>CM026201.1:28587358-29047358 GCA_014839995.1 Xenentodon cancila
CCGGATTCATTATACTATTTTTGTGTACAGTACAGGCATGTTATTGTCATATTCTTTTTATTTAAAAAGTTTAAAGACTTCATGCCTTCTCTCTTGGAAACTAGTCAGGATTTCCGCCAGGGGAGGCCAGACTCTTCTCCCCCCCTCTTCTTCTTACTTCTGGTCGAGTTACCAATAAAAGTTTGGATGTTTTTCTAAACTGGTGCAGTTTTTATCACAGTTTATTTAACAGAGCCAATCTCCTAAGCAGAGATCACAACACAGCTTGTTGGACAAACAGCAGAAAAAGGCTGACTTGTAAAGGTGAAGTCTGTTATCCCAAAGGCCCTAATGTCTTCAGTAATCATATACTTATCATACAGATCTTCATTTCTGTCAACATGGATCTTCTCAATGGCACGTACAGCAGGTCATGCATGGAAAAGCATGGAAATGGCTAACCATTTATTGTCAAGAATAGTGTCAGAATCTGGTCATTTGCATATTTTCTTATGAATTATTGATGTCATCTGTGTGGTTGGAGTTAAAAATGTAATGCATAAAGCCAGTTTCCCAGACTGAGCTCGCTGTTACTCTGCTCTGTAGGGAAGTTTACAACTGTGTAATAATTCATAACAGGTTGTAAAGAATTATTATTGTAAATATTTTTACCTACTAAACCCAGTGAAACAAATGTTAACATCAAAGGCGAGCAATAACACAACTACTGTGAAAAACCATTGACGATTATTTAGAAATATTGTCATGTTCAGTTTTCTGAAAGTTTGTATTGATTTGATTTTATTATGGAGCCAACAAGAGTTGAAAATGTTCATTCATCAAAAAAGTTTCTCTGATTTCTTTACTCCCAAACATGGTTTTGCCCCCACAGATGAGTGTGAAACTAATGATGCTTCCATGGAAGGACATCAATACCTGCATGCACAGAGTGATTCAGAAAACGAACACCTGTACAGCGTTGTCATGCTGCATGGAAGTAAAATCAGTGAGAGCTCTGTAGATATGCACTCTGCAAAAATAAGACAAATGATGTGTATCATTGCAGGACTGTGTATCCTTTATTTATGCGGCGATAGTGCAGATTTACTAGTTCGTTTTTTAGTTCAAACCTGGTAACGTTGCAGAAGTTTATGACAGAAAATGGAAAAAAGAGGCTCATTTGCTGCTAGCTCTTTCAGGTGTTTACTCTTTTGTTTTTTTACAGTTAGATTTGTCTGCACTAATAACTCATTGTAGTATCTGGATATCCAGTGTGGTTTCCTGTACTGAAGTTTCACAGTTTATCCTTAAATGTTATAAGTAAAAGCTGTGCAACACAAACCTGATTTAGTTTACCTCCCTTACATTTATAAGGGCGATATATTATCTCAGTAGATGTTTTTTTAATTAATATTAATATTGTAATTATTATTATTGTAATTACTGTAATTATGTAATTAATAATATTCTCCTGAACTGTTAGCAAAGAAGCAAGTTTAATCACAACTATAAAAAGGAAAATGTCTGATGCAGATTAAGTTGCCGTCAGTTGTGACCACCCGCCTACGTCACCCACCGCATATGTCAAAGTAAAGTTCCAGTGAAGTACAGACTTAACGCCAACATCAGAATGTCTCCATCTCTGAACTTTTGGCTTCCATTACATTACTGTGCCAGCAGTTTGAATTTTCCGTCAAAACGAATATAATGTTTTTTAAGTGAAGTTCTCCGCTGACTTCCTGTAAGTCAAGATTTAGAAAATGATTTAATTTATCCCTTTAAAAGCATAAAAAAATAAAAAAAATCCTGGTCTTAAACTCTGATGAGATTTCACTCATTACATTGAATCAACAGACACCACTTTAGTGGGAGAGTGAGCGTGAAGCACGCAGTTGGCGTTATTCAATAGATAATTACTTGACTTTAGTCGCTACGGTTGCGACTCAACTCTGGTCACATTTGATGCTTTGGACAAAAGACTAAAATGTGTTATTTAAACACCATACAACGTGCTTTTAAAACTCCCTTTCTGAGAGAATGGAGTTTCCGTTTAACTGTGTGCAGGCTGTCCTGTCCCGGCTCACCAAGTACACTTATGAGAGTTTCTATTTAAGGAGTAACAGAATGGCTGTTTCCTTTACGTTTTGCGAGGGCAGACACATAGTCATCTGTACACTGTGATGACATACTGTACTACATTTGTACTTGCCATCTTGGTTTGAACATCAGCAGAGAAATAATTTAACCTTTTTGTCAAATTCTGTCTTTCTTTTGATTTCAAGATTTGAGTTTGCACATCAGTAATGGAAAGGCCATAAAACCCATTTTAAAATAACTTCTATTTTCTCATTCTGGAGCAAGGAAGATTATTGAAAAGTGGTAAAAATTCAAGACAGTTTCCAATCTTTAAAGCTAGACCGTGCAGTGAAGGCTCAGAGAAGTTGTCGTGGACTTAAAAGCCTCATCTCAGACTCTCAGCCTCAGTTACCATGTTAAATGTTAAAATTCATTACAATACTTAAAACAATTATAAAGACTAAAAAAAGTGGGTCTTATTTCGAGGGGTTATCAGGAGAAAGTCCTGTCTGTCTCAAACAAACATGACTACACCACACATAAGGCATTTATTACAATGTCGACAGACCAAAGTGAAATGTTTGATTCTCTACTATGATATTTGCTTGATATCATCAAAATTATGATTTTTTTTTCTGATACATAAAAGCTAAAAATTGAAAGAGTCTGTACTTTTATCTGTACTAAGTTACTTTTAAAAAGGCAAAAACATTCTCTACTCTCACACTTTTAAAGGTCACAATGCGTGCATCTGTGTGATTAAACACTTGCTTTATATGTGTGTGTTGTGTGCTTGTGCGCACATGTGTGTTTGTGTATTAAATGCCACAGAGTGTTGCAATCGGCTGCGTTTTCCACTCCACTGATCTGGACAGTAAACATGCAAATGAAGTTCTGCTGGCACATAAGAAACATACTTGTACATTTAGAAAGGGCTTGTGTCAAGTCACTCATTTATACACTTTATAAGAAAAATGTGAATGTCTTTTTTTAAATTTTGTCTTTACAGGCACGTAACAAGCAAAATGGAGAACTGGCAGCAATCAAAGTCATCAAGATGGAGCCTGGTGAGATTTTCTTTTTTCAGTCTGAATGTTTATACTTTCCTTTTATTTAATATTATTTAAAATAATTCATACAATCTTGACAGTTTTTAATTTTATAAAGCCAATTGTAGTAACAACATTTCTTACTATATTATATTTAATCTTAAATAATAAGAAACCATGATGATGGTGGTGGTTCGATGTTTTTGGTATGTGGACAAAGACGGGGACTTTACAAGCTGCAGTGGAGGACATCAGGGGCTTAGCCCGGACCATTTTATACCAGTTCAGAGATTATCACCAATATTTTTGTTTGTTCGTACGAGTGCTCCAGTTGTTTTTGTAAACTCATTTTGTGCTGTGCAAACGTACGTACAGCTAAACTACATGTTAATCACATGATTTCAGACCATCAACACTTTAAGTTTTTTCCATATGCATACATTTTGTGTTTTGGCATAAGTCTAACAAACACTATGTCAAGTAGAGTTCACTTCACCTCTCTTCACCCTATCAACTTCTCTTTTTTTATTCCCTTGTCTTTGCATCAGTAGCCACTCCCACTCTCCTTCCAGCAGAATGATGCCACAAACAACGCTTAATGTTCACATTACTTCACATGAACTCCGTCTCTCTCTCATACTGCATCCCTGAAGCTCTCAGTAGTGAAGACTTTATGAGCTTCTTTAGCAGTAAAAACATCGTAATTAGAGAGGAAATCAACCAGGCCAACCCCCATTTAAAATTCTGGTAAAGGTAGTTTCAAGCCAGCTGTGTGAGCATTTGTATAGAAATAATCTATTTGTAGTTTCCAGTCAGCGTTCAGAATGCATCATAGCACAGAAACAGCACTGGTTCGAGTCATAAATGACCTTCTTATGGCCTCAGATAATGGATTAATGTCTTAACTGATTCTGATGGACCTAAATGCTGCTTTTGATTCTATAGACCACAGCATTTTACTGCACAGGCTGGAATATGTTGTTGGGATTAAAATGACAGCTCTAGGTTGGTATCATATTTTTCTGACAGATTCCAGTTTGTTCATGTTCATGAGGTTTCTTCAGTACAGACAAGGGTCTGCTATGGTGTCCCGCAGGGTTCAGTGCTAGGCCCAATTTTGTTGAGTTTATACATGCAGCCCTTAGGAAATATTATCCAGAACCACGGCATCTGTTTTCATTGTTATGCTGATGATACGCAGCTGTATTTGTCTATGAAGCCAGATGAAACAGAACCACTGGACAAACTTCAGGCATGTCTTAGGGACATCAAGGACTGGACATCCACTAGTTCTTTGCTTCTAAATTCCGATAAAACAGAATTTGTGGTCCCAAACACCTTAGGAAGGGACTGTGTTGGGACTGTCCGAAACCTTGGTGTTATTTTCTATCAGAATTTATCATTTAAAAAGCATATTAGTCAGGTTTGTAGGATAGCATTTTTCCATCTCCATATTTTGCAAATATTAGGAGTATCTCCTCCCAGAGTGATGCTGAAAAATGAAAAATGAATTCACGCGTTTGTATCTTCTAGATAACTATAAAGTATTATTAGCAAGATGTCCAAGTAATTCTCTGAATATCCTCCAGCTGATCCAAAATGCAGCAGCGTGAATGCTGACAGGAATCAACAAGAGAGACCACGTCTCTCCTGTGTTCACTTCCCTCCACTGGCTCCCTGGAAAACTCAGAATCCAATTCAAAATGTTATTACTTATATAAAGTCCAATATGGCCTAGCACTGCAACATTTGCAAGACCTGATAAAACCACATGTTCCTAATAGAGTTCTCTGTTCTTAGAGTGCAGGTTTACTCGTAGATCCTAGAGTATCGAAATGTAGATGTGGAGGACGGGCTTTCTGTTATCAGGAACCATCACTATGGAACCAACTTCCATTTGGGTTAAGGAGGCTGACACCACCTCCACCTTTAAAACTAAACTTAAAACATTTCTGTTTAATAAAACATATAGTTAGTGCAAACTTTAGTGTGTCAGGACCAGTAGTCACAGCTGCAGCTGGTCTTAAAAATAGCTTTGGGCAGATATGGTGTTATGCCATGTTTTCTTGGAAAAAACCTGGCTTGAGGAGCAGTAAAGCTGCAAAAAGAGATAAATGGGAGATATGTGCCTAAATGCACACTTTTGTAAATACAGTCAAACATAGAACACTATTAACTTACATGTGCAGGAAATGTAAATCCTGTCCCCAATACCAACAACGAGGATGTGACCTTTCCTATTTAGCTAATTTATCACAGTTTCTTTTGTTTTACAGCTAAGATTTGATTCCAATGATTTTATATTCCAAATTTAAATCCCAAAAAATTAGCCCAGTCCTCCTTGTTATGCAATTGCTTTATGAGGTATTAAAGCTTCACCATCGTTGGTGCTGAAGACGCACTACCGCCCATCTTTTTAACCAACAGCATATAAAACATCAACAACATGTCAACCATGCAGGGAGAGAAGCATCCAGAGTTCGAGGCTCAGTTTTCTGGTGGTTTTGAATGCATCATCCTAATACTTGCAGTGTTCTTCTGCAAAGACAGAACTATAAGTGTGAACACACTTGTGCACTCAAGATAGAGTATTTGTGCAAGTATGTATACCCAGCCAGGGACTATGACTGTGATCATCAAATTAATATCTTGAGCTTTCTTTTTAAGATTCACATAAAAAAGGATTTTGGCACATGTTATTTAAAGTACAATTGTGAAACTGACAATAGAGATTTACTCATCTTTCATAGGAAGAGAAGTTTGTGCAAATAGAAAAGTGTTAAGAATATAAAAATGCTGTTGCACCTTCGAAAATAAATAGAGGAAATCTGGCAGGAAGCTGTGGAAAACATTAAGTTTCTATGGTGTATTTTGTGCAAAACAACGTTTGTTGTTTTGGTTAAACTTTCTACTGACACTGTTCCATAAAACATATTGGTTGAATATTGAATATCTTCTGACATATGTACCTCCTTTCTATTTTGCATCACGTTGTTTATGGGGTCACTATCAGCAGCTCAGAGCTGTTAGTAAATTAGGACAGACTATAAAAACATATCCTATTCCTCTTTCATGGTTCCCAGAGTGTTTTACATGCCCTGCAGCTTGTTTAACTGCTGAGCTTCGTTCTGATGGCAGATCATGCAGTTCAGCAGGATTTCTTTTTTTTTTTTCTCAGTTGCATTGTTTATTTATATTATATAGAAACTTTATGGAATAAAAGGTCACCACCAACCTTTCAGTAAACCACAGCTGTTTCAGATGAAGATGTTTGAGATGGGTAGGGTGAAGAAACCAGTCATATCAGGAGCAGTGGTGGGCTAATGCACTTCTTGTTTGTCTAAATTTTGTCACATCATCTCTTCTCTGACCTACTAATCGGTCTCGGGCAATTAAAAATAATTTTGGGGGTAGGGGGGCATCATATTTTACTGACTTTGAAGCAAAGGTGTCTTAGTTTGAGAAATTCCCATTACCTCCTATGACTGCTCTCTCCGCTTGTCTGTTGTCTTTTGCTCCACTTGGTTCTCTTGGTGGAGGGAAGGAGACACCTGGAGAGGAACAAAGAAGCACTGAGGATGTACAAACAGTAGCGATGGGAAACATCTGCTTTGATCAAACCCATCAGAAGAATAATTTAGCTGAAGCACACTTTCCAGAATATTGGCAAACCAAATACTTTAAATGTGGTCTGGTGCACATACACTAAATATACATGTTATGTGATAACATGTTCTGTCCCCATAGAGGATGACTTCTCCATCATCCAGCAGGAAATCGTCATTGTTAAGAGCTGCAAACATCCCAACATAGTAGCATATTATGGAAGCTACATACGGTAAGATTTATCGACTGGTCTTCACCTTTCCTATCAATGATAAACATAGCACTTAACTCAAAAGTCTTCCTCGTCTTGCAGTGCCAATAAACTGTGGATCTGTATGGAGTTCTGTGGGGGAGGGTCCCTTCAGGATATTTACCACGGTAAGTTGCTTGTGTATGTGATTATGTCAGAAATATATTTTTTTTAAATCTACCATTAGGACACTAGTATGAGGTCATGGATTTTCTTCTACAAATCAGTGTTATTTTGCATCAAGAATATTCAAAGTACTTGTTTACTTGTTTACATCACATTTATGCCTATTTACAAAAGTGAAAATTATATGTCACAGACAGACTTATAGCCTACAGTTACAAAACTGAACAATCATTAGGAAGCCAAAAATAACCATGTGTGAAAGAGATCCTGTTGTTGATGAGAGACCCAGGCACTTGTTCAGCAGAACCGGCCACACAATCACGATCTCTCCATGAGCATGAGTTACCGCCTGACAACCTCTGGATGCCATTGCACTTGAGCATTGCACAAAACTCATAGCAAAGTTGATCATGATGGTGGATAACGCTTTCAAATTAAAACTGCAAGAAAAGCAAACTGTCTTCCATGAAGCCAGGGATAAGGCAAATATGATACTAAATAAAAATACATAGGCCTAATAAGGAATACACAAGAAAATCAAGATTTATCTACAAAAAACCCAGAGGATGAACCACAAAAGAACATGCATTAAATAGCAAATAATAATTTATTATATATTTATTTATTAATAAATAATAAATTAATAATAATAAATAATAATAAATCCCAAACCAACTAGAATCCCAGATCATGATAGTGTCACAGCATGTCATCACATTTTTAACAGAGAACAGTCAGAATGTTTCAGTCAAACCTTGGCATTCCCTCTGTTAGGTCAAGAAACAGGACGTCTGAGACCTTCTTCTCTCTTTAATCATGATTGACATCTTTTAACTGAGAATTGTCTTCCACAGTGACAGGTCCTCTGTCTGAACCACAGATAGCCATCATTTGCAGAGAGATGCTGCAGGTAATTGCTTATTGATTTATATATATATATATATATATATATATATATATATATATATATATATATATATATATATATATATATATATATATATATATATATGTGTGTGTGTATGTGTGTTTGTTATAGTTTTTTTGTGCATTTATAAGCTGAAATCACAAAATAAGTGTGTGTGTGTGTGTGTGTGTGTGTGTGTGTGTGTGTGTGTGTGTGTGTGTGTGTGTGTGTGTGTGTGTGTGTGTGTGTGTGTGTGTGTGTGTGTGTGTGACTAGGGCCTGGACTACCTGCATGCACAAAAGAAAATCCACAGGGACATTAAGGTCAGCATGTGATACAGAGTTGTGGATCATTTATTTAACATGATGTTTTTTATATCTTGCATTTTTTGGGAGTTAAAGCACATTTGTCAGTGTTGATAATTTTGTCAAACTCTGCAGCATCAGATATACGGTTAAATCATTTTTATTCGTTTTAACAGATGCTGGTGATGTATGTGTTTTGTTGTGTTCTGTTTTTTAAAAGGGAACGTTCATGAAGACGTTCACAATAAAAACACTTAACTGTTGTTTAAGTTTTAAACTGTGACGATTTGTTTTTCCTCATTGTTGCGTCGCTTGAAGCTTATTAAACGGACAAAGAAGAGACTTGGAAAGATAGAGATATTCTGTGTTGATATTTTATGTTTTCTTTCAGGGCGCCAACATTCTCCTCAATGATCACGGCGAGATTAAGTTGGGTAGGTGGATGTTTGCACTACCTGCACCGCAACGTTCAAGTTAAACGTGGCTAACATGAGTCACTTACTGCAACAGTGACAACTCAAACTACAATCACTTCCTTTGTCTCAGGAAAGCATGGTATATTTGTGCAAAGAAAAAGTTGTGAATCTTTTTTTAATTTTTCGCTCATGCTTTAAACAGAAAAATGTTTTAAATGTTTTTATTTTTTAAGCTTGCAGGAACATAATATTAGTAATTTGCACGTACGAAAAAAAGTCTTAAGATGTCCATGACAGGTGCTGAGGGACTTTGTTTCGTTTGTTTCTGTTGTTCTGCAGCTGATTTCGGGATCTCGGCTCAGATCACGGCCACTCTGGCGCGGAGGATGTCTTTCATCGGGACACCGTATTGGTAAGATCAAGAGTCGGGCATCGTACTCTGCTGCTCTGCCTCAAGAACAAAATGACCGCAGGAGTTCACCTATATGTACAGAACATTTTGCCTATGCTTATTTCCTGGCAGTGTGGATTCATAACCATCAGTATAAAGTTAAAAAAATGTCTGTCTTTTGGCCTTTGGTCAAATTTACTTTTGAGGAGACAAAGCCGGCTTAAGAAAGCAGTAAAAACTGGACGAAACAAAGAATAAGACACGTGGCATGCAGGGTTACAGGGAAGGCAATATTAAAAGTAAAAGAAAATAGTTTTGTTCCCTCTGCAGAGGGAGATGTGCAGCAACTGCACGTGTGTGAATCTAATTATTAGTTCAGCAATAAAGATTGTACGAGTACAAGCTTCACTTATGCATAAGCAACTAATCTACTTGAAAGCAGGAACATCATATTGCACAAAGGCAGTGTGAGGTATGAAGATGTGTGCATGTTGTAAATGTACATGTGAGATGAGTATGGTTGTGGTGGGACACAGAATCATTTTAGGGTCACTTGGGTATCAGTACATATACCATACCATATTCCACTCTAGTGTTGTGGGCCGTCCACAGCGGGAGAAGTGACCCAGTGATGAGTGGGTGACAGAATCCACATCACAGATATATCTACGCCGGTGACACACTGTTGTTTGAGAAACACAGTCAATGAAAATACAGCCACAATCATGTCCTCTCGTCTGCGGACCTGAAGGTTAGATGGCTCAAAGGTCGTGTTTCACATCGTTGTCTTACCGTCATTCATCCTCTTTACTGAAAAATTCATTTAATCAAATATTTTAGTAATCCTTTGTCTTCATTTCTGACAAACTCTTCTTGGAGTTGTTTTGCTCACTTTTATTTTGTTCATATTTTAATGTGTCACTTTTTTTGCTTCACTGGAAATCTTATTTCTGGTTGAGATCTGATAAATGTTCAAGGTTTTTAATATAAAAAAAAAAGGACTGAAACAGTTTTGCACAGCAAGTGAACATTAGAAAATAAATTCTCTTTTTTTAAATTAAAGACAGAGGAACAAGAAAACTCATAAACTGGATATAAAGTGGATATTACTTAATTCTGGCAGGGTTTGTTTAATTGATTTCTTGAAAGAAGCTTTTTTATAGTGAAATGGAAATTTTAAATAAATAAAGCAGGAAAGACATATTTATAGTAAACCTGATTATAACCAGATAACAGAGGCGTTCAGGCTACAGCTGGATGATTTTACAGATTAACGTCTTCAGCTTACAGGATCAAACTGGAACCAGAGAAAAGTTTAAAAGTTGCTATGTTCCTAAAAACAACATTGTAATTCACCATCAGCAGCAGGTTTCCTCTGGGCATCATTGCCGTTTCCCTCCCGTTTGTAGGATGGCGCCAGAGGTGGCAGCTGTGGAGATCAAAGGTGGCTACAACGAACTGTGTGACATCTGGTCCGTGGGCATAACAGCCATCGAGCTCGCTGAGCTGCAGCCTCCGATGTTTGACGTCCACCCTCTGCGGTAATTAAATACACAAGCCCACACGCCTCAGTAAATGTACACACAATAAAATTCATATTTGAAACCAGACCTTTATGTTTATTTTCCAAAAGTTGGGGTGCCTCATTTCTCACAAGAGGTTGAGTGAGGAGTAGATGACAGACTGGTGTGAGCAGACGAAGGGTTAGAATGGATCTGTTAATAGGACACTCCAGCTTTTATTTTTTATCCTTTACTTTTATGTCACAGGCTTCACCATCAGAGGCATTAAACACCAACTCACAGCATGACCTAACTGATCTGCCTTTGTGGGCAAGTAATATAAATTATGTGTCACAGACGTCCTGCGTAATTTGTACAGATCAACAGAGGTCTCCAGGTGATACTAGTTTCAAGTAGGGTATAACAAAAAAAATAGGCATTTTAGTTTTTAATTTCTTTTTTTATTACAATTGAACACAAAATGAAAGTCAGAAAGGAGTTTGTGGAATTGAGTTTTTATTATAGATTTTTTTAATTCTTATTTTTTTTGTGTTCTATTTTAAAAAAATAAAAACAATGACTGAATTATACGATAACAAAACACAGCCAGTTTCCTTTTGTGACTCTGCCATTATTTCAGGCCACCAATGAAGCTGCTTCATTAGAGATGTTTGAACTCTATTTGCAGACAGACACACACACAAACACACGAACTCACAAACACACAAACACACACACGCACACACGCACACACGCACACACACACACACGCAGGAAGTTCCTTTTCTAAAGAAAACCCCTGTTGTGGCATTAGCATCGAGCAGAGACTGTGTTTCTTGTTATTGTGATTATCTGACCCAGACCTAGAAATGTAATAAAGTAATTGTTACAATATTATGTGTAATGAAATTTTTAACATAAATAATCAATATATTGTGGTTATACAGCCCTGGAACGTTTGAATTATTTATATTCAAAGGGTCAGTTTACTTTTAGTTTTCAGGTAATACTATATATGGCTTGAGATGAAAAACATTTAAAACGTTTTGTTTTTGTTCTGTAGGTGATTAAAAAAGTGGTTTACAAGGAGAGCAGTCTTAAAGAGACACTTGAGTGTCTCCTATGGCAGGTGAAAAAGATGGGATGCACATTTCAGTTGTGGTAACTTGCAGTGCAGATGAAGCTGAAAAGTGTTCAAGATCTGAAGTTTGATTAAAAGTCCCTGATCTTGATGATAAACCGCTATGTCTCTCAGAAATGAAGTCATCAAGTCCAGTTCATGCGCCATCTCTAAATTTACAGTTTCCTAATGTGGTGAAGAGTTTTATCACCCTTTGAAAGACTGGAACATATATATTAATAATTTTTCTTCTGTGGCAGATTTAAACATTTCCCAAACGAGATGTGTAAAGCGTTTGAGCCTTAGTCTGTTCTAATCTTATCAGTCACACAGGTAATGAAATGCACTGCAGAGCAACAAGACTGCAGAGCTTTTTCAAAATGTCAACAGACGACAAACCTCACCTCAAGTGTTTCCTCTCGATGCATCAGCATACAGGCCCTCATGTTTACATGCAAGTATGCTGCGTGGACCCACACACCCATGCACACCTACGCTCATGGAAATAAAACTCTGATGTTTTCACCATCTGCAATCGTCCACATGTGCTGCCCTCCCTTCGCTTACAGAACTCTGATTCAGCCCTGAAATACGTCTGCGCTGGCCAGAGGAGGTCTGCACGCATGCCTGTGAGGTTCATGCAGCATCTCATCTCATCTGTTGTTTCATTGTGTTTTTTTTTCCCCTCTAGAGTCTTGTTTCTCATGTCCAAAAGTGGCTACCAGCCTCCTAAACTGAAAGACAAGTCAAAATGGTGAATAAAAACCCGAAACCCTACAAAGACATGAGTTACATATTTAATCTTTTAGTCATTAGAAGATGCTGCTTTTTGGAAAATATGTACATGTTCTATGTATTTCTAAATGTTCTCCTGGTAACTGTCATGTTGCTAAGTGCTCTTTTACTGCCTGCAGGTCGTCCACGTTTTATAACTTTGTGAAGGCCATGTTGGTGAGGAACCCGAAGAAGAGACCCAGCGCCTCGAAGATGCTCTCAGTCAGTAACGCTGACTCACGTGTGCTGGTTTTGACTTACATTGTCTCATTGACGTGTAAAGATGACTAATCGCTGATTGACACTTTGAATTTAAATCCTGACTAAATATCAAACATTATATTTTATAAATACAAAGATCACTAATCCATAGCTTCCCTCACATTACAGACTTTCATCTAATTATTTTAATCCGACCTACAGTTATAATCTAACCTACGGTTATGATTCACTCCTCTCGTAACCATCGTTTTTGGTCAGATAAGATTTTTTTTTCTCACACAAATAGTTGTAATTATGACATGTTGAAATATAAAAATGACAATTGAAGATGACAATATGAAATATGATATGAAATATGACGAGACATATGAAATATTAGACAGAACATCCAATTTTGTAAGTGTTTATTAAATATTGAAATGAAAAAAACATCATCTTTTTAATTGCATAAAACTGTTTTAATTACTTTTATTGATTAGGAGATTGATACAGAGGAAGGAATTCATGTATCAAATATGATACATCCAGTATTAAAGGGTGACTCTGAACTCTGAAAAACCACTGGGTTATGAGAACAACGTTTATCTGTTTGTTCGTTAATCACATCATATCCTCCTAACATGTGATCACACTTGTTTATGTTGTCACCAAGTGGACACAAAAAAAACTCTCACCTTTACTCAGCCTCAAAAATGTGTTGCTGCTTCGGGTTTTTACCCTGCCTTGGTCGTCAGTCAGGTTTGACTTCTCGTACGATTCCTCTTTTCTCTCTCTGGCTGGTCTCGAGTGGCAACCTTTTGCTTACCTTTGTCATTTTACTGACTTTTACTCACCTGCAGATTCTGCAGATACTGATGTTTGTTCTTCCATCATCCCCTTTCTGCAGCACATGTTTCTGACCCAGCAGTGTCTGAACAAGGATCTGATGCTGGACCTGCTGGAGAAGTATCGAAATCCTGAGAAGCTGAAGGCCTGCGTGGTGACGGAGGACGATGAGATGGAGGTTAGATGGAGATGTTATTCTTTGTGTGAATGATTTTTACACTCATCATTCAACCGGAACTGGAGCTCTTTCTGATTGCAGGTTAAACAAAAAAAAGCTATGACATGCATTAATTTAAGGTAGTTTTTTTCTTCATTTTTTTTTAGTACTTGTAAGTATTTAACGTTTTACCTGGAAGGCAAGTTTATTTGTGTAACACACTTCATACAAGACAATTCAAAGCGCTTTACATAAAAACATTTTTTTAAATGCATTAAAAAGTAAAAGAGTTCACAAGCAGAATCAAAGACAGGTTTAACTGTCCGCGTGAGCATCAGAGCGTCCACTTAGATGAACCGTCATCTGTGGCGAGGTGGAGGTCTTACAGCTGAATCTGGAGATTTGTGCTTGTGATAAAATAAGAGGGCAACAAAGAGCAACTTTGAGGAAGACCTTTGTCCCCTCAAGCCACTGCTTCTGGGATGCATCAGTGTTGGGATTCTCTGCTCAGGGTGGATTTGTTCACAGGTGGGGTTTGTTTCTGACAAGTCAATAGATGCTTTGCTGCTTTCCTTGATCTTCCAGAGCGTCCACTGCTGAATCATATGCAAACAGAAATAAAATATCAGCTGTATTTCAGGTGATAAAGGTCAATCCAGCTTTATTTGTATAGCAGCAGCTCACAATAAAAGTCATCTCAAGGCACTTCAACAATACAGTTCAACTCTTTCCAAATTAGCCTTAAGTAATGCAAAGCCAATAAAATAACAAAAATATTTCTTGCTTCCAAGAAACCAAGTTTACTTTAAAACTTTTCTTGGATACTATCCCCCGCCCTGAGCAAACACCAAGCGACTGTGGAAAGAAAAAACTCCCCTTTAAGGAATAACCTCTGACAGAACCAGACTCAGGAAGGACAGCCCTCTGCCTCGACTGGTGGAGAGGAACCTGATGACCAAAGGTTCTATTACTTTTAGAAACTCTAGGAACCACAAGTAAACCTGTCATCTGAGACCAAAGTGCTCTGCTTGGAAAATATGAAAGTACGAGCTCGTTAAGATATGATGGAGCTCGGTCATTAAGAGCTTTATGTGAGGAGAAAAAATGTCATTCTATTCTGGATTTTAACGGTACTTAATGAAAACCCGGTATAACTGGTGAATATGATCTCTCCTGCTTGGTCTCGTCAGAGCCCTGGCTGCAGCATTTCAGATGAGCTGGAGGTTTTTTAGAGGATTTCAGAGACAACCCAATAATGAAGAATTACAATAGTCCAATCTTGAACTAACAAACGCATGGACCAGTTTTTCTGCGTCAGTCTAGAACAGCATGTTCCTCATTTTAGCAATATTACGAAGGTGAAAAAGGCAGTCCTAGACACATGTTTAATATGCCAATCGAAGGACAGATTCTGGTCGAACATAAGTCCCAGGTTCCTCACGGTGGGAAAAGAGGCCAAGGGGGTCAACCGTCCTCCTGCTAATGTTTGAGTGATGGTCCTCAGTCCTGCCCCAGCTGGTGGGGCAGGACTGAGGAGGAGGACCAAAACCTGTTTACCTGCATGTGTTGTCTCTGTTTTAAGGTGGCACCGCCTTTAAGGAGGATCCAGTCTATCAACAAGCACAACCAGGCAGAGAGGACCAATTCTGACATAAGCTGTAAGAAAACAAACTCCCATTTCTATTATTTCCATTATGCAATGTTTGTTTATTTTCTGAAATATTTTTTTACAACAAATAATTTCTTTCTTTTTTTTTTTTTTTTAGCCCAAATTGTTGGTTGTTCCTCCATGGCTTTTGTTTTAATTTTCTTTCAACTTTTTTGAAAATAACTAAGACATTAAAGTGTTAAAATTATTTCGCTTGCTGTCACTTAGTTGAACAGATCTACACTCAGAGGCCTGTGAAGACCCAGTCACCCAGTGTTACGGTACGCCTTTAACGCATGTGTGTCTGTGTCTGTACGTGTTTCCACTGAAAAAACAAAAGCACACATTTATGTGTTTTGTTTTGCTGGGGAGCACTGTTCTGCATGTGTTAGATGCCACCCTGCTTCTGCACAGCATCATAAGAATCTGTGTCATCAACAAGAGACCTTGATGACAAGCTGATGATGACCATTAACTTGAATCAGGTGTGCTGAAGCAGGGTAAAAAACATGCAGGACAGTGTACCCTGAGGACCAGGGTTGGGAAACGCTGCTCTGTACGTCCACACTATGTGCACAGAGCTGTCAACTGTTTATGTGACAAATACGCCCATAATTTGCGGCACCATCGACAAGTTAAAGCTATTTATTAGGCAGCAAAGCAGGTCACGCAAATCGGAGAGTGCTAAATCCTGTCTTTTATTTTATTCTTTATTATTCTGATTTATATGTACTACTGTATAACCTCGATTACAAGTAATTGGTTCTAAATTGGTTTTAACAGTTGAGGCCATCAACAGGATCGACATGCAGCAGCAGCAGTCCAGTCAGGTGACTAGATCACAGCGATCCCACACAATTAACAACACAATCAGACTAAAATGTTCAACTTTATTTTTCTCTTCTTTTCAGAGACCCTGAAACAGACTCGGATGATGATTATGATGATGTGGACATGTAAGAAGGCGTCACAGTTTCACAAAGTCCAGAAAACGAAGCATCAGAGGAATGACTTCATTCAAAACTAACTTTAATTCTAACTTTATTCTAACAGTTTTTTCTCTTGGGCTTTTCTCCTTACTTGCCATTTGTTGTCATTGACTCTTTTTTCCTTGTTGTCCGTTTCAGCCCTACGATACAGGCCTCCAGGTGAGCCAAACAGACGCACTCACATCTGTATTTCTGTGTGTTCTCAACATCACCGCAGTGCAGTGAACCGGCTCTCTTTCTGCCAACAGTCTTATCATGCCAGATGATGTAACACCGCCTCCACTTCCTCCAAAGGTGATTATCCTCCAGACAGAATATAATTAACTTCATCTATACATGTGTTAAAGGTGACAACTCTGTGTATTTCAAGTCAAAAAGTGCTTTTTAAGAATGACCTCTACTTTTAAATTGAAAAATTAGATTTATTCATATTCCTGTAAAGACTTAAAAAAAATGTCCAAATATTCAGCTGTTTCACTGAGCATTCAGCTTTATGGGATTTTTTTTGTTGTTTTCTTAACGGTTTTTTGTTTGTTTGGGCTTCTGCGTGCAGCCCAAAGCTCGGACCAGCTCAGAGGAGAGCATGGCAGGAGAGGACGATCGGATCAGGAAACCCTGCTCTCTGTACGCGCCGTCCCCGCTCATCAGGACCTCCAGCGGTACCCACGTCAGACCCACACCCAGTCCACGAGCCTCAGGAGCCTTACGACACTCGGGTGAGATGTTCAACCGTGTCCTCCGAAGGCTGTTTGGCAGAGCTGCACATCTAATTGTTTATCCATAACTAATTATAATTTGTCCTGCTACATTTTCTCTCATTTAATGTGTAACGTAAAAACCTGTTGCACAATACTCCTGATGGAAACAAACAATTCTTGCACTTGTTTAATGTTAATGCAGAGCCAGTTTTGTAAAAGCTTTCTCACTCTGCATGTGTGTGTGTGTCATCCAGACCCTTCTTTTATACCAGTCCAGTTTTATGAAAACTCGGCAGACCTCCTCCCTCCTGAACTCCCCCCTAAAGGCATCCGCAAGCAGAGAACTCCATCAAAGGTAGCAGTAAGGATGAAGAGTTGCTGGGTTTTTTTAAAAACATAGATATTAAATGTTTTTGGTCTCGTCTGTCCAAAGGACGTTGTCCCAGAAGTCCTGTGGTTTGTTTGAGGTGCAACTTGCGTGTTTGTTTTCAAAAGAAGGCACTTTTACCTGGTAATCCATTCAAACAACTCATACTTGAGTATTTTTCTTATTGTTCTCCTGAACTTTAACATTTTACATGCTCAGTTAGACCTGTGGAGTCTGAGATGTAGCTCTTTTGTTTTGTTTTTTTCTTGCATTTTCCCTGAGTATTGAATGAGGGGGACTTGCTGCTGTTCGCTGGCACTAACACACACCTGAATGTTTCACACCACAAGGGTTCACACTCAGTTAATCAAGCAGCACCTGCCTGCTACTTACCCTCTTAATTCCTATATGAGCACCAAGGATGTACTTGGCTTTTCCTTCCGCATGGCTTAAGTTTGCTAAATAAATAAGGGCACAGTGTAGTAAACTATACATTGTTGTGCATCTCAGGTTGTATTTACCTGATTATAAGACCTCCCACATAACAGAAATCTAAGACACCTGAGGGTCATGGAGGTTTTCTCCTCATTTCTTCCTGACTTCATATTTTCTGGTTTGTTGTCAGGAACCTGCAGAGTGTGCCAGCCCCATCCTGAAGAAACCTCCTGTGAGTTTTTCATCTTTTCATGTCAGTTCTGCCCCTGAGATGAGATGTGTTTGATGTTCTTGGGCTGTTGAAGTGTGAGATGTGAAGTCCTGTGACTGAACAGCAGCTGCTACAGAAGATAACATGAGTTATTTTTTGTCAGGTCTATTTTAAAAAAGTCTTCCACGGCTGCCCTCTTAAAGTAAACTGTTCCACGATTTGGGAAAACCACACCTCCAAAGGTTGTATCATCATGGAGTAAATTCCCTTTTATCTTGTGCAACTCCCTTCTCATCATCCTGCTTTTTCTTTTCTTCTCTCAGACCAGCACCTGATCCTCGGTGCTGAGGAAGGGATCTACACCCTGAACCTCAGTGGCTCTGAGGGCACCATGGAGCTGGTAGGATCTCTACTCCAGAACTGGCAGCGATCCATCAAACTGATCTGACAAATTATTCTGCTTTACTTCTTAGTGTTCAGTGCAAATCACAAATCAAAGCAACATAGTAAATGAATCTGATCAGAAAAAGGTCCAGAAGAGTAAAAAGGACATTAAATATTTAAAAAAAAGAGTGAAACAGTATGAAATAGTTATAACAGAGCACCGACCTGACGAGTCCTGTTTCTCTTCCAGCTGTATCCTGGGAAGTGTACCTGGGTCTACACCATAAATAACGTCCTCATGTCTGTATCAGGTACATTAAGTGCACAGAGAGACACCCACAACCCAACACTGACGAGCCCCGTGACCTCTCCACGCATGTTACAGGGCCCCTGTGTGTTTGTCTGTTTAGGGTGCTTGTATGTACTCCAGATGGAAAACGCAGTTTCGTTGTGTGCTGTGGGCATAACGCGGGCCCTGAATATGTCAGTGGGTTCAAACAGGCGCCGTTTACAGAGGCTGATGTCCTCGTGCAGGCGGCGCTGGTTCAAGTCCCGGCCTGTGGCTCCTCCCTGCGTGTCTTCCTCCCTCTCTCTAGACCCATTTCCTCTCCACCTACTTTCAATAAAGGCCACTAAAAAAGAGAGTGAGAGTTCCTTAAACAGCCCAGTTGAGTTATAGCTGCACATAGACTAAACTGTGTACTTGAATCTTTTTTTAAACTATTTCTTTAGTCTTTTGTCTTCCTACGTTACTTCAAAATGTCAGCTAGCTGTTGGTTGTGTCCTGCGTGTGTCCAGTTGATGTGGCCTCTAATAATCCACTGAAGTTCATTCAAAGTTAAAAAAACAAAAAACTTTTATTTCACAAGTGTCACAAAATATCCACAGAATTGGCCTGGTTAATTTAATTTAAAACTAAACAAAACAGGACACGGTAGGAACGTGCGTCTCCACAGTTAGGACAGGTCCAGCGTCACAACCCACAACCAGTCTGAGGCGGTTCTCTCTTAAAGCCACAGTACCTAGTTCTAAAACTCAACGAAATAGCCTGTTCTGAACAGAACAGATCAACAAATACTCACATTCAGTGACAGAATACTTGTCTTTAATCATTATTTAAACTTTTTGAAGGATTGAAAGTCCACAGTATACAAGGTAGACATTTGTAAGCTCTACTTTCTGTCTTACCGTCTTATGTACCGCCAATTGTCATCTGTGTAGTGCTTACTACACTCTGTGTGTGTGTGTGCGTGTGTGTGTGTGTGTGTGTGTGTGTGTGTGTGTGTGTGTGTGTGTGTGTGTGTGAGAGAGAGAGAGAGAGAGAGAGAGAGAGAGAGAGCGACTGTAACTGTAGCTGTGCTTGAATTATTTTTTCATCTTTGACTCCACAGTAACTTTCCTGTCATTTTTATTTTCCTTTCTTTTTCTGATGTGTTTTATTTTATCCTTTTTGCTTCCTGCTGCTCATTTTGCACATGTGGTATTTTTTTTTTATGTTTTCCCCTCTTGTTTTTTTTTTAATTTTATGTAAAAGCACTTTAGGTCTTTGTTCTTGAACCATACATATAAACTTACCCAATATTACATACACTAGTGATGGTAAAACTGTTAGTATGCTTGCATAGTTACTACACTTATTTTTTATTTTATCCAACTGTGGTGGTTTAGACTCTGTAAACTGTCTTTAGTTGATCATCTAATGATTGCAAACATAAGACTCGTCTCATTAAACAGGTGTCCTGATGGAACTGGGTCTTTTTTCTGTCTACAGGTAAATCGTTGCAGCTTCACTCACATTCACTGAAGGAGCTGTACGAACAGGCTCGGAAAGATCAGAGGATGGTTCCCTTGCCAACTCACAGACTGTTACCAAGGTAACACTGAACTGTCCCTTTCTCTGGCTGCCGTCTTGCCCTTTTTTGTTTGATTTATAGAACCAAGAAGAGTTTTCTCATGTCAATTCAAAACTGTAACAACTGCTTTGTTCTTTGTTGTTGTTTTTTAGAAAATGTGCAGTGACGTGTAAAATACCAGATACCAAAGGCTGCAAGACCTGCTCAATTTGTGAGCCCATAACACGACATTGCGACAAAAATGCACTGAAATGTAGTTCGAAGTGGTCAAAAAGTTGAAAAGGCAGATTCCTCTGAAGATTTTAAGTGTGGATTGATTTTTTTGTGATAAGTATGTAGTGTTTTTTCCCTCTTGTAGCTGAGAACAAGCAGCGGAGTTGCGTGTTCCTGTGCTGCGCTCTGGAGTCCAGTGTGATACTGCTGCAGTGGTACGAGCCCATGCACAAATTCATGCTCATCAAGGTGAGTGGACATGATCAAAGAAAACATCACACGCTTGATTTGTTTTTATTCCTCTGGAGAGCAAAAGTGAGTCAGCTAATTGAGATTAATCCACATAGATACGGAGAGACGGGCTGAGTGACACCAGATGAAACTTGAACCTTGTTCATATAGGCAGGGTGGATGTTAACGCTGTCCTGCAGGATGAGAGCAGCTTCACACTGAACGACAGATTGCTTTGTTGTTCTGACTACGTGACTGGCTGTCTTGTAATCGGGAGGTCTTTAAGTTGTTGTGTTCACACTATGTGACTGACTACATCATTAGACAAATCAGTCATGTAGTAAAACTCTGAGGGCCATACCACGATACAAGACATCATAACTGGGTTGGTGAGGTTTGTTGCGTCTGAAGCCGGGATTTCCAGCGACATAAAGGTGGTTCTCTTTTAAACTAGCTAGACTGCCGTGGTCATTTACTCCAAACCTGCTCCGGAACAGGTTCCGGTCCCTGTTACAGTCTCTTCAAGACTCCAAAACACAGCAGAATTTCTACAGTTGAATAAAATCACTACACCTCACAATTGGTCGGGGAGAAAAGGCAAGTCAAACGTTTTGTCATGTCATATTTTAGATGGCCACTTACACTAAAACCTCTTACACTGATTGATAGGACATTAAACATATATAGGACATTAGCAGGGGTGCACATAGTCTGTCCTCGAGGTCCGGTATCCTGCAGGGTTTGGATATTTCTGTTTCAATACATCTGATTTTAATTAAGAACCATCATCAGCTTGTCTCCAAGGTCTGGAAAAGTCTGTTGACATAGCCAAGTCTATCAGGTTGTGTTGAAGCAGGGAAACATGTAAAACCTGCAGGACACCGGCCCTCGAGGACCGGCTTGTGTGCACTCCTGATCAAATCCCAGTAATACTGAAACAGCATTTCAATATTAGGCAGAAGCAGAAGTACTGCATGTTGATATTTAACCGTGTGACTAAACCTAAAGTGTTTTATCGTTCTTCAATATCAGTAGATTGTTGAATGACTGACAAAAGCAACGTTTGTTCATTTTCTCAGCACTTAATCTTAAGACAGGTGGACTCTGTGGGGAGTTTTACTTGAACTCATAAAAATACAATCTTTTTCATCTGCAATCAGTGTCGAATTAACAAACTTGTGGTTTAAATTCTCCGCTTAGGGACGTCTACGTCCAACATCTGAAGCTCTAATGTTTCTCAGCCTGAGTTTTCTTGAAAAGAGCCTGATTTGTTGAACTATCTTCATGTGTACCCCTCTGGTTTTCAAACCAGAATTTGCCAATATTTGGTAAATATACTGCATAATTTTCTTTCAGAAACAGAAACAGAATTCCCTCACATTTCTTATGGATTCTGTTTGTGGGTTTCAAAGTAATATCTGTGCAGTTTAAAGTTAAATCTGATGTGTTTCCACAACAAATATCACTTTGAACAATGACATATATTAAAGCTCCGCGTTATCGGTGCCACGCACGTGTTGCCGGTGGTATTAGAGTGCCCTCCGGTGGACAAACTACGCAACCTCAACACTCAGTTTCAGTCTGGAAAATATGTGAAGGGGCTGAAAAGGACGTGAACATCAGCAGTACAGACTGGCTTATAGATTAAGCATGAATATCGTTTAGAAAGCACCTTAAAATTCTTTTAACCTCAGCTATTATAGCTGTTACTTTAGGAGCATTTATTCGATCCCTTAAAAGCTCTGCTCAGTAAAATTGCACTTTTTGTTCAATAAAATAAACCCCACACTTATGTCTCATTTAGTAAAAAGTCTTGTGTTGGTTGAAATTGTGGACTTTTTACTGCTGAGTGCTTTATCTGTCTTTTTGTTTTCAGCTAAAAAAAAGATTTTGTCAGCAGGAGCAGCTTCTTCACTTTGACTCTGTGTGTGTGTGCGTGTGTGTGTGCGTGTGTGTGTGCGTGTGTGTGTGTGTGTGTGTGTGTGTGTGTGTGTGTGTGTGTGTGTGTGTGTGCTCAGCTGCACTCGGTGTGTGCTTTTCTCTGGGGGATACTGTCACACAAAACCATGAAAGCCTCAAAAAAGCAGAGAGGGGAGCGTGTGGACAGTAAAAGAAAAGAAGAGGAAAATCTAAGAGAATCTCAGTCAAAGATGAAGTAGTTTCAACAAGTTTCTGGTTGTAGTAGCACATCTCAGAAATGGTGTTGATTTGTTTAGGTCACTACATGTCCTTTATAAACGAGCCTGACAGCTTGATTTGAACTCTTAACTGTTTAAGAGGAGGTAAAATGTCGTCTTTGCCTCTTTTGTCTGTCATGGTTGCAGCATTTCGACTTTCCCCTGCCCAACCCGCTGCGAGTGTTCGAGATGGTGGTGCCGGCCCAACAGGAGTACCCTCTGGTGTGTATCGGTGTCTCTCCGGGCTCCAACCCCAACCTGCCGGTAATCGTAGAGTACATCAACCTCAACTCCAACACGTCCTGGTTCACCAACGCCGGACTGGGTACGCTGATGAAGTCTTACATCTGTTAAAGAAGACTCAGCAGAGCAACAACACGATCTGAAATCCCAATTCCCAATCTTATCGGCAGTGGTGTGTGTTTGTGTCTGTGTGTGTTGTTACAGACAAACCTTGCCCTGACACGGTCCAAGTAGAACAGCTGGACAAAAGCTCACTGCTGGTGCTCATGGAGCGTAAGTGGCTTGACATTGTTTAAAGAACTGTCTGATACTTTTGGTTTTCCAACCATGTTTAC
Source organism: Xenentodon cancila (assembly GCA_014839995.1). Classification (NCBI taxonomy): domain Eukaryota; kingdom Metazoa; phylum Chordata; class Actinopteri; order Beloniformes; family Belonidae; genus Xenentodon; species Xenentodon cancila. The sequence continues at coordinate 28,610,848 of CM026201.1, forward strand.
TTTTTTATTATTCTGCTGCACAACACTGTTTTAGGACTTATTGTGCTATTGATTAGTTTGAACTTGGGGAGGGGTACAGTTTGCCTAATACCAATCATTGTAAACATGTAAACAAGTTTTGATCATCTTTATTTATGGTTAAGTAGGCATATGTTTTAAAATTGTATTTTTTTTCTTAACAAGAAGATCTAACACTTCTAAGGGCATAACATTTTTTTACCTTTGGGACTCAGTTGTCATAAATATTGTAGTAATACTCCTAAACAAGACTCCTAAAAGGATTAAAAAGCATTGTAGTTACACAGTATGAAGCATGTTCATGGATGTTTAAGCCGAAGTGGACGTTTTTTACTGGAGTGCTTTTATAGACTTCCGTTGCCTTCCTACATTTGTGATCCTGGTCTTATAATTGTGTTATGTTCATGTAGTTCCTCCTTCCATATTCCATGTTTGTGTAGCACAATAAAGTAAAATCTTGCTCTTCCTCAGGGTCGGTACATACCATTGATCTGGACGGAGGGTTGAAGAGCAACTGCCATCTCCCGCACGAGATCACCTTCTCTCAAGATGTTGAGTCGATAGGTGAGAACCTGCAGTGATAAACCAACGAAGGACTATAGTTTGATTCAATGACTGGTTTCTGACATGCTTTTTTCTTGTGACTCTTGAAGAAGCTTAAGGTGCCTCAGGCCTGAATTATCACTCTTTCTATTTACTTCCACTATTAGTAATAAAAGTAGCTGTTTGTGCACATGCAATACTTAACCGTACCACGGAGGGGAAAAAAGGACCTTGTTTAGGCCCGGTTTAAATTCTTTCTTTCCCTACTTCTTGTATCTCTCCATCGCTGGATTAAACCCCAACATCATTTTAAATTGATAAATAAGACCTCATTATTGATTGTTTTTGTCTCTCCAGTATATCTTGATGGCACGCTGTTGGCCGTTTGGCGTCATGGCTGGCAGAGGAGAGGAACGGGCTTCACCGAGGTGCTGGAGGAGACCACTGACCACAGGAAGATCTACAGACTGGTGAAGTCACGCGGGTACGGTGTGACTTCCTTCCCATCTCTGCTGATGTCTGGTGGCTTAATCCTCCTCTGAGTGTTAGATTCTGGAGGTTGCGCTGTTTCTACTTCCTGTCTGGAAAACTGAGTTTATTGAACAAAAATGCCAACTGCAATTCAGTTTTTGTTTATTGTAAAAATAAACAAACGTTACTGTTTTTCTTTCAATATTGACTCATTTAGTGGAGTCTAAAACTTGATTTATATTTCTGCGTTGAATCAGTAGCATAGTTCTGGAGAACCTACAACGTACCCTGATGTGCACCTCTCGCACAAATCTAATTAGGCATCTGATCTAGCAGTTACTTCTTGTTAGAGTACTGTACTTTCAGTGAAAGTAACAGTTGGTCCACATTTATCAGCTCCAACTCGCACAGGATCTGCTCTACTTAAGTCAGCACGTCTAAACCACATGAAGGAAGTACACAAAAGGAAGCCAAGCACTGCAAACTAGCAATTTGTGATTAGAGAGCAATGCAAACGCGACAGCTCAAGTAGTAAAAATCCTGGCCGTGGCATAAACTTTACGAGAAGAACTGTTGCAAATGAGAGAAACAGACAGGAACACGTCAGTCACAGTAGCTAAGTAGCACAAGTTTATTTTTGTTGACCCACTTTTTTGAGCCCGCCCCCCAGTGGTTCATTGGTGAACTGCAAATTCTCCTATGAAGGATGAAGCTTAACAAGAAGTCTGAGGATTGTTGATTGATTTTAAACTGATTTTGTGGTTTTCTATCCAATTCTTTGTGATGTGTGATAAAACACTTGTGTTTTACAGTGGCAGAATCTAGTTTCTAATCTAGTTTCAGACATGCACACAAAAACACGTCACAAAACTCAAGAAAATATTTTAATTTTTCAACACACGCTTCTTCTAGTTTGTTGTTTCTGTTTCACTTCTGAGCTACTGAGCATTTAAAACGTACGTCAGCTGTACATCGTTATAGATTTGCAGAGCCTGAATTTGACATCTGTCCTTCTCACTGCAGAATTGTCATCTTGGAGACGCGTCCAATCGAAGACCAGTCGGGGCTCTCCAACCTGTACATCCTGGAAATTGCTGAGAAGTACGTCCTGCTGCCCTAACTCTGACACAGGTCATCACAGAAAACTGTTCAGCCTCCTCGCAGAACGTCGCTGCCGGGATTCTCGGCTGTTGGCGGGATAATAAATGAGACATCAGTGTTGTATGTCATATTAACTTTGACCGGCATCAGTGTGACCCTGTTCTATTTTCTAACCAGAGGAGATGAGGTTCAGAGGAGGGAAGTGATGACCTAAGATAATTGTATTGTAGTTCTTCTCCCTCCATACGAGGGAGTCTGCTCTTATTTATACCATTTTTAACTTGGCTTCTGAGATCCAAAGCATCCTGCAGAATCCAGAGAGCTGAGGAAACTGAATGAATCGTGAAAGTCTTCTTCTAACACTTAAGAGGAGTGTCTCTTCCCTTCTGCCACAGTATTATTGATCACAGCAGCAGCCTCCAGGGATGGATATATAAGGCTTCTTTAACATATCAGCTTAAAGGACCAGAGCACTGATGTGGGTCATGCTGTCTTGTGTCCTGAGCTTGTTTGTAAGTGCTGCATAAACTTGTGTTACTGGCGTTACACTCTAATAAAGTTAACTAATGCAAGATGAGGTGAACTGTATTGATTTTGGAAGAGGAAAGGTGACAATGTGGCTGTTTGGGTGATTTTGTTAGCCTGTTCAGGTGTGTGTCCACCACGGAGGATGGTGTGTACCAAGGTCATACAGTTAGGAATGATTTTTGTGTACAGCTTTATGAAGGAGGAAAACTGGTGGAACCAGAAATTCTTGTTTGGTTGTTTTATTGATTCATTCCAGACATGTCAAAACCATTGTGTAAAGCATAACGACGTTAACACTACTATGAATCTATAAATAAATACATATATACACGTGCACACACACATTTGAACATATAGAACCCCTTGAAACAAAATCTATATAAATAAAATAATCTGTTAACTTTATGTACACTAAATAAACAAATATAAAATAAATCTATACCCAATGTGCTCGCACCTATCTATATATACATACATATATACGTGCACACACATAGACATACACACAACACATAAACTCTACATTTTCAAAGATGAATCAAAGCATTTAATTATTCTAGTTCAGTATCCTGAAGACAAGAACCATGATGGTGTTTGGAAGGGATTTATATTTGAATTAAATTCACAACCTGTGAATGTTTGGCTTTATTTCAATCCACTTACTTTACAATATTTATCAGCTCATTATGAGCATGAAAGTGTTAGATTTCTACAATTCTAATGAAACCTCTCAGGTGGCACTAATCTTTTCTATAAAAAGACGCCAGGGTTCTTCTCTACTGGGTTTTTTAAAGAGACATGACAGTTTTTCAGAAGTTGACACAATTTCCTGACATTTTACTGACATGTTTTTATTTCATAACATCCACAGCGGTACAGTACAACAGTTCACTTTTCAACCACGTCTTTACAACTTTTCTGATGTTGCCTGGTTCCACATAAAACTCTGATAGGACCTGCAGTCAGTCAGTGACCTGCACCTGAATGAGGACGGGATCCCAGTGGAGCCGAGCCAGCTCTAGATTCCCTCTGGCAGCACTCATTTTGGATGTCGTATTGGTAGCAATACTTAAATTGAGAGTAGTTGGACAGATTTGATCAGAATTAATCAGAATTCGTCTAAATATTATTTAGATAAGCATAACCTAAGCCAGCCAAGCTAAAATAGCAAACTGTGACTGACATAAAATGGGCATTTTCCTTTTAGTTCCTCCAATTTGCAAAATGTCACCATTCAATATAAGCGGGAAATAAGCTTCAAAAGCAATCCTCAGAAAACCTAAGGATGATGTCACAAATGGGTTTGTCCAGTTCTTCTTACACAGTCTGCGGGTGTAGACCCAAAATAAAGGGACAAAGTTCACTCACAATCTTTGGGTTGGTAATCATTTTTACAAACTCACACAAATTAAATACTCTCAAGCAAGGGAAATGTATTTTTTCCACAATATGTCCCCTTTAAATCAATTGGCTGTGGCTGTTCTCTCTTCACCCCCCCTACCAGTGGGAGTGCGCAGTGCCTGCTTGGACCACCAGCAGCAGCAGCAGTCAGCGCAGCATCACACGTACTTTACGCACGCTGGATGATCGGAGACAGAATCCCGGTGTGGGATGATGATTTCACCGGCTCAGGGGGGCTTCTTATGCGGGTTTATTTACCAGGCAGCGGCGGTGTGAAATAAAAATGCACCGGTGCGGACCCACTGTCCTGGTCGGCCTGGCAGAGCTCGGCTGCAGCTCCGATTCTTTTCTCCCATCTTTATTCTAGTTTTTTTTTTTTTTCAACGAACCGATATTATTTCCAGGTCAGAATCCCTGTTTCCTGTGCGGCTTGTTTGCACTAAAAATGGCCGGAGATGGCGGCGCTCTGAAGGATATCAATGAGATTAAATCCCAGTTCCGGACCAGAGAGGGCTTTTACAAACTGCTCACCCTCTCGGACTCGCAGCAGCGGGGCGGGCTGCCGCGGGGTCCGTCTGCCGGAGCCACGTTGGGCCCCGGAGCAGGACCCGGCCCAATACCGGGCGGAGGGGTCGGGCTGCTGCAGGGGCCCGGGGCCGCCGCCGCCGCTGCCGCCGCCGCAGCAGCAGCAGCCTCTTCCTCCTCCAATGCCGCAGCCAACTCCTCTCCTGCGGGCTTCCTGCCGCCTGTCCGGGTCTCCATGGTGAAACTGCAGCCCGAGGACCCGAGCGAGGACTCGGAGCGGGTGTGCTTCAACATCGGCAGGGAGTTGTATTTCTACACATACACCAACATCAAGAAGGTGAGCCTCCTCATCCTCCGCGCTGTCTCACAGGATGACAGATTGGTGGATCACATCTAGTCTACTGTGCTAACCTCCTAATATGATGCTGTCTTGTTGACAATAGAAATAAAAATAAAATATGTGCTGACATTCATCACAGATTTTCTGGTTGTTATGCGATGCTAAATGGAGCAGCTGATGATCTGGCTGGAAACAGTGAATGGTGCATCATCCAGACAGATGCACTGTGTCAGTGGACGCTACAGGAGGGACACCAGAGGGGCAGGAAACAGCCAGAAAGGCTCTGACAGCACTCCATTCACTGCTTCTTCATCAGAGAGCATCTGATCTGGAGCCCGTTTGCTGCAGCTGAATGTTAATACACTCTTTGCAGGATCTCAGTTCATCCCATTTGTGCTTGGTCTGGCTGGAGCTGGAAGTGGCTGCTGTAAGGTGAATTATTTATCAGCAGATGACTTACAAAGTCGGTATGTTGTTGACTAGATGGATAACCTGTGCTGCCTCTTTGTGGAGCAGTGATGCATTCAGTCCGAATTCAGTAGGAGAAATCACTCATTTAAGACAATCTGACATGTTTAATCAAAACAGTGTAAAGAGGTACATCAGCATTTGTCCTGTAGTTTCACTTCACATAACTGTAAATAGTGTTACTGGCTTTGTAAAGGTGACATACTGTATTATGACCTTTTTTCAAAAACTGAAACTGTTTTCCTGAGGTATTAATGAATTATCCGAGGCATGCTTTAAGTCAAAATATCACAGAAACAATACAGCAGCTCTCTTTTCAACTTTGACTTTACAGCTCTAATCATCGCAGGCCGAGTCAGGCACATGACTTCACTCAGCTCCTCTGTGGGCTGTGCTTTATCTAAAACTTGGTATTAAAGCCGTATTAAAGCTACCAACTTCAGAAGTACAGAAAATATATGTAGTAAAGCTGGTGAGACTGAATGATTCAGCTTTGATTTGGTTCTGCGATGTCACATCCCCCTACAAACCAGAGCAGCTCGCTGAATTACGCATTCTCTAATCGAAAAGGCCCCAAACAAAGTACAAGATTTTTAACATTTTGATTTCTTTTTTAGTAATTTTAGAGACCAAATATGTGCACCCAAGAAGAGAAAAATTATCCTTTTTTGAGAAATGTTCCATAAATATAAAAGAACCTCCATTATCTTGTCATTCTGTATTTTCTCATCGCCAGAACTACGTTTTTCATTTGTAGATGATCACTAGATGACCTGTCTAGTGCAGAGCTGACTGAGTTTAAGGGGCAACATCTGGACTCCTTAGTCAAGTCCAGTGCAGAGAGAAAAAAGGTGCAGTACTTCGACTGGCCACTAGGGGCCGACTCCAAAAAACAAGTCATTCTCCAATGACCTCCATGTTAAAATGTCCAACTTTACAGCATAAATAAACATATTTACAGCCTTGTTTAAAAACAGCGTTTGACTCTATAGCGTGCTAAATCCAGCGGCCATTTCTGATGACATCCCGGTTTGGGAGGTTTCGGTGTGGATGTCTGCTGGCAGCTCTGGATCATTTTCAGGGCCCTTCCAAGAAGAGGTCCACTGGGACCTGCAGCCAATCAGGGGGTCTGGGGAGGGGGGGTCTAACTCCACGAGCATCAGGCAGAGCAACGGGGGGGGCTCCAGCAGAGCTCTGCTACTCCTTGTTTCAGCTCTGGTAGCACTCGTTTTGGATGTTTTTTCGATGGTGACACTTGAAATAAGGATGCTCATACCAACAACTGAGTATGTTTGAGTCGTGAGTTTTTCCAACGAGTTCAGTTAATCAGCCCGTTCTCTGTCAGGGTAGTTGAGGGGATTTGGACTGCAAAACACCACAAAATGAAGTGACCACAGTGTGATATCTTCAAGCAGTCATGCAACAAGTATATTGGTATTTGGTTGTACACATCGGGACGATGATTTTATATGTATGAATATCTGTAATACAGAAGCAGTGTGTTTAAAACCAAGAACTCCAACGGTTGAATCACTTGTGAAAAACACATTCAGCAAAAATAAATTGAAGATGTTGTTTCCTGCAATATGTTATCAGTTTCTCATCAGTGCGTGTGGTTTGTGTGCATCTGTTTGCACCGCTCTGTTGCAGCTTTTCACTCTGGTTGAAGCCTGGACTTTGCCTGGACCGTTGTACCACCATCAGTCATTTTTTTTTCGTTCTGTTATAGATTTGCTGCTGTGCTAAGGATCACTATCCTCCTGTTGCCTGACCCAGTTTCAGCAAAGCTTCAGCTGTCAGGAGGATGTGCTCGTATTTGAGTCTAGAGTGCTTGGGTGAACGGAGGAGTTCATGGTCAAGTCATTACGTGGTTCCCAGATCATCATCAGACCTTCCATCAGAGTAACGGACTTTTGATAAAAGCCATTTGATATTCTGCTAAGTTTTCACCAAACTCTGCATTGTTCATTAAGGCCCAACCTTACAAACAGCTCAACTTTGTTCAAATGACGTTGTTCTAGAAGTCTTGTGGTTTTGCCAACTTTGCAAACATAAGCCACTCTGCCGGTCAGTGTCCGGGTTCTCGGAGAAACCTTTTCAACCTAGAGTCTGAGATGCCGGGGTCTCTCTGACCTTTGTATGAGCTGACCCTGAAGTGAATTTACCATGATTAAGCTTAGCGACCGTCTGAAATGTTTGCCACATGTGAATCATGTTTCCCGTTATACAAAGATAGACTGTATATTGTTTAGTAAATAGCCTTATATCCATTCTTGGATTAATGGGGAGCAACTGTTGCTTGTCTAAAACCATTCCTTTCATCTTTCTTTGTCGGTATCACAGCTGGACGCTCCAGACCAGCAAACCGCCGTCATGGAAGTGCTCACACTGGATGATAAGGACATTTTTATTCATATCAATTATTTATTGATTTTTATTTTGTTTGCCACAGATGACTCCAGTCAGGCTCCAGATAACTCAAGACAAATATCCCTCACATTTCCAGCAAAATAGTTCTGTGTGTATTTTCTCTCTTTCTCCTTTCACATTGTTCACTCCTGGGACATGTGACCATTTAATGCCGGCTGAATGTCCTGCCTCTGGCTCTGTACTGGTAGTTTGGGCTGTTTCTGGCTTTTTATGCGCCATGACTAAAATAGGACAAGATCTGACCCTTTATGATTATCTGTGTCAACGCATCAATTTACTTCACTTTAAGAAGAAAGCTGGCTATATTTATGAAGCTAAAATTCAAAGTCAAAGTAAAGATCTCAACATCTTTCGCTACAAAAGTGGTGAAAGTGGTTTTTGATGCCACTTTCGTATTGTTGTTGACTGTCTAACAAGCGTGTCGTGCATCTGTCCTGTCATACCTGTTCGTAGGCATCAATTATTACTCAACAGCCTAACGATGAGTTTGAAGTAGTCACAACTTTACTATTGTTGCAGCATTTAAGAGTTTCACCGTGAACAAAAAACAAGTGTACTTATGTATGTTCGGTGAAAGCCTCATCAACACACATATGGGTTGTTTTTGTATATTGAGCCCGACCTTGCAGCTAGAAGCCCTGCGCATCTGCGTTGTCCTCACATACAAGTAAAAACAGGTCTGCTGATCATTCTCTGTCTGCTCTGCTCCCCGCAGGCCGTAGACCTCAGTAAGCCCATAGACAAGAGGATCTACAAGGGGACACAGCCAACGTGTCACGACTTCAACCAGTACTCAGCCACAGCAGAGAGCGTAGCGCTTATTGTGGGTTTCTCAGCCGGGCAGGTCCAGTATCTCGACCCGATCAAGAAGGAAACCAGCAAGCTCTTCAACGAGGAGGTAGGATTTCTGCTTTCTTCTGTTTCAGTGGAAATAGCTGTTGTGAATGCTGAAATGTTTGAAGTTCAGAACCTGTCTCTGGCATTTTCACTCTTAAGGGTTTAAACTGTCGTTTCACATTTAACGTCTCCTGAACTGGATCTTCCTCTTTGATGGGGCTCATTGTTAAATTTAGAAGGTTGAGGGGGTAATGTGAGCACAAATGCATGAAGACTTTGTGTTTTCTTTCGTCTGTAGTCACCTCCTCTAAACCACCTCTGAAATACAAGTTTTCTTAAATATTTCATGCATTTTTACTCTCAAGAATGTATTTTGTTCAATTTTGATGTTTTTTTCTTTTAATAAGGTATTTTCATAGTAACAAAAGTAGGTCATCCTAGAATTGACATAAAAAAATCAAGATAAAGCAAAATAAAAGTAATCATAATATCCTCTCCACCTTCCTATCCCTCCATCTCCTTCCTGTTTTCCAGAGGTTGATAGACAAATCCAAGGTGACGTGTCTGAAATGGCTTCCTAAGTCGGAGAACCTATTTCTGGCCTCCCACGCCAGTGGTCACCTCTACCTCTACAACGTGGATCACCCATGCGGTACTACGGCACCGCAGTACTCTCTGTTGCGACAAGGGGAAGGCTTTGCAGTCTATGCCTGCAAAACCAAGACGCCACGCAACCCATTATTGCGGTGGGCCGTGGGCGAGGGAGGCCTCAACGAGTTTGCGTTCTCCCCAGATGGTGTTCATGTGGCATGCGTGGGCCAGGATGGCTGCCTGCGCGTCTTCCACTTTGACTCCATGGAGCTGCAGGGGGTGATGAAGAGCTACTTTGGGGGGCTGCTGTGCGTATCCTGGAGTCCAGATGGGAAATACCTCGCCACAGGAGGAGAAGACGACCTGGTTACCGTCTGGTCCTTTGCTGAAAGCCGCGTGGTAGCGCGGGGGCACGGCCACAAGTCGTGGGTGAACGTGGTGGCGTTTGATCCCTTCACGACATCACTGGAAGATGACGAGCCGATGGAGCTTAGCGGCAGTGAGGAGGACCTCCACCAGGGGGTGCAAAATAACTCCATGCACTTTAGCAGGGTTCGAACAAGCAGCACTTTGTCACGGCTTTCTCGGCACAGCTCCAAAGGCGGTGGTTCACCATCGGTCACATATCGGTTCGGCTCAGTGGGGCAGGACACTCAATTCTGTCTGTGGGACCTGACCGATGATGTGTTGTACCCGCGTCTGCCACTGTCCCGAGCCTTTACTAACACTTTTGGGCCTTCACTGTCTAACTCTGGCAGCGGAGGGGTCAACAGCACCTCTGGTGGTGGGGGAAGCGGAGGCGTTGAGGGACATCATCACCCACCTAACACCAACACTGGCACCTCCAACCCACCCACACTCCCCTTACCGCTGCCACGTTCCCTGTCACGCTCCAACTCCCTACCCCACCCTGCAGTGGCAAATGCCTCCAAAGGCCAGGCTTCTGAAGGAGGAGGTGGAGGCGGTGGAGGTGGAGGGAGCAGTGGCGGAGGGAACAGCACTCCGTTCAGCATCGGCCGCTTCGCCACTCTGTCCCTGCAGGAGCGGAAATCAGACAAATCTGGTGGCAGTGGTGGGGTGGAGAAGGAGCACAAGCGGTACCACAGCCTGGGAAACATCAGCAAAAGCAATGACAAGATCAATGTGGCGCCCAGGAGCAACCGGCTGGACGGCGCCAAGGTCCTGGGCACCACACTGTGCCCACGCATGCATGAGGTGCCACTCCTGGAGCCGCTGGTCTGCAAGAAGATTGCACATGAGAGGTTGACTGTCCTGGTATTCATGGATGACTGCATCATCACAGCCTGCCAGGAAGGCCTCATCTGTACGTGGGCGCGGCCGGGGAAGGCGGTACGTCTGAAGCTCAGTTTGCTGAGTTTATCGATCATCTAATAAATCAAAGTAGATGTCATTTTTTTCACATCTTGCCACCATTTCCTGAGGTTTTAATGAAATAACTTTGTCATGCTTTTGTCAAAATACTCCAGAGATCCAGTAGATCTTCTCCTTTCAGCCATGTTACAGCCAGACAACAAATTAGTGATTCACGGTGTGGGAAGGCCAGGAAGTAAAAATGAGCCTTTAGTCTGGACTTGAAGGCTGAGAAGGAGGGAGAATTATTAACATTAACCAACAATTGCTCCAATTGCATGGGAGTTTCTAGACTTGGAGGGACCGAAGTAGATTCCCTCAGTTTTGCCCCAGTTCAGCTGGAAGTTGGTTTACAGGTTTTTTTATTGTTCTCTTCACTCCAGGTCTCCCAAGGTTTTTAAAGTGAGATATAGCTGATAGTTGTTTGCATAAAGATGTAAAGAGATTTTGTTATTTAGAGAAACCATAGCATTTTTTGAAAAACTAACCTACTTCTCTCACCGTCTCTGTGACGAACTGATTTCATCCTCTGCAGAGTTTGGACCCATCCTTGTGTCCCCATTACACATTTCTTCAATGCCACTTCACACAGCAGTCATTCATTTTCCCCAGTTACGTCCTCCCAAGGTGCTACAGAGGGGAACCAGCTTTACCTCTATAGCACAGCAGGGGAGAATAAAGATGCTACAAGGGTGTGTGAATGGGTCTTATGATATAGGGAAGACCGAGGATAGAGATGCATCATGAAATCTGATTTAGCGCATTTAGTTTGTGAGACTGGATGGTTTTGTGTCTGACCAGGTGGTCAGCAGCACAGGAGCACCACAGGGGTCTGTACTCTCACCATTAGACTTCATGCTGTTCACCTCAGACTTCCAGTGCAAGTCAGAGTCACCTCCAGAAATACTCAGATTACTCTACAGTTGTGGGATGTATCAGTGATGGACAAGAGACTGAGTACAGGACCGTTTTGTGGCATAGTGTGGAGACAATCATCTCATCTTGAACGTGAGCAACACAAAGAAGATGATTGTTAATTTTAGGAGAACCAGGATTAAGTCAAATCATTTTTTCTTCATGAGAGAAGAAGTGGAGATGGTGGAGGAGTATAAATACCTTGGTGTTCACCTGGAGACTAAACTGGAGATGCAACACTGATGCTGTTTATAAGAAAGGACAGAGCAGACTTTACTTCTTAAGAAAGCGTTGGTCCTTCAGCGTTTGCAGCAAGATGTTGTACATCTTCTATAAGTCTGTTTTGGAGAGTCCAGAGAAGGGAGCAACATCCGAGCTAGTGCCTTAAAGAAACTGTACTAACTGATAAACTGATAAAGAAGGCTGGTTCTGTGCTGGAGTCTCTGGAGATGATTGTGTGAAGGAGGATACTTCATAAAATTAAAAAGATCATAGAGAGCCCTGAGCATCGTCTTCACACCCCAGTGAATCAGTAACGGAGTGTCTACAGGAGATCCTTCGGACCGCTACAGGAGAATCTTCAGACCGCCACATGAGATCCTTCAGGCCCCCGCAGGAGATCCTTCAGACCCCCGCAGGAGATCCTTCAGACCCTCGCAGGAGATCCTTCAGACCCCCGCAGGAGATCCTTCAGACCCCCGCAAGAGATCCTTCAGACCCCCCGCAAGAGATCCTTCAGACCCCCCGCAAGAGATCCTTCAGAACGCTTCAGGAGAATCTTCGGACCGCCACAGGAGATCCTTCCTGCCCACAGCTATAAACCTCTTTAATGACTCTTTAAAGAGACTTAAATGATGAAAACTACTGCAATAATACATTGCCCTTCAGGGATTATTCAAGTATTTTTGAATTGAACACAGCTCAGTATTTAGTTAATATTGAGGAGATTTGGTGATAATTCAGAAACAGCAGCAGGAGATGATGTCACCTCCTTCTCCTCAGCACTGATGCTGTTCGTCTTCCTGCTCCAACTGGTTCCAGCGTGTAACTCCTCTGCTCTGTCTTTCTCTTGTCTCGTCTCCAGAACTTGACAGCACAGAACGGGAACTCTCCAAGCGGCACGGTGGTATAGCTGAAGGAGAACCTTTGGACTCACCCCTCCCTCATTCTTCTCCATCTTCTGTCTGACAGCGTCTCCGCCGTCGGTTACCAGACACGTGCCAAGATCAGAGGCCATTATCGGTCTGCCGCTGCAATATTAAACCGTCAGTGTTACTCGCCGTGGCACAAAGATGGGAAACTGTAAAACACTGAAACACTGAAGTCACTTGAGCAGATTCAAGACGTTGTATGCACCACCCAGCAGTGACAGGTCATACATTTAAGATATGTCATGCTTTTACTAAAGACTTAACACATCTTATTAGCAGTTCAGACACAAGTCGGTTCACTGGAACTTGAGTTTATTAACCAGGCGTGTCTTCTTTAGAGGTTTCTCTGTTGCATCGTATTACTACTCAAATGCCATAATATCTTTGAAAACAGTTCACAAAGTAAACGTGTCATACTGAAACATACAGCCTGGTGTAAGAACAGTAAGCACACTTTGCATTTAGCTGCCGTCAAATGCAGATATTTCTGCTTACAATAAATACTATATTGGCTGCTTCTCGTGAAGAGTGGTTTCGTGGTCGTTTCGTGGTCGACACAGTTCATTTGCTTTAAACCTCGTTTAAGTGGACCTTCACACAAACTGCAACGCTCCACACTTCTCAGTAGAAGTTCTGTCAACGTAACGGCGTGATCTTGTGATAGAACATCAAAGTCGTGCGAGTTTAAGCTTGTCGGCGATTCACAGGATTATAGACCACGTAAATAAAATCCCTGGACATTAAACTGATAAACATACATTTGAACTTTGACTTTCCTGAACTGTGATATCTAATACTAATCTGTCCATTTACTGAAACCATTAGATTGTTTATACATTGTGAACATTTAGGCTCCAACATTTACATTAATTATGATTTAACATCATCAAGACATCGTTCAGGTCTCTTATATAATTTAAAGTAATTTGAGCTTTTTATTTAGTTCTCCACACATTTAAAAAAAAAAAAAGTTATCAACTCTCGAGTCTGCTTAACTTTCAGATTTTAGCTGCAGATTTTCTTCATTTCTGCAGCAAATTAGATATTTGAAGTGAGTCAGTTTGTGGAGTTTCTCACTTCGTGCCACGGTGGATCAAAGTTTAACCCCTCCGTGCTTCAGCTTTCACTTCCCGACCCTGCATCATCTTCATCCTTCCCATCTCCTCCTCTTGCAAAAGACACTTCAAAAGCCACGGCCATTGTATTTAAGTTATTTATTTTATCACGAGACTGTGTAATAATTTATACTGTAAATAATGAAAAGTACTCTATAAATGCAAACAGGAGATGACGACTTGGCAGCGACGCAGTGAAGACAAAGCAGGAAAGATGAAGAATACTAATATATGAAGATGCTTCTATTGTACATAGCAACAAAAGTTAAATGTTGAATGTCTGCTGTTTTAGGGAAGTTGAAGATGTCGCTGTGTGTTTATTTGGTGTGATAGTCTCTCCAGTTTGTCCCTGAACGCAGTCCGGGTTTAACCCGTGAAGATGAGGTGGAAATGTTGAGGACTATTCTCCCAAACATCCTGTGCGGACAAACGGCATCTTAATGAACAACAAGCTCACAGCCAAATTCACACTCTTACACATTCCAAACACACAAACACACTCCCGTTACGGTGTAGCATCACATATTCTGTCTTAGATTCCTGTTGCACCTGAATTGCCTCTTGCAAGAATTTGCACAAACAATAAATCCACAGTCCAACCTGAGCTGCCACAGTCGGGGTGCTGCTTTGTCGTCTGGTCTGAAGTCTGCAGGAGCTTATCCTGCAGAGCATCTGCCGTGTTTACGTCCTGGGAAACTAAAACGTCTCCATGTGGACATTCAGATGCAACTTCACCTCGACAGGCTCCACATGTGGAACAAATCATATTTTTATTCAATTTGGGCTGCAAACCAGAAGCCTAACAGGCAGTTTTTTGTGATTATCTTTAGAAAAAAGGTGAAATCTTCAACTTCTCAGCAGAGAAAATTGTTTTCAGTGCAGACACAGCTGGATTAATCTCCCCTCCTGACTCACCAGACAAATTCATTTCCAGACTTTCAGAAATAAACTCTAGAGGATTAATTGTTCTTCCTTATAATTCTTTTACACCAATTCATCAGATTTACTAGTTTTATTTCTGTGAAGGAAAACTTTTTTTTAAGGATTAAGTGGGAAAAATAATGTCAGATGTGGTGGTAATGAAAGTGATGTGCAGATGCAGCTGAACATTTCTGTTCAGGCTGTTTATAAATTAGCTCAATATCATTTTTTTTAAAGTATCCACTCTAATAAAACAAGATTTCATCTGCTGGGTTGCAGCTGCAGGATCCCTAGTTGTTAACACCTCAAACCAGTTTTCCAACCAATGTGCAATTCATAGATGATGTTGAGTCGAATACTTTGTCTTGAATCACATGTTTCAGGGTCCTCGGGGCTGTCACCTGTGAGAAAAGTATCACACAAATCTGCCGCCTGTCATTTAAACTCATTTTTCTGATCGTTGTCTTTGTTTTCAGCGCGTTTCTGATGTTTGTTTCTGTTAGGAGCCGCTCCGTCGTCTGTCCACCTCCAGGCGGACGCGATGTAAATTAAGTGATTTTGGAGCCAAATGTGGTTAGGAATAAAACATAAAATAAAAAACAACATCTAAGAAACAAATTTCAAATGATAGCCGAAACAGGCAGGTGACGAGGATTTGCTGCAGTTCCGATCCTAAAGTTTTTTTCCTTCAGTCCGTCAGTTTTATTGTCGTCGCGGCCCGACTGCAGGTGAAGGTACCGCAGTCATTTTTATCCAGCCGCTTGTGTCTGACATCGTCCTCTATAAATAGGAGAGCACGAGTCAAGGTTGCGTGGCCTCGGAGAAGAGCAGCGCCAGGTCTTGTTGCAGCCTGTTGTTATGGCAACCGTAAGTCTGCTGAGCTCATTGTGAATCAGCTGACAGACTCCGGAGTCGGTTTTGGCTCTGAGGACAAATCGATGCTTCATCTCAAGGTGTGAGGTGGAGCAGTGGGGGTGGGGGCCTGACTCTCGGATGGAGGAACGTGAAAACAATTCGTCTGGTCGTCCTCCGGTTGCATGAAGGAGTTTTACACAACAAACTTTTTTCTTTTTTTTAAACACATTTTGATAAGTAAAGGCACAACCAGAACTGCGTGTTCTTTATTCATTCTCGTGTAACAGTATTCATTTTGTTAAGTTGCGTTAAATGAAACTAGAGACAAACAGTGAAAACAAAAAGGGATTAAAAAACGTATTTAAGATTGCCTTTAATGAAATAAAATAAAATATTTATTTACATTCAAGAGTTACTATGAGCTAAAACCCAAATGTAGATTTTTTTTTACCACGAGTTTTCCAGAGAAGTGAGATAAATTCCCACCTTTACATTTTTTAACTTTAGTGAATTCATCTTTTTCCAGGCAATAACAACAAAAAAACACCGGTATCTAAATGTGATACTCTTTCAAAAAATTATGTTTTTTTTAAATGTGCAAATATCCAACTGTTAGGAAAAAAGGAGAGTTAATGTTAAACATTTTTTTTATTGTCGAAATCTGAACAAATTGAGCGATTAACCTCCATAAACTGATGCAGATTAACGAGTTCAAGTGGAACAAAAGCAGAGGAATCAAAATAAACTAAACACCGCAGTGAACTGAGTGACTGGATTCAACCAAACAAATCACAATATTTTGTTTAAAGTTGAAGTCAATTATCCACTGACTTTTAAAACATGTTGCATTTATTGAACTTGACATGAAAATGTCAACTGAAAAATTACATTTTTAGACTTAATTAAAGTAGTGTTTTAAGCTTTAAACACCATGATGAGCTCTATATTACGTGATTAAATAACTTTGTTACACAAAAACACAAAATAAATATGTGGTAAAATAATTGTTTTTTTCAATTACAATGTTTTTATGGTCACAGAGCCAGAATTGAATTCACATTTAAAATTTAATTACCTCCACAGCCCTTTCCTGAAGTCTTATTGTGTTAAAAAACACAAACCTTTGGATTTTTGTGTGTTTTTATTTTCCTATTTATTTGTGTGTGAGTGGTGACAGAGATTGCATACGTTACACGCACGCACACACGCACACACGCACACACACACTCTGTGAGGCTGTTGGCTGAGTTGAAGCGGCAGAAACGACGTCACTGCATCTTTGTACAGAGATCTGTTATTAAAAACGTAAAACCTCAGACTGCTGCACTGTCTGCTTTTGTGAACGTACACAGAAACACGTCTGGATGTTGACAGTTAAACGGCGAATGCAGCGTGATCTGAAGCTGAGACGAGATAAAGATGGGCGGGCTGGATAGTTTTACTCTGTCACAGCGACCGCTGCTTACCTTTAATGGCCACAAGGGGGTATTAGAGTCAAAGTCCCACAGCTGCACCGTTTTCCAGCATCTTCAGAGGAAGAACATGAACCCAGTGGCCCTCTGTCCCCTATAGATTCCACACAACCCAGAATATTTTACTTTAAGTTAATGAATACAACCCTGCAGCGCTGCTCTGTCCTTTTCCACCTCATGAAGCTGTGTCGTCAATAAGACCCTTCTACATCAGTGGTCCTCCACTCTGGTCCTCATGACCGGCTATCCTGCAGGTGTCAGATGTGTCTCTGCATCAACACAGCTCATTCTAATAAATGATCTTTATCAGTTTGTCGTTAAGATCTGCACAAGTCTGTTAATGACAGTCATTTGTGTCGGGGTGTGAGGAAGCAGGGAAACATCTAAAACACGCAGGACAGTAGATCTCGAAGACCAGGGTTGAAGACCACTGGTCTACATAATTTAACCTGTATTAATCTTAAAAGAAATACTGAAAATTCAAGGGAAAATTATAGTACATTTAAAACGAGGCTTGTTGATTTTTTTAAATATTCCCATCCTTTGAAGTTTGTTAAAATGTTAGTCGTTAGAGCAGCTTAAAGTATAGTTTAACTTTCATCCTCAACCAGATATAGACGAGTTTGGCGTCCTTGGATGTAAAGCGGGATAAACCCGTCGGCCTCGATCCAGCTGAGGATGTAAACAGGACGTCATGTAGGGCGGGGTTTGGCGTGGGCACGCAGCCTCCAGTCGTTGGTGACGAAACAGTCAAGCCGGAGATGAGTAGATTGAGCGGAAACGAAAAAGTCAACAAATAAAAAGCCTTCTGGGGTCAGTTGACCTACTTCCACCAGTTGGCTTTCTCTCTCGCGCGAGAGCACATTTATTATATGGTCTAACCAGTAATGCACATATTCATTTATTACTCATAAACTGTGATCGCAAAATCTGTAGTCTGGACCTTTTAAGGTAACATTTTTAACTTGTTTTTTTTAATTACGTAACCATTCAAATGAATTGCTTAGTGAAAACAGTTTTCTATCCTCTCACATCCGTTTTTGTTTCAATTCTCTTGCTGCTGCTTTTAAAGTAGACTTCATCTGGACTTTCCCCCTGAAGAATTTCCCAGCTTTAACATTTAGTCCTGAAATCAGTAAATGAAGTTAGTGAGCTCAGTTCCGCGCAAACTCCTGTATCAGCATTAAGCACTGCAAGGCTGAGGTTTTAATGACCTATGGTTTTATTGACTTTTATTGACATAAGGTGGGTGTGTTCCAGACAGATATTTCGACTTTTTTATTAATTCATCCTGCCCATTTTCAGTAAAAAGAAGCTTCAACCCACTTTTTGGAATGCCTGTGTATGAGGCAATTTAGGATTTGTCCAGCAGTTTTACAGTCCATGTCACTGAGTGTTTGTCCAGTAGTTTTAAAATCTGATTGGACCCGCTAAAACGGGCTCTGTCAAACGTTTACTTTGAAAGAGAGAGCGGAAGTGACGCCCGCTAACCGGTGTTAACTTGACGTCGCGGCGTGGTAGGTTATTGTGTTTTTGTGTCGGAATCGGTCGGAAGCAAGAGCAAAACGAAGCAGAGTCGCTGCTTTGCGTCCTGCTTAAACATGGACAAAGACGACGAGAACGTGGGGGTCAAACGGTAGGATGTTTTTCCTGAAACGGGCGTGTTGAGCCGCGTTAACGTTGCTGCGTCCCGACGGCCACGGAGCCACGACGAGCTGCAGCCGCTTTGACCGTTTGACACAGATTGTAACTGCGAGGTTCAAATCCCATTGAAACGGCTCTGCTCCGTCTGCCGTCTTTTATGGGCACCGAAGTATAACGCGAATCTTATGACAACCGTACATATGCGTATTTCCGTGAATTGACAGCTGAAATGGTGCATTTGTGCCTTTGGCGTATAGAAATGTGAGTCCTGCTGTGTTTCTGTAGCCGCCGTCGCCATTGTTCACTCACAAGATGGTCTTTTGGCTTCTGAATTAAGACCCAGTCGCAATTATTACTGAGCGCTTTGGTTATAAACTGCAGAGATGTCTTTGGAGACCTCACTTGATTCTTGTTTTAAAACGGTTTTTTTTTTTCCAACATGGTATGCAGTGAAAGGAGAAGTGGTCCTCATGGAGACAGAAGTGGGTCAAACACCTCCTCTCTGCTCCGAGGGCACGTGAAAGATGAAATATGAGCTGGTTTAAATCTTGACACGTTTGTGAAACATGCAGCATTTAAATCTATCACTTATGTGTGATGGTGTGAAACGAGGATCTGCTGCAGGACAGTGTTTGGTCTGATCTGATGGTAATCCCTCAACTCTTAGTTCCCACTAAGATCTGTGTGTGTGTGTGTGTGTGTGTGTGTGTGTGTGTGTGTGTGTGTGTGTGTGTGTGTGTGTTTAGTAGACAGAAGGAGTCTGTGGGGTGAGAAACTGGTTATTCTCCACTACACACAGGCTGCCATGTGTGTTGATGCAGAACACACAATCAATAGTCTGTTGAGCAACAACAGTCACTGGTCCCTGTTGTTTGAGGGCGCCATGTTCTGTGAAGCTCCTCCCTGCAGGATTGTTTTTCTACTGTGTGCATGTGTGTCCAAAGTGTCCATAAGTTAGTATGATATGAGTTTCAGCATTACTCTAAGTATAGAAGCCCCACCCCCTCTTGCAGTGTTCTGGCTCTTGTGTCACTTTTTATTTGCACAGTTTTCACTTGGTGGTACACTTGTCCTGTTATTATTAAATTAACGGTTCCCTGATGAGGATCTGTTGACATCTAATGGCACAAACTACAAATAATAGTGGCTGTGGGGAAGATGAGGGGGGTTCTGAAGTTATTTATAAATTTGTATTAAAAAAAATATGTTGGCCTGTTTTGTTCTTTAATGTTGAAATGAAGACACACCTGCATGATTTTGTGCACAATCTCAATGAGCAGCTTGCAGATCAGTAGAAAGGAGAATATGACTTGTATCAGGAGGCTTACATGTGGTAAATGATCCTGGAGATCAGCTGCTGTGTCCCCTGATCCCCTGGTCTGTCCTATAGCGAACGAATGCTGTACGGTTGTAAATGTAGATAAATGGTATTTGTTGGGGTCTGCGATGTCCTGGCTTCTCGTTGTATTTCTGTAGAAGTGGACATCGGGCTGTGGCGGAGGTTACACCGTAAGATACTCAACAACGGCAAACGCAAGTTGTCTGTTTGACTATTATTCACGTTTTCAATGCCTACAAGGATTGGTGGAAAAGTGCAAGTCTGGGTCTAAATTCTCCAGAGATTCTGTGCTTTCTTTAATAAAATCAATTTGTACATCTCTTGACTCGATTCGGGAATAATCCCTCAGTACAGTTACATGCACATCCAAATCGAGCTGTTGGCAGTAATCGAGCCAAGGAATTAACTGGAGTTTCCGAGAAATCCAAGTAGACGCGCAGGAAGGGAATTGAAGTATTGGGTGAGGTGGCCTCCGTGGCACTAGGTGGCCTCCGTGGCACTAGGTGGCCTCCGTGGCACTAGGTGGCCTCCGTGGCACTAGGTGGCCTCCGTGGCACTAGGTGGCCTCCGTGGCACTAGGTGGCGCTACACACCCTTTCACCTTTAGCAAACAATTAGACATAGAAGGACAACATGCAAAGACATGGACGTCTTCTTCTTTGTTGTTGTTCTTCGTCGTTTTCTTCTTCTTCTTCTGCTACCGTGTTGTTGTCATGCTGTGACTCCTTATTCCTACTTCTGCAATCTCATCAATTTCGGAAGGGGGGGGGGGGTCCTAAACCTGTCAACAGCTCGGCTAACCGTGGTTTGTGTATACATGTCGGATTCGGGTGATTTTAGAACTGGGTCTAACGGCTCGACTTGGAACCACACAAACAGCTCGATTTCAAGAACTCCAGTCCGGTTCGACTAGAACCAGACTAAGGTGTTTACATGGCTTTTATAACTTTGATATCAGTCGGACTAAGGCAGTAATTCGGCTTTTTCCAGGCGCATGTAAACGTTCTGGTGCCGAGGATCCAGTCAACCAGAAACATCCACGTCTTTTATCGATCTGCAGTAACACGTTTGTAGTAGAATAAACCAGAA
The DNA here is from genome assembly GCA_014839995.1 of Xenentodon cancila. Lineage (NCBI taxonomy): Eukaryota > Metazoa > Chordata > Actinopteri > Beloniformes > Belonidae > Xenentodon > Xenentodon cancila. The sequence continues at coordinate 28,631,973 of CM026201.1, forward strand.
TCCCGTCAACTCTGTCTTAACCCAGTTCAGAAGACGAAAACTTCATTTCAGCTGACTAACAGCAGTCTGCTTTGCTCCAGTTTTATGTTCCTGGCTTGTGACAAAAACCTTGAAAAGTTAGATCTGTTCCCGCAGGTTGTTTTGACTTAAAAGACTTAAAAATATCTTCGAGTGTAATTGAAGAAACTGCTTGTGTGTTTTTCTCGTCCGTCTTCCTGTCAGACGTCACGTGACCCTTTAAATTCATCTCTTGACCTCTGGGAGGGGCGGTGACCCTCACTTTGAAAGGCAGAGAGCAAAAAGACATTCCTAGTTCACCCCCTGAACGTAGCTTTAATCTGAATAATCCTCAATTGTGACCAAGCTGCCTTTGTGGAGTTCAGCTGTTGGGTTGATTTGTGTTGAGAGTTTGATCGTCCGGCTCTCAGTATTTCGCTTGTCGGCTTTGCGACACGGGTTTCAGCACTTGGTTTTCCTTCAAGACGCCAGACGATGAGACACCGAAGTCGCAGCTTAACTGTGAGTGTGTGTTTGGGCGTGTTTGCGCGCCGGCCTCTATGTGTATGTTGTGGAATGGTCGCCGTGTCTGTGTGCCGGTTACAACACAGCAATGCTGTCTGGGAAGTCGCAGCGATGGTTTACGCGTGTTTTTCTTCAGTAAACAACTCGCAGCAGTTTCCTGTGCTCAGTACATGCCGTACTGAGTGTTCAACCACGTCAGCGCGAGCCGTGGCGGTCTCACTGCAATGTTCGCTCTGTTTTACACACAATAGTTAGCTATTTTAAAACCGAGGCCCGCACAGGAACTAGTTTAACAACGCCTTTCATCAGGCCTTCAGGGGTTAATCAGTAGCGTCAGCAGGTGAAGTGTTTTAGATCATCACACCGAAGATTCAAGAAAGCAGAGGAGATTAGGAATGAGAAGTTGAAATGATCCAGAACTGGTTGTCTTTGTGCAGGGATACGGTTTAAAACCTTCTGTGCTGAACGATGCGCTCAGATTTCAGCCTCTGCTCTCCTTTGGCACAGTAAACGGGACTCGTGCAGCAAGATGTTCCAAAATGTCCTGGCACAACGTCCCTGCAAGTGAAAACAGTTGTTCGCACTAGAGGACAGACCTGTGCGTTGCCCCTCCAGCTTTTTGGCAACCCAAGCTCACATATTTGGTCGGTTACAGGTGGATTAGTTGTGGAAACAAACAAGAGACTAGCGGGTGTGTCCGAGACTCGCGCAGGAACAACATGTGCTGCAGCCTGAATACAAGTTGTACGCACACCTGAACGCTCCCGGCGCAGACTCCACTTATCCCTATTCTGGTCAGCTGGATACGACTTCCTCTGCTGCTGTGAGGAAGTTTCCGCTCCTTCCTCAGAGGCTTCCTCGGGGCCTCCAGGGTTGTTTACTCACTGACAGTCAATGAGGTCCCGTGTGCTGCTGATGCACCTAAAAACAAGTGTTGTCGGGTTAATGGGTTTGCATGCCGGTGGCGGTCATTCAGGAGGAATGTATAGGTGAAACTGAGTCGAGCGTCCGTGAAAGGAGGCACTGATGCGTTGAAGCCCTGACATTCCTCCGCACGCACTCACCACAACTACTAGTTCACATGACCACAACCTCGCACGTGGCGGCCACATGCACTTTCAGTGAAAACATGGTGCGTTCCATTTCGCTCGGAGGCCGGAGCAGGGAATGTCATCCTGGAAAAGTAGCAGGGTTTTCTCACTGACCGGGTCGGGCGTTGATCTCAACACAGATTTGAAGCATTTCACACATAAGTACAGATGTGCGCTCTGATGCAGAAGCTCAGAGACTGGGCGTTCCCACCTGGATCTCTGAAGTTAGAGCTTCCTGGATGAAAGTGAGCCTCTCGGGAATGCCAGAACTCCAGCATTCAGGAAGAACCGAGGAAGCGTCCTGAATGGGGAGCGAAGAGTGCTTAGTATCCACACAAATAGGGTCTGTTGCCACCGTTTCACAGGCTCGACGTAATCAGACATGTCCAAATAAAGGGGCCCCTCAGAGGACGCCGTCCTAGAACATCGGAATGTACTGAAGGAAGTATATGATGTGGATAATAAACAAAACAAAAAACGTCATCGGGTTGCGCTCAGATCCACGCTGGAGCCGTAACTATACTAGACATTTATTGGCATTAACTACTGGAGCAGAAATAAATGATTGTCTTTGTAAACGAGGCTCTTTGCTGGTATTTACGGCTCCACACAAGAAGATGACAGGAAATTAGACAGTCGTTGAAAGGACATCGTCTCTGTCAGTCTTCAAAACGACATGGAAATGTGACATTCCTGTTTGCTCCACACTGTCGTTTATATACAGCAGGACAATGTCGTAATCGTGTCTCAACAAAGCTCCATTTTAAACACCATTTGGGGAAATTATTATCATGAAAATGTGCATAAAGCATTTCAATACAAATATTAAGATTATTCTCGTAAAGGCAGCTGCATTTTATGGTTGTGTTTTTTTTACTGATGAACTGCAAATAATGAATCTGTATAAAAATATAGTAAACTGTAAAACTCCCTGAAAGATGTGTAAAACCTTTGTACATGTTCTCCTGCAGAAGTCTGAGCAGTAATGAGACTAACGTGTCCAAGTCCGTATGTTTTCATATAGGCGAAGAAAAGCAGGTCAAGTATGCGCTTCCCTCCCACAGGGACGGTGTAGACGTAGTATGTATATATGGGTGGATGTATGGGTGGGGGAGTGTGTAATCTGAGCTTCAGCAGTTCACTGGGTTCGTAACGTCACTGCAAAGCCCCCCACCTCCCTCTGGAAGCTTAGTATGGCTTTTCTGCAGAGCTGTGTGTGTGTGTGTTTGTGTGTGTGTGTGAGTGAGAGAGTGTGTTTGTGCCTGAACCCAACTGGAGGAAGAGGAGGGGGCGGCTGCAGGCTTCCACTGTTTCACAAGTTGGAAAACCTGCTGGTATTTTTCCACTGGTTCAAACGAAAAGATGTTTTCCTTCTTGACATGTTTTGTGGGTGTGTCGCTTCACATGTTTGTGGGTGTGTCGCTTCACATGTTTGTGGGTGTGTCGCTTCACATGTTTGTGGGTGTGTCAGGTGCACGTTGGGGTGGACTGAACATGCACAAGGATCAACTTCAAAACGCTCAAAACGCTCATCCCATTTTATCATAAATCCTCACATTTGACAAGAATAATGAATAGAATAATGAAATTTGAGCAGTTTTAATAGTTTAAATTAAAAGGACAATATTCACAAATAAATTGACTGTTGTTGGACTAATCTGTTTTTCCTGCATTCGGCTGAGCTCTGCTTGGTCCACAGCACTGAAACAAATATGATGGAACAGGACCGACATTAAAACAAAACGGGATCACTTCTGGTGATAATAATTGATGTTAACAGGTAACACTGCTGTTAATGTTGTGATTTCAACACATTGTAGTGGTGGCAGTTTGCAGCCTGTGCAAGAATTAGGATGTTTTTTCTGGATCTGATTCGATTTCCAATGAAACTACACATGCAGCAAGCATGCGATCTGTCGGAGAGACGTGACGCAGGCAGAGATGCAACCGCACTAGTGTCAACAAGAGACATTTAAAATGGCAGTGGCGGTGAAAGGAATGCCCATGACTCACTGTTGACAGTTTTGCAATAAAAACTTGTATTTTTAGGGTGTTGTTCTGCAGCCGTCTTGGTTGGTTTTGAATGCCTCTGAATTATTGCGTAAACCCCAGGTTGTAGGTTCTATACCGACGGAAATGGTTTTAAACGGCAGGAGCAGACGCATTTCACCAGAGGATTTTCACAGCGCGAGTGAGCTCAGCTGGCCAGACTGTTACCATGTCAACAAAAGTTTAAGCAAGCCGCCATCTCCGCATTCTTACTTAAGTATGTTTTTGCTAGAGTTGTTTATTTGAAAAAGCATGATGGTTAAGTACAAACACATCAAAATTAAGATACTTGCAGTATCTGTTTCACGGCATAACATCAGTGACGACACGGTTGTGGTGACGTGTAACTGTGTCGGACGTCCTTGTTGGTTCGATTTTTATTCATTTGATTCAATAACATAAGTTTGTCTGCAGGGGTTTTACAGTAATGTGCCCTCGGAGGAGCTGAAACACCCCTGAAGCTCCACACTTGAACCAGCCGTGCAGCAAATGCTGAATACAGAGCAGCAGTGTCATTTCAGTATGAATAAAGAAATTACTAGTGTGTAGGTATAAGGACATGCGTTTCCCTTCTGTAATACCGCCAACTAATACTGGACAAGTCTGAATGTGTCCAGGGTCATTGCCTGCGTTTGAGTCCAGGGGCATAAAATCAGTAGACAAAGTGGACTCTTGTCTAGGTTAATCTTGTTAGACCGGTCTAAAAACTGCTCAGATTAGTGTGCTGCTCATTACCCTTAAGAACGCACCCCACCCCCCAAGGTAGCTCTGAACTCTGTTTCCATGGAAACACGAGCTGGAAAACAGAGAAAAGCATGACTCAAAGAATTGATAGTGGTCATAGTGACTTCAGAGCTTCTTTTGAGGAGTCTGTTTTGATCAAATCCTTTTATTCCATTGTTTTTTGATTTTTTTCTGTTTGTGTGACTTCACAGTATTGTTTTCACACCTGTTAAACAAGGTGATTTAATCCCAGCTGACCTTGACTCAAGTGAGGTCACAAAGAACTGGAGTCACGTCCAGTAACGAACAGGTCATCATGAAGGAACTTCTTTATATTTGATCCGCCAGACTGTCCTGGACCAGTTTGTTGTCGCCATTCTTAGATAATTAAAATGATTGGTAACTTTGAGATTGCAGCCCTGCTGTAGAGAAATATGTTTTACAAATCTTGGCCCTTCCATTTTCCCCGAAGAGCTATTGCAGTTTCAGAGCCCCAGTAAAAATAGTTGTGGCTAGTAAACATAAATGCATGCTGGGATTTATTGTCCAACCACTAAAAGGTGATTAGAGGCGAGATTGGACGTAGACATTCCTCCACACTTCTTTGGCCAGTACAGAAAATAAAACCATCCATCAGGCGATTTTAAAGCTACATTCATATGATGTTTGATAACCTCCCTCAAAAACCGTTAAGGACGTGTCCCCATCCCTCATTTTTGTTACGAAGTCAAAGTTTCCAAAAGTTTAGGTGAAAAAAGTCAATTGGCTTTGAAGAGGTTGTAAAGGATCCCAGCTGGCTTTTTTTTTTTTTTTTAAATCCCTTGAAACATTTGGCACACAATTTACAGGATCTGTCGGTTTTTGTTCCCCAAAAGACCAGTAAAGTAATCTAACCCAAGTCGGTGTTTCTGCAGTTTGAGCCTCCAGAACGTTTGTGGATCACAGCTGTAATCAGTCCCTGATGTTGAAACGCATATCTGCTTCCACAGCGAAGCACTGAAAACTTGTTTTTGGAAGCAACACATGCACATATGTCCTTGTGACCAGCGATTAAATGATAAAATCAAATGAACGGTTCAGTTTTGTGGCGTGTTGATGTTGTAATACCGTGTTAGCAGTTTGAAAAGGCAGAACATGGACAGTTTAACTTTGGATCGTGTTGTTTTTTTGTCTTTTTTTGGAGCAGTATTCAGCTGTTGTATAATCACACAGGTCAGCAGATTATCTATATTTTGCAACAGGCTCGATTGAGCAAGCGTTGCAATGAGCACAAGGAGGATTCTGGACGTCTCTGTTAATAATTTCTGGCCTTCGCGGTCGGGTTCATGGTGCTGGATCACATTGTGTCCTGCGCTGCTGGACTCCCAGCTGCTGACCCCTTCAGCTTATTTACAATCCGACATCCAGCTGGGCCTCTTTGTTGTGTTCATGTTGCTCTTCTGCATCTTTTAAAAAATGTTTTCTGAGGTGTCCTGAGTCAGCCTGAGGAAGTCTCTGTGGTGGTTAGTTTTTCTTTCCTCCTCTGGTGTTTCTGTTGAAAGTTGTAAGAAGTCATTTTAGAGGCTCGCATTTCTAATCTGATCCAGTAAAGTTTTTAAACCCGGCTTACATATGATTGAGAGGCAAACGATCCCCTAGTTTTTGTCTTATCAGCACATGTGTAGCGATGCAGGACAGAAGGAGGAGAGGCGGTGGGGCAGGGGAGGGAGGATCTGGAAGTTTCCCAGTAGCTGAAATGAGAAACATCGTGTCCTCGGTGGTTTGGGATGTTTCTCCCAGTTTTCACCCTCAACTCTGCTCCCACTTTAGAGAAATATGCAGCAGTGTTTTTTTACAGCGCTGAACTCTGCAGCTCAGGACATCGTGTCTCTTTCTGACCAGATTTTATTACAGGCCCAGACCAAACTCCCAACATTCCCAGACTTCCTTACAGTTTAGGTGCCATTTGGAGCAGTTAGATCTTCATGCTGGAGCAGCATGTTCGTCTGTTTTTAAATTCTTTAGCTGTAGATGTGACGTTCTGATTAAATGTTGTTTTTTTTTGTTTTTTTTAAAGCTGCACGTGGTGCTCATGGAGAAGTAGTTTGAATGTTGCATTTAACAAAACAAGGACAAAACACTTAATTACTGGATGTATTTTTGTATCAAACTGAATAAAAGAAACATGGATGTAGATTGAGACAAGAGGATGATGATATCTTTTATTTTGGTTCCACCAACATTCTCACATTTCTTCAAACATCGTCCACGTTTCAACCTCGTCTGCTGTTTTCTTTAACTGTCCTTCCTTCTGGCACCTTCTTCATCAATCCCTCGTGTCCTGACGCTCCTTCTTCTTGCCCCTCTTCCTCTGTCAGGACCAGTTCGGAGCAGAGAAAGCTGCGCTCCCGTGATGCTGCCAGATGTCGGCGAAGCCAGGAGACGGAGGTGTTTTACGAGCTCGCCCGAACTCTGCCGCTCCCGCGCAGAGTCTGCACCCACCTGGACAAAGCCGGCATCATGAGGGTGACCCTCAGCTTTCTGCGGATGCGACAGCTCCTGCGACCCGGTAAGGAGAAGAACGTGTCACCGGAGAATCTTAAAAAACAAAAAAACACAAAAAAAAAAAATCACAGCGGTGCAGTTTGTTTTTAATGGCAGCAGCAAGAAAGATTAAAACCAAGATTGACATTATTTGTTGAACTGCACATTTACACATCTGTAAAAAGTGGGGGAAAGCTTTTATATACACTTTTGATGTTGGCTCCAGGTCATGTAGAAGGTCTCAGCTGTTTTACATTACAAAGTATTCCCTTGTAATCCGACCTCCTCCCGAAGCAGCCGTTTACATCAACAGTTAGGTCGAGCTTTCGTTACTGCTCCACGGGTTCATTTAACCGGACTCCTGTTTCCGTCCCAGAGTACGAGAACAGGAGAGGAATGGCTTTACCGACCCAAGTATCTGTGACTCGGCCACAACAGGTGCTGATACGCTCGCGCTCGGCTTGTTGATGTTGGACTCCCTCCAGTTAATCTCTTACGTTACATCCCTACATAAACGATCTGTCTGACGACAGCTCGATGCCATGTTGAGCAGTGTTACTGAGCTGTACATTTTGTACTCTTGGCTGTTTTTAAATCACCTTTCTATTGTTGCTGACTTCTTCTGTTAGTTCCCAGTCGTCATCTGGAGCGTTTAAATGTTTTCACCTCCCGACCAGGTTATCTGGTCTGACCTTGAGGAGCATTCCTCTCCAGTGGGATCGACAGACCTGGTCTGTTTTGTTTTCTAACTTTATGTGACCGTACTGGTGAAAGTCACACAGATGAACTGAGAGTTGAGATGCTTTTATTGTCTGTGCAGTGATGTCTTTTTTTGTGGTTGATGAGGCGGCGGTTCTTTTACATGTGATGATGTCTTATCGTGATATTTATCCTGCACCGGAGCAGTTTAAGTTTTCATGGTGAAAAGTGACGCTGTGGAGCAGTCCCCTGAATAATGTCTGATCTGCTGTTCTTTAACAGTTGGAGAAGAAGAAAAAGCAGATGAAGAAAAAGAAGAAGAGGAAGATGAGGAGGAGGAGGAGAAAGACGAGGACCCAATGGATGCTTTCTATCCTCAGGCGCTGGCTGGCTTCATCATGGTGATGACTGAGGAGGGGGACATGATCTTCCTGACGGAAAACGTCAACAAACACATCGGCATCACGCAGGTAAAGCGTGCTGCAGTGGCTCTGTGCTGCTGCTTCTCCAACGAGACGGCCCTTCAGCCGCAGGGCCACTATGGGATGACTTCTTTGTAACCAGAGCGCGGAGAGGCCTTCCCTTAAATCTATTCTTGGCTCAGTTTGCCTCCAAGTTTATGTAGAAAACTCATCAAGGTTACGGCAACAGAAACGTCCTGTTCTACTGTGTTAGAGCAGATTAAATCAAAAACGCATACGATTTGGTTCAATCGGAGGACCTCTGCAGATGATTTACTGGGATGGAGTGTTGCATCATCTGAACATCGCTGCAACAGATTTGATTGGAGGAAAAAAAAAACAAGTATAAACCTGTAAAAATGAACCAGCTGCACAAATGACATGTTGGCATACAGAAGACGAGCCACAAATCTCCTCCTCCAGGTTTGAGTGATAGTAATCAACTGGGTTTTTTCTGCTTCTGTCGTCCACAGCTGGAGCTGCTGGGTCAGAGTATTTATGACTTTGTTCATCCCTGTGATCAAGAGGAGCTCAGGGACCTGCTGACTCCACGCCCAGGTCAGACACTCACCAGCACCACAACAAAAACTAAAGATGTGTCTTTCAAAACAGTCCGTCAAGGTTACGTTTCTGTAAAACGGCCTCGTCAGCTTCGGCGTGTTGTTTTCAGGTATGAGTAAGAAATCTCTGGCGGAGCAGCCGAGCGAGAGGAACTTCTTCCTGAGAATGAAGAGCACGCTGACCAGCAGGGGGCGCACCGTCAACATCAAGTCTGCCACCTGGAAGGTGCAGTATTACATCTGACTATGTGAAGACACACAGACTCGCGTCAGCCGCTCTAATGGACGCGTCGATTGTATTTCTGTCTTTGTGAGGACTCTCGTTGACGTATTAGATTTCAAATCCACCTCAAAGTCCTTTGATGATTTAAAAGTCAAGATGTCCTAACTCCGGAGCTGTAAAATTAAAACTAGTCCTCATAAAAACAAACTCACGGACACGTGCGACCGAAGTCCAGTCGGAGTGTGTAAGAGTATCTCTGGAAGATGGCCGAGTTTTGCAAACCTTTGCGTCAGCACACCGTGCAGGTCTGTTTGTTCACAGCAGAAGATATTTTCTTGTTAAAGTTCTGAAAGGATTCAATTTCTAGTTCAGATCTGGAGACTCGGGAAGGAAGACAAGACAGGTGCCAGATCTGTGTGCATCCATTCTCTTTATTTAGATCTTTTAAGAAGCTGACATCAACTGCTGTTGTCATGTAGATGGATTTTTGTTCTGTTCTGGTGGGTTCTGGTGTGGCACTCGTACGTTCAACCATCCGTGGTTGAGTGGTGCTTAAAAAATAGCCTGTCTGAAGGACATTCATGGTTAATAACTGACTGGGCCGTACTCAGTGTAACAGGACTACTGGTACGTTGTCTGCTAAATTCCTGTTTCCAGACGTTGAGACCAGAGGGAGCACCACGGTGACCCTGACCTCCTCTGGCTCCAGCTCACTCCCACGAGTGTTTATATCATCTGAAATGTTCTTCATCCCCAGCAAAAAGTCAGACAAAACATCTACCCAGCACGTATTTCTAAAATACACGCCAGTTTTGAAGCACCACTTGTCTGGAGTTTCAAACAAGCCTTCAGGAGCTGCTGTAATGACGATGTACAGTAGATGGATGTGTTTTCTTGTTTCTTAAACTTTGAAACAGGAAATGATGCACAAAGAATTGTATGGAAACCTACGTTTGTGTTTGCGGCATGTCAAGAACGAATAATAAAGCTGATATGTGAATGTGAACCATCAGAAAAGAGCGCCCACAGTCGCCGTAACCGCTCAGGAACATTGACTACTAGAATCACACGTCGCCTCACTAATCCAGAGATTTTTCTAAGACTGAACATGAAGCTGGGGTGAACGTCGTGGACGTCTTCACACACGGCTCCTCTGGAACCTCTCGTTGGGTCAGCGGTGTTGTTGAGGCCACAGCACAACAGGGCATCATGTGAGATGTTTGCTGTCACATGAACCAAAGTGTACAGTGGTTGGGCTTGTCTCCATTTCCAGCATGGTGTGTTAGTCATGGAGCAGCAAGGAGAGACGTAGTCGGACCTGAAGGCTTGTGCAGCCCCGCAGCACTGAACTACTTAAACAACAAGGCGCGGCCTGTGTTGGGGTGTTTAATCCTCCGGTTGAAGGAGTTTCTGTGTGCAGGGAGTTGGGTTTGAAGCGCCTCAGCTTTCTACTGCTCTGATAAGCATGACCTGGATGGCTGATTACATAAGCGTCGTCTTCTTTTTCCCTCCAGGTGCTCCACTGCACAGGTCACATCCGTCCATTTGGCGGCTCTCCTCCTGCAGCCACAGTGATGACGCTGCTGTGTGAGCCCATCCCACACCCATCCAGCGTGGAGTTCCCTCTGGACACCTGCACCTTCCTCAGCCGCCACAGCATGGACCTGCGCTTCACACACTGCGAGGGAAGGTGAGATGAGACTCCGACCTCCTCTCAGTGGTTGGAGATGTAGAGGGAGAGGAATCTGTGAAGCTCATTGCATTTCTAACTATTCTGGGCTTTCTTCCCACCTGTTTCCAGGGTTACAGAGCTGACTGGGTATCAGCCTGAAGATCTGATTGGACGCTCTGCCTATGAGTTTTATCACGCCCTTGACTCTGATCACATCAAGAAGAGCCTGCACACATGTGAGTGTGTATGTGTACTGTAGCAGGAAAAAAAAGAAAATCAGCCATTGACAATTATGGAATCAGTGAAGTAAAAGCAGAACAGAATACGTTGTAGTTACAATCTTCACCCTCCTTTGTGCAGTGTTGACCAAAGGTCAGGTGAACACCAGCCAGTACCGCTTCCTGGCGAACAACGGCGGCTTCGTGTGGGCGGAGACTCAAGCAACTGTCCTCTACAGCAGCAAGACATCGCAGCCTGAAGCCATCGTCTGCCTCAACTTCATTCTCAGGTGCTTTAAAAGCAGCGAGCTCACACCAGAGTTGGGCAGAAACGCAGACCGCAGCATCATTTTTAGACCTGTACCAGGAGGAAGGACAGATGTCTGAGCAGAGTCTCTGCAGCAGCTGCTCAGTGGCATGCTGAATGTTTTATGATTTTCTTTTATCTCCATGTTCTTCTGTAGTGCTGTGGAGCAGCCAGGTGTGGTGTTTTCTGTCGAGCAGACCCGCTGCAAACACTTGCCTAAAACTGAACCCATCTCGCCAGAGCAATGTGGCATTCCTGACACCCGTGAGTCCGACGGTGTCGCTGGAGAGCCTGAAGACCTGGATGCCTGTAGCTCTGCACAGCTCTTCCTGAAGCTGAAGGAGAAGCCTGATGAGCTTCTCCAGCTGGCTCCTTCAGCCGGCGAGGCCGTTGTGCTGCTGACAGGTGAGGCAGACAAGAACTGGAGTCAGTTTTCATACGTCTCACATGTTTTCAAAATGCAAGACTGTTGTCATGAGGAATAAATTAAAGAGTTGAGCCGACTATTTTCCGTCTCTGCCAGGTCCTGTGGAGCTGTCGTTTGTCAGTCCCCTCAGTCCAACCATTGTCCCAGAGCATCCTCAGGATCTGTGCACCCCACAGCTAAGGCAGCTCCTCTCACCCATCTTCGACATGGGCACTCCATCCTCATCCCCAGCCCCCTCTCCTGAGCCACCGCTGGTAACGACAGAAAGGAAATCTTTAAAACTGGTCTGTCTGTGTGTGTGCGTCCATTTTAATTCTTTTCCTTTGTTTTGTCTCAGTGTGCCAGCGAGGAGGAGGCGATGGACATCACCGAGGTGGAGAAGTTCTTTGCTTCTTGTCCAGAAGATGCTCAGAAGAAAAAACAAACACTGGAGGTAAAGAGCAGGAAAGTCATGGTCACGGCCATGAAATCTGAAATTTCAAGGAAACTCCTGAGTTTTTAAGTCTATTTAAAATTAAAAATAAACAAATAAAATCCAAAACAATTTAATCCAGCCTTTTCTGCCTTTTGTTCAGGACATGGAGGGGATGGATCTGGACATGTTGGCTCCATACATCTCCATGGACGATGACTTCCAGCTGACTTTCCTCAGCGGTTTGCCCGAGGACGTGGACAAACCTCCGTCCTCGCCATCTGAAAGCTCTGCGGCGGCGCTGAGCAGGAAACGGTGAGACAAAGCAGGTTTCCATCTGCGCTCGGCAGCAGGTCACAAAAACAGATGTTACAAACCACACAGCCAGACGGTAACGATTTAAACACTCACCGTCCTATTGTATAAGTTTTAAACATTGAACATGTGATCATGGAATAAATTATTGGAGAAAAATCGATGGACACTACGAGTAAGATAAGATACTCTCAGAAACATAGTTTTGACAACTTCTGCAGCAACATCGCATGAATGGGCAGGGTTCCCTGCAGCGGCCCATCAGCACAGACTGGTTCACACCAGAAAACGAGTCCCGTCAGATGACGGCGTTACAATGGACGCGGGCCTGAAGGTGGCGCCAGTGAGACTGCAACCGTGCCTCCCTGTGTGGGGTGCCTCGTTCAGGACCTTGTTTACGTTGTCAGTTTGAGATGTTGCGTGGACGAGTATTTTTGATCAGTGCAGCTCAGTGACCAACTGATTTGTGATTTACAGCCGCTGTGTCTTCTCGTTTAGGTCTCATGACCTGGATGAAGAAATGCTGCCTCAGCTGGGGTTTCAGGAGAAGAGACGGAAACAAAGCCCTTCCTCAATAGAAGAGGAACTTCTTCTCAGCCACAAACTGCTGGTGAGTGCAGGAGGAAGAATAACCAAGACTGTTAAGAAGTTCACCTAACACTTGAAGGAATAGACCTCCCTGAAACACCCACATTTAAACCTTCAAGTTCACATTCAGTCCTGCCTTTAGAAGTGTGAGGCTGTACCTCTGTCACGTCTGGGTTTAGACTCGTCCCAGATCCAGATCAAGTAGTGAAATGGTCACAGTGCACCTGCAGAGAAGATTTCATCCAAATCTGTTCATAAAGTTACCTGCTAACAAACAAGGTGACACACTTCAGGTTCATGATCCCTGGTAACGATTATTGATAAATATATTTCCATCAACGCAGAATTCCACCATAGTTTATCAAAATTATCTGATATTACACCGTTTTATTAAACTAAAGGATGCGATTTAAAACCTTAGATGTGTTCAGGGTGTGAGAATGTCACCTCTTACTCTTATTTAAACCTCTGTGTTCAGGGCTCACTGGAGGAAACCGACCAATCAGATCTGATCCTGGACCCGGGGCCGGTGCCGGTGCGCAGTCAGCTGCTGACAGACAGAGACCCTGTGTTAGGAGGCATACAGGGTCTGTGTGATACTGCAGGTAAAACCGACACACTGCCCTCTCAATGTATCTTCAGTCCTCAGACTTTAGTAGATGAGAACATGTGAAAACAGCAGGGGGAGGTTTTCTTCCACGGTAACGGCGCCCTCTGGTGGCCGTACTGGACAACTACAACGGAGTTCGTTTTTAATCGGATAAATGTTGCTTTATTTTTATATATATATATATATATATATATATATATATATATATATATATAATTTTTTTTTTTATTTATTTATTTATTTTTTTTTTTAATATAGCAAGTGTTTAACAAACCCATGCAAATGAAACTAAAATAATAACAGACAATGTGGCACAAATCTTAATGAATCGTGCACATGTGATTTCAATTAAGTTTTAGGACCAGGTGCTAAATTGTAAGGTTTCTGTCATACAAGTATTAGAAAAACATTTGAAAATAGATGAAAAAGGAAAAAGGATGCAATTTAGTTATCAGAAATGCTTAAAAACAAATCATAAACAGATGAAAGAACACAATTTAAAACAGGGATGCATCAGCTTTACGGTTATTGTCAAGGCTACTAATCATTATATAATTGTCTTTAATTAAATTCTTAATAAAAAATAAATTAATTACTATTGTAGAGGTGTAGGAGAAATTTACATACAAATGTGCCTTCAGGACAGTAAAGATGTGTTGCCTTGTGTCCATCTGGGATGTTTTTGCTTTTAACTTTAAACTCCCTTCCCTCCTCAAATGTTCTTTTTGTGGACTTTTTTTTTTTTTTAACCCACAAAACGGTTGCAGAAAATAACTTGATTTGCGACCCTGCCATCCATGATGTCATCAATGCCCAGATAGCAAAAATTAAGATTTGTGAAATGTGTTAGTATGTCTCTAAAACATTGTAAAAATTGTATTTTAAGAACATAATTATCTTTGCATGTTGTCATGGACTAGATAAAGTTGGTTCACAGATCTCGAGTTGGTTGAAGCTGGTTGAAACATTTTAATTTGACCTGAATAAACCGACACGTTTGCAGCCCCGCTGACAGCAGCAGCACTGAAGTCTTCTCCCACCTGCTCTGTCTTGCAGTCCTGATGAGGGACATATTCGCGCCCCGTCCAGCTGACCTGTCGCCTCCTCTTTCGCCCATGACCTGAAGCAGGCCAGAGTCAGCTCGACCTCTGAGCCCTAAGCGAAGAACCTCAACTCCGGATCTATCTGCAATCACAGCAACTTAAGCACACACACAAAAAAAAAGAAAAAAAAAAAAAACACAGCAGCGAAAGCCACAAATATGTACGCACAAAAATTTTGACTCGCACACGCTGAGTATCCATGCTGTAAGGGTTGGCGCCGTTGCTTGTAGCTGAACCAGGACGATCTCGTATGTTGGGTTTTTCCACATCAAAACTCACTGTGAAACAAGAGCTGGCGAGCTGCGGCGTGTCACCGGGCGCCGCTCGGTCGCGTCTTCATCACGCACACTTCATCAGTGACCCAATGTTCAGAAGTCATCCAGGAACTCTGTCTGTTTGATGGAAACGGCAGGTGGTGCTACGTTCCTCCAAGCAAACAGAGCCACAGGTAAACCCGGCGGGGGGTGAACAGTGAGGCGAATATTGAACGTATTTCTCAGTGCAGCTAAAACTCAGATGTCTCGTATGTGAACTGTTTGTCTTTTAAACAGCCTGCGTGTAACCGCCGCCACCCCCATGTTTGACAGTTTCGTTTATCTGTGTTCACTTGTCTACAAACAAGTCAATCTTACTGCCGTTTTGTGTTATTTTTCCACATTGCACCAAAAAAGCAAAAAAAAAAAACTACTAGCGATTATCAGTGGCATCGTTAATCTCAGTGGCATGTTTTTAATGACTTTTTATACACTTGTACTAAACCTTTTTAAAGGGTTACCACTTTTCTGCAAATCACACTTGGGTGTTTGTTTTAATCTTCCTGAGGTGCCGGGCGGGCGGGGTTTACCCAACACTCCCTATAAGGTAATGCAACGCCAACAAGAATCAGATTCAGTAATCAGTAATCTGCTTTTTCAAACATCCACATGACTGTGAACGTCTCTTCAGTGGGACAGCCGCTCATAATAAGATTAAATGTCCTTTTATTGTAATTGCAGATATATATAATTGACTAACCTGCTTTACTGAAGCCATTATTAGCCAAACAAAGCGTAGCCTCAGCATGCGTATGCTTGTTAGAAATGTGATTAACACTAGTACTTTAGCTTCTGTTTCCTCCCTTTAAGTTTGAACTTTTAAACTTGTAACAAATTGTACCTCAAGATTAATGAGTTGAAAGTAGACGTGTTTAAAATGCAGTGTTTTTGAAATATTGTGACATTATTGTGCAGGATTGTTTTTATTCAAATAGTTATTTTGAACAAGAGAAAAACGCAAAACCCTCAAACCTCAGAATCCAAATTCTGGAAAGTGCAAATGAACCAAATGTGGAGTAAAACTGCCGGTTTCTTTCACTTGTGCTCGCTCTTCCAGAGCCATGTGCCTTCTCATCATCCAGTAAGAAACAAAAACATTCATGAAAAGCTTCTCTCTCCATCTTCGTTTTACTGTTACCTTCACAGATTCTGCTCCGAATGTCCCAGTGAGGGTTGAAAACTGTTTTATTTTTAATGTTTATCCTGTATGTACTCTTCAACTAAATAAAGCTGTTGAAGCAAAAGTGAGAATGTCCATGTTTGTCTTACAGTTGCGTGCGTGCGTGTGTGCGTGCGTGCGTGTGTGCGTGCGCGCGCTTTGCAGGGTTTGGAGCGACGTGCGTGCGTGCGTGCGTGCGTGCGTGCGTGCGCACGCTTTGCAGGGTTTGGAGCGACGTGCGTGTGTGTGCGTGCGTGTGTGCGCGTGCGTGCGTGCGGTTTGCAGGGTTTAGAGCGACGTGCGTGCGTGGTTTGCAGGGTTTGGAGCGACGTGCGTTCCCATCTGACGTCCTTTTCAGGGATGGTTTTGCTTCTTTAAGCAAGACGATGCAAAACTGCTTCCATGTCTTTGTAGTAGAGGCGTCCAGGTGCGGAACTCGCCTGCCTGCAGTCCAGACCTTCACCAACTGAAAACATTATATATAATATTTAAAAAAGATAATTTAGGATTATTGAGCAACTCGAGCCCTGTATCAGACAGGAATCAGACAATATTCCTCTCCCCAAACGTCTGCAGCTGCTCTCCTCGGGTCCCTGACACTAACGGGTGCTCATCAAATCAAACTTTAACCCTTTCACTCAAATTTTTAACTTTTATGAAACTGGGTTTCTTCAAAAATCACCTTCGATCCACAATTTGCCCCCATGGCAACACCACCCACCCCACCCCACATCCAAACGGTTGCTCTGTTTGTTCTGACTGTCGTCATCTGGTTACTGGCCTGCACAACCTCAGCTGACTGCTTACAGTAAACTGCACTGGCTGTCCTTCCTGAATCATTAAACTTCTGCTTTATGTCAAACTAATCAAAGAACTCCCCGCATTCACACCCAAGTCTTCTTCAACCATCATCACATGTCGCTACAAGATGTTACAACCTGTTTTACTAAAGTGAACACATGACTTAACTCGAAAGCAGACTTCCTTAACTCTGCCTGCCACTCTTTAATACATTTTATTCTGCAAAATACCCTGAACGGACAATTCTCAGCTGCATCATTTCATCGCTGCTGTCAGACATGGTGACGGCTTTAATCCGGGCTGAGGCTGGTTTCAGGCTACGTGGCTTTCAGGAACGGCAGGCAGCTCTGCCATCCACATCACATGGACTGCAGTGTTGTAACTGGGAGTTTTGAAGTCATTTTGCCGTTCAGATTACGTGACTAATTGCAGACAGATGGTCACCCACACACAGTAGGATCTGGCCCAGACTTGGTCACCAGACTTATCACCAAAACCACTTCAGTCAAAAAACACATGGAAATGAGGAATAACCATGTGAAAAACACAAGCTGATCATTTGAAAATGGTCAGAAGGCAGAAACAAACTGGTTGTGCTATGAATTAAAAAACATCATAGCAAAAAGGGTTCGAGTGTCCAGTGTTTTTGGGCTCTTACGGACAACATGAATCAAAGCCCGACTCGCCGCTCACAAAGATGACGAGTTGGTTTCACCTGATTATTAGGTGTGAACTCCAAAAATTCAAAAAACACTCACTGAGGCTATTAAACAAGAATATTAGGATCGTTTGGTGACTCCTTGTTTGTAAATGTGAGCGCAAGCGTCGGTTGATGGCTGCGTTTTCATTCGATTTTTATTTTAGTTTCACATTCTGGTTTTTGGAGACACGTTGGGTGACCGAGTTGTAATCAGATCGTGTAGCGTCTGACACTCCATCTGCCATCAATCACTCTGTGAATGGCAAAAGGTTCTGCAAGGTTCCAGATTACAAGACAGTAAAACCATGTAACGTGAACCGCCGCCTGCAGGTCTTTACAGTGTAAACTGGGCTCAGACAGGAAAACCAATCTGGATGGAGGGAAAAGAGACTCTCTTGAATGATAAGATTATCTCAAACCCAACAAGACAATGACCTGAAGCAAATCACCATGACAAAACAGGTCTGGCTTCACTTAGGGGTTGTTAAATGTTATTAAAAAAATAAAAACTAGTTTTAACACATCAAGCACAAACTAAGTGCCTGTGCAGAGCACCAGTAGATCATCGTCCGGTCTGGTTAAGGCTGACAAGTGCGGCTTAACCAGGTAATAATCTGCAGAGGGAGGACATGCAAATGCCGCCCAGAAAGACTCCAACCAGAATACTGAATCCAACACTTGTGTGAGCTGACGGTGTTGCCCACAACAGCTCTGTGCAGCCCAGCGCATGTCAGCCCTCCCATGGAACTTATTTAATAAATCAAAACCCTTTAAAAGCCCCTCGTTTCATCACCGAGTTACTTTTAAAGCTGAAATAGAGAAAATGAGGAGTTCATGTCAAGACCAACACGAGTGTAGAAAGAGCTGGAACTGTGCGTACAGACCCGTCCTCGACGTCAGCAGCTGCAACAGCGGGGAGTGTGCACTTCCTTCCAAACAAATACCTAAAACATCTTAACGGCTGCATGTTTTTTCAGAGCATGCATTCTTGCTCAACTGTTCTATTTTGAGTGAAGACGCTGTTTCTCAACCACCGTCTTCTACAGCAACACACTGAATGAGTGATGATTAACTTTGCCGCTGACTGTTGTTGTGGTTGTGTGTAGTGACCTGCATCAGGGTGAAGAAAACAGACAGTCATCGGAGACAATGATCGCCCTCCACGTAGACCGCTGCTGCTTTTCACGCAAGACTGAAAACAAAGCCTTGACAGCCAGAATACGGTTAGAAACTGCAAGAAATGCCAGCTTCTGTCCATCTGCCGCGAAGAGCAACACAGGCGAGCACAGATGGGCCCAGTCGGCTTTGATGAAGTCACACAGACACTCTGTCAAAGAAACGTCTTAACGTTTATTTAAATTATCCTGTGTAATACCACAACATACATAGAATCATCTGTAAATATTACAATCAATATCATAGTTAATGTTTGCTGGCACAAAAATGAAACATTAAATACATTCACTGTCTGTAAAGGCATCAAAGAGTGATGAAGAGAAGCCCTGAACGTGTGGCGAGAACATGAAGATGATCAAGTTCACAGATCAGGTTCCTCAGGTTTTCTGAGGGATTTGGTCCCAAATCACTTAATAAAAAAAAAAAAAATTATCCATTTATTTGTGGCACAGGCTGTGCAACAAAAACTTGGATGATTATTTAAATAAAAGTATCCACAAGTCTCAATTATCACTCACAGTTGATTAAACACAATATATTATAAATTATATAGATATATATATATATATTTTCCTTTACACAAAATTAAAATGCTCCAAATCAACATCACAAAAACCTGATGTTTACAAAGCATCTTATGCATCAGAGTCTGGTTGGACCTGAAAAGAGGCACAAAAGTCTCACACGAGTGGTGCTGAGCCAGTTGCCATGGAAACACAAGTTTCTGTATTAGCAAACCGCTGACTTCACGAAGGAAGGTTCGATCAGCCCGTCACTGACGGGAGGGATGGACGACGTCTCCAGAACAGCACTGAAAACACACGCGCACACGCACACACACGCCTTCACGTCAGCGATGTCCTGTGAAAACCTCATGGTTACACGTGATATTCACCTCAAAACATTACGCATCAGATTTAAAAAAAAAAAAAAAGCCAAAATTTCATTGTTTCTGAAGTTTTTTCAGCAGACAGCAGAGATGTAGGTACACGTCACAGCTCTCCTGTGTCTCAAACATTCAAAGTGAATATTTTACGATAAACATGTCGTTGATAAATGTACTTCATTCAGTCTCAGATCTCCGTGACCACAAGTGGCCATTCGCAGCTTGTCAGCTTTGTCTAAAATGGCATATGATAGGTCCTGATGCTGGTGAGCTGCGGCCAACCAGGAAAGTGCAGGTAGTACGGGAGTCAGCCGTCAGCAGACAGAAGGCTGCAGGTACCAGCTGCTCCCAGAATTACGATTTCAGGTGCTCGTCAACCCCGCAGCCCATCAGTCAAGTGTCCTTATCTGTGGGAGGGACATGCAGCTGCAGGACGTCCCGCCCGCTCATCCTGTCTATGGGAGGTGAGGCCTGGACCTCCTCGTACGGGGGTGGAAGGTTGTTGGAGCTTTGGTTGGACAGGAGGGCCCGGTGGCTGCCGTCCGGCTGGGCCAT
Organism: Xenentodon cancila; assembly: GCA_014839995.1. NCBI lineage: Eukaryota > Metazoa > Chordata > Actinopteri > Beloniformes > Belonidae > Xenentodon > Xenentodon cancila. Next base: position 28,652,067 of record CM026201.1, read on the forward strand.
CAGAGACGACGGGTGGTAATCCGGGGCCTCCTGGGCCAGCAGGAGCTGCGTGGGTCCAGGAGCTGAGCAGGTGGGGATGCGCTGCCCCCAGCTGCCGTACATCGCCTCCTCATAGGATGGAAGGGACACTGGAGGTCCGTCCAGCATCAGGTCCAGCTGATCTGAGGAGCGACGGCTGTCAGGGAAACAGAGAGGAAGTTCATCAAAATCAAAATGTCGGGGGGGGGGGGGGTCTTTGGAGTGAAAGAGCTTCAGCACAGAAACTTTTTTTTTTTTGTTTTTTACCGGTGGGAATGGCAGGGGTAGAGGCGGGACTTGACGACAAGGCAGGCAGTGGTAGTCAGCAGGAAGATGGACACGCCCACTGCTGTCGTGGCCATGCTGGGCATCGACTCGTTGTCCCTGTCGTCGTACTTCATTTTGGGACCATCTGAGGAGAAGAAAGAGAAAACGTCAGATGCACCGTCGCTGTAAACAGTCATCACGCGTCTTGTTTTCAAGTACAGTACAAACCACAAAAACATCTCAAGTTAAGAAGCTGGCTTTCAGTATAATGGCCTGTGTTTCCTTTAATCCGCTATTACTTTACTCTTTTCAGCTTCAGAGATCTCCATATACTCTGCGTAAAACACCTCCACGAACTCATCACGGGTTTTTTCTCCGGGTATTCAAGGTAGAGCGTGAACTTAAATATGTCACAAATACAATATTTAGCTTTTATCTACCAACGAGGGAGTTTTATCTTGTAGATTTCCATCAAGCTGTGATGCAGTGTAATGGTTATCATGGTGGCTTTGCCCGCTTCCTCTTTCTGCGCTCCGACTTCCTGCCGAAGCACGTTTGACTGATGGCGACAGAGGAAGTCGGAACTGGTTTGTGGAGGGTGAAGCTTCTCGTTTCCTTGCAGAAAGTCAGCGCGTCTGAGCTGATCTATTAAGTAGGTCAAACGACATAAACGCTGCTGCGCCGTTCAATAATTACTAGGTTTAAAGTTACGAGGCTGCAAAGTCACCGCTTCCATAAAAAGGTTGCATGAAACATGAAATTAAGATCCAGATCTGACAGGAGGCCGAGCGCTGTGAGTAAGACAGGTTGTTGTGGGAGCAAAACCAGATAGAGGCATCATGAATGAGTAAGCAGCGTTTCCAAAAACTGCCCAGGTCGCGGGATGAATCACAGGTAGATTATAAGGTGAACAATAACCGAGGCGCGCCGCGACGCCCGGTTCTGTCGGGTCCAGCCCGCGTGGTGTTCAGACGGTGTTAAAGCGGGTGAGAGTGGAGTCAACTACTCGGTCTGCGTTTGTCACTTCTGCATGAAACATGTTGATTCTGAGATTTGAGTTGACACGAGCTCTTTTTATTTCCGACCAACGGCCTGAACTTGTCTGGTTTTCTGGTTCATGTTGCCAACAACTACGCATCACCTCCACCTCTGAGCTCCTGAAAACTGGATAAATGATTCAAACAGCAAACTCGGCTCCTCAAGCAGAAATGTTTTCAGCTGCAGCTCAGTGTTTACTTCTTATTTTGTTGGACTCATCAGCAGTTTTCGATGCAGGAAACCACACCACGCTGCTATCCGACTTTCTGAAGGCAGCATCTGAGACACAAACGTCGTCTCTGTCACTGCAGAGACCAGCGCTAGATGTAGAGGAGGTGTCTGGACGCTGGAGGTCTGGAGGTCTGGAGGCCTCTGCTCGGACACTGAACGTGTCACGTATTGTCACCTTCATTAGTATCTGCAACTTTCCTGAGAACACTTCCATACATGAACTAGAAAGATTCTCAGGTCTCAGATTCTCCCAAATCCGTACCTTTGATGGGGATGCAGGAAGGTATGGGAGGGACCCACTTCCCCTGGCGACACTTGGAGATGGGCATCTTGTTGATGATGTGGTATCCGGGCTCGCAGAAGAAGCGGATGGAGCTCTTATGGGGAAACCCGCGGCACGGAGACGGGTCACAGCGGAAACCGCCGTGTTCTGGCATCAGAGGGTGAGTGCAGTTGTTCAGTCTGCCTGCAGAAACACAAAACAGGGATGTGAGGCTTCCGAAATCGGGTATAACCTCAGGAGACACTTCCGTTTCTGGTCAATGTTCTTCCTCGCGAGTCCTCGACCTCTGCAGCTTCACGTGCATTCGCTTCCCTCCAAGGAAAAGATAAAACATCCAGGAGTGGACTTTTCCTCCCACCAGAAACCCCCGATGAAGTTCACTTATCAAACTTCTGTCTTATTTTTATATGACAAATTATTAACTTGGATATTATTAACACATTTAAATGAAAGGTGGAGGCTTTACTGTTTATTCTTCTGGCAAATCACTACACATGCATGTGACCAAGAACTGATGCTACTAGTAAAGACAGAAAGTCACACATTTCTAAAAGCCACCCATGACAGTTCCTGCCTTTATTTCAGATCAGGTAATGCAACTTCCTCTATTTCTTCATCTTTCACCCCAGTTATGGTTTCACCGCCTCTGCACGTTTCTTAGACTTCAAACATCAATCAGTGAAGATCGGGTCGTGTGTGAAAATGAATAGATGAATAAAACAGAATTGAGGCACCGGAGCGAAGCCAGTCTGATCAAGGAGATTTTACTGATCTTCTTAACAAACGATGGTAAACAGACAATTTCTAAGCAAGTCTGATGAACCCAAAACTATTTATAACATCTGCGGGAAGAGCTGTGGCTCCAGGCGCGGCCCAGAATCCAAATGAAAGCCAGCTTTGGGCCGGTTCTGGTGGATACGTGGCTCCGTTTAGGCAGCCGCACTCGTCCTCGGAAAAGGCCGGATGTGGGCCGCGTTTGGGCCGAGCATCCAGCGCAAGCTGAGATGACGTTTAAATGGTTTTAAAAACCTCTTATCTTATTTTATTTCACACGTTGTCAAAACAAACCATAAAGGCAGCAGCTGTTTTTGTAGGAACTCACTGAATTATAGCTTCCAGATTCAAAATGTTCCATCACCGCAAATAAACAAAACGGAAGCTGGATGAGGTGAATGACGACAACACGACTGACAGACGCGGCCGCTCTGTCGGCTCCACGTCGTTTAACAGGCCGATGAAATGTGCTTCACTTTTGAGCTGAATCCAGCATCAACAGCTACTCTGCACGGAAGTGACTGGATGTTGTGAGCTGACAGCAGCAGCCAGGTGGAGTCAAATGTCACAAGGAGACACGGGTCTCTGGTCAGGATTTTACTATTAAATGGTTTTAAGTCAAGCTGCATGAGGTCATCGGTCCTTTTTACCCTTTATACAAAACGAATGTACCGATAGTCCCCCAGATAATCTTTTTTTCCTTCATCTTCTCCTCGGTCTGCTCCTCAGAGGCTCAGACCCGCCCTGAACTTCCCAGACTGGTGGGGCGACAGATGCCCCCTTAACAACTAGTAAACCGAGGAGATGGGACTGGTGCTGTGTCGGTGTTGGAGACCGCACTTCTGTGTCCAACCGCAGTGGAAACAAACTGGTGACATCCCGCATTTTCTCTTCCATCCTTTGTTATTTTGCCTGATGTTTTTTTTTTCCTTTTACAATTTAAAAATTTTAGTTTTTGCATCATTATGAACACGTTGAGTAATTTGATTTATTTAATTGTAGATTTTTACAGAGGTCTCAGAAACGCGTGTATTAAATACATCCTGCGCGATACAGTTAACCAGCATTTTGTTTGTATTTTTATTTATTTCCCTGCAGGCAGCTATTTTGAGTCCATAACAAGTTTCCCGAGGGGGCGGATTATTTGACTCTTCTCCGTACCTGCTGCGTGAGGTGGCGAGGAGGCCAGGAGGAGGAGTCCACAGACCAGACTGAAGCGTCCGCATGGCCACGGACACGGGACTGACGCAGACATCAAACCAGACTTCCTGATGACAAAAAGAGACAACGAGTCAGAGGACAAGAAATCTCTCACACAGATGGCATCTGTAAACACAAATAGGCGTGTTTTAACCGAAGGCAGAAGTCCCGCTTCCGTCGCTTTCATCAGCTCTGCAGGACGCTTTTATCTACCACAAATGTACGCAAAATTACATGACGTCACAGGAGCGTTTGGCAGCAGTGAACACCCTGTGGTTTGCTTTTCAAAGGATGGCGGTGGTGTGAGAGTACCAGCGAACTGCTCCACATCTGCCAGCTGCTGAGTGACGTCACATCTGTAGGGGCTGCTGCTCACAAAACTTTGTCTTGATTTGACGGGAGCAGTTTGACCTGTTCTGTGCTTCCTGTTTCTGATGCCAAGACAAACCTCCCAACAGCTGCCACATCCCATAATTAAACAGTTCCAACATGAGATGGAGTCAAGAAATGATCTGAAGTTCAGAATATAGAAAAACGGCATTGCTGGAAAATTAATCTTCTTTGGATTTCTCTTGAATTTAGCGTTTAAAATGATTCTCCTCACATTTAAAACCCTTGGAGGCCAAGATCCATGTATGGCAATAACCTCATAGGTCCTTGTATTCCCAACGGAGAACGTTCCTCTCAGGCTGCAGATGTACTTGTGGTTCCTGGAGTTTCTCAAACTAGAAAGGCAGTTGTGAAGTTCTGCTCTGGTGGCGCCAGCTACCAGTCTGGGTTCAGGGCACCGATTCCCTCTCTGCCTTTGGGTTTGTGCTTTAAACATTCCCCTTACGGTTGCCTTTTGTCATTCCGAACCATCCCGCTAGGTCTGCTGGTACAGGACTACTCCCATGATGCTCCAGGCAGCTCTCCTCACATTTCCACGTGTGACTCAAAACTCATCCAGCTGGTTTGAAATAAACAGTTAAAGCAAAGCAGTAAAACTGCTGTCACTGCTGGAAGGCTGGAAGTTAATCAGTTACATACTTCCTCAAAAGGGCTTAGTTTCAAAGAAGTTTGCGCATTCTTGGAATCAGTAACCATCTAAATATTTGATGATTCACATCTTCCTATTTCTACTGTGTTTGATCCCTCAGCTGCTTCAATGTCAACAAAACAGAGCTTCTTCTACAGCTTTATTTAAATAGTTATTCTTTTGCTTTTATCAGGGTCATTTTCTTCCAATGCAAGTGCAGCAAAGCATCTGTGGGGAAATAAACCTCACAAAATACAAGCTTGTGGCTTAAGATGCAGCAGAATGAGTCTCTGGTTCATTCAGATAAATTCAGTTTGTGCCTCAAACATTCACGACTGTGTGCTGTACAAAGACGGGGAATCAGCAAATGTCCTTTCAGCACACACTTAGGAGACAAATATACACACACACACACACACACACACACACACACACACACACACACACACACACGAAAGTCCTTTAGTCTTCTGGTCTGTAATGATTTCAAGGATGTGAAGACAGTCCTCAAGTCATAATAAAGAAGATGAAACAGTCCATGAAACTGACCTTAAATGACCTCCTTTGACTGCGTGTCCTCTTTCACCCCCCCAGACACACACCACCTTTATAAACACAGCCCAACTTCAAACTTTAAGTTAAATCACAGTGAAACTGTCAACTCAGACTGTTCCAACACTGTCCATGTTGACTGAGACCACAACGCCTGCGGTCACGGCAGCGAAGACGTGCACGCTTCCCGTGAGCAAATTACACGTTTTAAAAACAAACTTAGAACGTGACATCAACAAAATCAAAATAAAAGTTGTTTGAGAAGCAACAATCCGCTGCTCAACTGCCACAGGTGAGGATGTCGGGATTGGAAATGACATTAACTCAGTTTAACCACCGGGGTTCCGGGGTACCTTTAAAACAATGTGTGTGTGTAGCGTGAAACTGGAGTCAGACAAAGCAGGACTATTGTGGATCTGAACTCTTTCTTCAACAGAAATCAGTAAATCAGTGGACGAGCATCGTCCTCCGCTACCGCACAGTCCACGGCACCAAAAGGATAAGTGACAAAACGCAATGGTAGATGTGCTTCTGTGCCAACTTTTGCAAAGAGTGACTTGCAGACTCGGGGTCTGCAGTGCCAGCAGAGCCCGAAGTCAGCCAAAGACTCGGCCTGAAACCCAGAATGTGTGAGAAGTGTGTGTGGGTGTGTTTTGCTCCCTGCACAGAGTCGTGTGTTTTCACATCAGAGATGCCAGTCATCTCGAGCTCTGGAGGGGACGGCCCGATACCCCAAAATGCCACTCGGGCACCGTTCAAACTCTACTGAGGTTTGTCACGCACACACACACGGCTCCATCTTATGTGACCACAACGTGCGTGGGAGGTCTGGTTCTTAGTCATTGTGGCTTTCTGTGAAATTATAACTTCTGCTGTTAAAGTCTGGCAGTCAGAGACAGGGACGCATCAGAGTTATTGTGACTGCTGAAATTAAAATGTGCTCTCTTTCCTTGCAATTTATAAACTGTGAAATTGGCAGCGTTTAATATCAAATTAACCGTGCGCATTGTTCCATCAGCACCATTTGTCCTGTAACGGCTTGGCTTCACTCGGTCCACATCTTTACAAAGTTATGATTAAAACTTGCTCTAAAAACGTGTGACGCAGTCAGAACCGGTACTGAACATGAGTGTGGCTGATTTCTGCTCGACTTTGATGCCACCAAACTCGACTGACAGAAATGAAGCGTCCACGGGTTCGTCCACCTGTCCTTCATGGTTCAGGCGTCTTTACCGGCGGCCCGCAGCCTTTTAATTGTGTGTACAGATGATGACGTGAGAGGATGATGAGTAACACGATCTTTACCTTTCTCACACTTGGCTTAAACTTGGAACCATTTTTGGCACGCAGGAAGTGATGCGTGCTGCGTTTCCAGCCACAACAGCGACGTGTCTGGCACAAACACGGGACGCAGCAGGTTTTCCGCACAAGCAGAGGCAACCCAGATAAGCAGACGCTGTTTGGCGCAAACATGCCTACATCCGCAGTTGTCTCGGGCCCGCGCGCATCTCTCTGCCTGTCGACGGTGACTCAGAGCGACGCTGATCACTATCGGCCACACGTCCAGCAGGGATGGCCCATTCCTGGGCCTCGCAACGCCTCCTGTAGCTCATGCCGAAGCCAGCTTGTGACGTTTGAGCCACCATCTGGCCTATATAGGACGTTCCGGTGACATAACCAGGCTAGAAGCGTCTGCTTTGGGCCCCAGAAGCGTCTGCTATCTGGATGAACTTCAGTGTCAACCTTCTTCAGGACTCTGGTGTCCACATCAGAGACACCAGAGTCCTGAAGTAAGAAAACCAAACATCCCACAAAAACGGTCACTAGTCCACACCTGTTCGTGGTAAATAGCGTTGAAGTCGCCCACTGAACCACATCTGACAGTCTGGCTGATCAACAGCTGTGGAGGGAAACTCCTGCTTCGCCTGTCTGACCTTCTCTCTTTCTGCTGAGCTGTGAGATGATAACACCGTTGCAGACAGTCAAATTGAACAAATAAATCACAGGAGCCCTACTTCTTTTTAATTAAAAGTTGACCAATCCAAGGAACTGCTTCTTATTCCTTTATGAGACATCTAATTAACTTAGTTTGTAATTCCATGTTTCTGTAGACTCAGTGTCTGGTTTCATAGTTTTATAACCATAGCTGTTCTACACTTTTCTGTATTGATGACTACAGTCGAGAGCTGAGAGGAACCATGCAATCTGTTGTGAAACATGCTCAGACGGAAAAAATAAAGAAGTGTTGGGCGGTAGGGAGGAAAAAACTACGAGCTACTTTCAATAAAACATGGACCACACCTGCACAGAGGACACACTCAGCTGCACACAGAGCCATGCTGATGCTGCGTTTCTGAGCAGGTCACGGGGGACGGGGGGGCTCTTTTCAGCCAGCCTCTGACCTGATCTGGCCCCACAAATCACATCTGATTCAGCTCAGTCTATAAAACGATTCCAGCTCAGAGCGAGTAAACTGCAGTCTTGTTCAGAATATAAAAACAAAACTGGTTTTGGTCTAAGAGTTGCACTTCCTCCTAAAAACCTCCCTTCAGCTGATTCACCACTTCACCCTCTAGATGCAGACCTCCATTCTCTCCGACCGTTTCCTCATGTCACCCCTTCACCATGCAATAACACTCAACACGCCTTCATGACTAACAGTAATATATGAATAAACACCCAGTGCTTCTGCATGTAGTTTTTTTTAAATCACCGATCAAAAAAGCTGCAGATTCAGATCCGGATTCAAAAACAGCGAAGACACAACCAGCCAAGGTCTCACACCATCTGATGTCAACCCCCAAGAAGCTCTGCAAAGACAGCTGCATGGAAAGCCCTAAAGGTCCAACTGGAATCGTGTTTGTTTTTTTCTGTAGGTGCAGCGGACCAAGATCTTCAAGGTTTATTATGTGTTTTTTTTCTCTCTCAAAGCAGCGTCTCTATGCGAAGCGGTTTTAGTTATTTATTCGTAGTCTTTTTCTAGTAGAGCTCCTCCACGAATAATCCAAAAAAAGACAAAAAATGAAAATCACCGATCTCTCTTTTTTCCACACTAACAGCTAATGTTCCTTTGCATGAAAACACACAAGTGAAAACACATTTTCAGATAAACACAAAACCCTCGGGACGGCTTTATGCGTGTTCGCTTTCTCTGCCAGTTTTAAAGATAAACGGGACTAAAACCCGGCGGCTCCTGTCTCTGCATCTGTCTCTGAACCGGCTCAAACGTCTCACCTGAGGCCGAGAGGGAGGCGGAGGCAGCGGGAGCAGATGCGGCTGATCGGGCGGCAGACGGACTCTCCACGGAGATGTGTCACGGCTCCACGGTCCACGCTCGGCTGACGGCCGCAGCTCCTGCTCAGCAACAAGTGGGAGCTCCTCGGAAGCGCAGCCCTTCAGTCATCGATCAGCTGGGGGGTTGACAGCGGGACGCCGGCTTCCTATTGGTCGTCGCGGCCGCCAATGACCGCCCACTTGCGCGTCATATTCTGGAAACGCTCTCTCTCTCTCTCTCTGCCGCAACGCAGGAAACTGCGGCCAGATGTAACTTGGAAATAAAAACCATATGAATTAGCAGCTCTGACTGCATTAAAAACATGCCAGCGAATATTAGATGTAATGATTTCCCGGAAGATGTTCAGAAGGAATCTCAGAAATCTAAAAATAGGAGGCCGTGAGAAAATGCAGCATAAACATGAACGCATGTTTATCAAACAAGTAAGTTTACCAAACCCTGGCAAAAAGATGGACTCGCCGGTCCCAGAGAGGTTATTTAGCAGTCCAGTCCCAGCCAGCATTCGTATAGGTCCCACATGAGCCAGAAGTGAGTGAGTTTGTTTGCAGGTTCCTCAGTGGCCCTGCCAGTTCTGGACTCTAGGTTCTGGTTTCCAAAAAGAACTTTGAATTTTGATTCATATGACCACAAACAGTTCTCCATTTTCCTCAGACTATTGTAAATGAGCTTTGGGGCAGAGAAGACAACGATGCTTCTGGATCGTATTTACATGTGGCTTCTTCTTTGCGTGATGGCCCCTGCATTTGTGGATTGTTCACACACAGATCTCTGGAAAGGTTCCTGAACCCATGCAGTGATTTCCAGAAGAAAACTATATCCGTTTCTAATGCAAAGCAGCTGGAGGACCCAAAGATCACAAGCACCCAGTTTGGAAACTGCAGCCTTGTCCTCTGCACTGAGATTCACTCAATCTCTTGATATTGTAGACTGTTGATGGTGGGATCTTCAAAGTCTTCACAGTTTTACACTGAGGAACATTTTCCTGAAATCTATTCCCATATTTTTGATGCAAGTTGATGAACCTCTGCCCAGCTTGACATCCGAGAGGCTCTGCCCGTCTAAACTGCTCGTTACATGTCAACGAACCTTATTAGCTCTTCTAGTTGTTTCTGATTGGTGTCAGTTACTTTTGCAGGCTTTGTTTTGCCCCAGTTTTAACGTTTTTAGAGATGTGTTGCTGCCACCAAATAAAATAAAAACAGCAATTTTTATTCTATATGACAAAACGTCTGTTTCAACACCTGATGTGTCGTTTATGTTCTGCTGGAGATAAAACATGGGTTTATGGAGTTTGCAAATTATTGCATTTTACCTTTTTTACATTTTACAAGAGCATCCCAGCTTTTCTGGAAGTGTGGTTGCACATGCAGCCCACTCCAGCTTCCCGGTTGAGGCCTATAATACTACAACCATAAGGGATTTGCCCATTTAAAACCAAAGTAGCAAACTTCTACTCCAGATGGGGTCCACATGGAAAAACAGGCTGGAATTTTGTCTGAAATTCAACCCTTTAATGCTGCACGTATCATCTTGAGACATCACTGTGCCTCCCCGTATTGAAGAAACAATTAAAATAACCACATTTATTTATAGCGACAAAATGGGGGGGGGGGGGGGGGGGGGGGGGTGTTAATGAGCACATGAAATAAAAACAAAGGATTTTCTGTGTATTATTTCATGTGTCAGCAATTAAAGGGTTAAAGACATTGCATATTTTAACAAACTGAACAATTTTATCAGATCCCTTCAGTTCATCTGGACTGTGGGGAAAATGCATAACAGAAATACAGAAAAGTGAGATTTCTGGCCGAACTTTAAGAAACCAGCTGGAGAAAAAGGAGATTTATATCCAAAAAAGCCAAACGGAAGAAAAAAAGTTAGTCTCAGACTGTGGATGACTGGATAAAAGTGATATTCAGCGATGAATCATGAATCCAGTGAAACATATGGAGACGTCTTCAGGCTGAGTTTTTGTTTTTTTGGCAAACGCAAGGTGTCAAATAAAAAAAAAAAAAGATCAGTCAGCTGTGATTTTTAAGATTCATCATTTTCCTCTAATGATAATTGTGGCTTTTATTACATAAAGACATCTATTGTTTTATCATGTTCATACACGTATTTATATTTTTAACCACGACTTGCAGTAATAATTGCCGTTGTCTGTGAAGGAGTTTTCTGAAATGCAGCCTCGAAAGCGTCCCTGAAATGGGATGAAAACTGGAGCAAAATGGTCCTGCATCAAACATCAGGGATCATGAACACTTTTTTTTTTTTTTTACTAAAAAACAAGAGCTGCTGCTGTTGATGTGGAGGATGTGAGGACCTTTTACATCCTAAGACCAACATCCGAGACCAATAAGTCTCGAGTTGAATAGCGAGTTCTTTTCCTCTCACGACTCATATGCATGGTGAAGACGTCTCACAGACCTCCTCGGTCTGCAGAAACCAGCTGAAGAATCACATCAGCATGAAACTGCCAACATCTGCTGTGACAAGACCCAAAAGATCTGCATTTTTAAATCGTACTTTCCTCTTTTAATCAATAGACGTTATTGAGACGACAGTTTATCTTCTACGTACCAAGTAGGTCCGGACACGACCAACGTCTTGTCTTGTGCTTCCACAAAGTTTGCCGCTTCAGTGTTTCTCAGACACACGTCAGCACGTCTGTTTCAAACTTCAAACCCACAAACTTAGACTTGCATCGTTGAGCTCCGAACTAACATCTGTCCTGTGGTGAGCAGCAGCGGCGCCGTTTAAGGGAGGACCAGCGGCAGCTCTGCTGAGGTCAACCTACAACCTGTGAGGTCGTCGCTGCATCGTTTTGCAACTTGAGCTGGCGAGGCGACTTGGAGGAAGTGCTAAAAATACTGTGCTGACTCTGCTTGTTGCTGTACCCACATCACGGAAAGTTTTCTTCCTGCTTTCCACTGATGGCACCTTCTTCCTGCTGGTAGACCTTCAGGAGGCAGGTGAGACCTTTACAGGTATGTCAACGTGTTTATATGGCACACAGCACTTAATAAAAAAATTATATAACAAACGTATTTTAAAAGTCAAATTGCCAAACACCTCCTTCAACAGAGTAGGAAATACTAGGTGTTGATATATCTCACACAGCGACAGTAAATTAATCCACGTTGTGGTGATTCGGAGGCGTTGCAGTGGGAGGTCCCACTCAGGCCACCGCCATCTCCCTCTGGCACCGCCATCATGCTGCTTCACGTCATTTCTCCTGTAAAAACACAATTTTTGACCCCCTTCCAAACACGTTTGGTCAGAAATAAAAATCTAATCTTTTTTGGACACACGCGTCAAAGTCAAACAGAACACACAACATGAATCTTTTACAAAAAGTGTATTTTAAAATTTGCAAAGTCTACGCTTCTGCTTTGTTGTATGTTTTTTTTTGTTGTTTTTTTTACACCACCAGTGAAATTTACAAAGCATGTTGCTGCAGGTACAGTTGCTGCTTTTTTTGAGACAGAATATTCACAAAAAAAAAAAACATGTTTAAAAGAAAAAAAAAAAAAAAAAAAAAAAAAAAGGCGAGTCAACAGGAATCAACGTCCACGTTTCCTCACATACTCCAGAGTCAGCTGGGGGGTTAGTGGTCATCATGGTTTCTGATCAAACGGTCACCGAGGAAACCAGGTGGAGGTCCTTTTCAAACAAGAAACAATACTCCCAAAAAAAGGTTTAAAGATGCAAATTAGAAAGGCACTAAACCCTAAAGAGCAGCAGATCGGCTACAGATGAATCAAACTGCACCTCACACACAACAGAGAAAAGCCTTTAAAAGACGTCCAAATGTAAAATAAACAACTGGTGAACTTTGTGAATGCATGAGATGGGAGACTTCCCATCTCTTGGTTTGAAAACGGTCCCGCTGGGGTCATTAAGGCATGAAATCGGACACAAACAGCAGCAAAAACCAGGCCAGAAAATAATGTAGTCGAGAGTTTAGTTCACGACCCGGCATGAACCCGTCGGAGGTGGGTTCATGACGGAGCTACATGAGAGCGGTTTCCTGGAGGCGGTTCGTGTGACGTGTGCTCCCTTGATCCAGTCGTGACAGAGGTGAGCGGATCAGATTCTTCATCAATTTTGGAGCTGGATCCTCTGGTTCAGACGGGTTCAGGAATGTTACAGAAACGCTTCTTCAAAACAGAAAATGGGGAAGTTCAGAGTGTTAAATCATCAAAAATCAAATGCTGAGCTGAATGAACTTTACTACAGCAGAAATCAGTTCATTCAAGTTCATGATTTCATTCAGCTCCGTAGTATAAAACAGGAGAACACCAGCACAAAAACGTCGCGCTCGCCCTCTCTGTGCGTCACTGTTCCGACCACAAAACAGATCCAGCCGCAGACGAAAGTTTATGGTCTGGAAAGCTGCGCAGAACGACAGATTTCTACAGAACGACTGGTTTTAGTGACAAAAAGAGGAGGGGGGCGAGTTTACGGTTCATCAAAACAAACTGATCCGCGTTTTCAAGAAGGAAGTGGCAATTACATTTTTTTTCTGGAAGGAAGTGCTTTTTAACCAAGGTTAAAGTAGTAACTTTCACTAACTGCAGACGCACATCTGCAGGTTTATGTCTGCTGCTTCTCAGGAGAAATATCCCATGAACTGAGCCTCACAACGTCATCAAACCGTGTAAACTGGGACTCCAGCCGTCAGACCAGGAAAAACAAAAACTTGTTGTGATTAAAATGATCCGGCTTTAAAAGGTCTACTGCTCTGCATACGAGGCCTCAGAATCATCAGCTACTCAGTTTTTATCTTCAAAATACAAAAGTGATTATTCACGCAGGAGGGCAGGTGACCTCCAGCCGCTGCGCCGGTACGTCTAAACCATGCGTAGAGACATCACAGCAAGCGTGTTGTGACATCAAACAAAGCTGCAGGTTCTCCCAGGAGACGCCATCCCGCATCTGCTCTTTAAACAGATCAGTTTTGAAAACGCAGCTCGACTGAAGTCGGTGCGATGAGGAGGCTCCTTTGCAGCCGCTGAACTCCAAGACTTCGAAGGAATGGAAACAGCAGCAGGACTTATCTGCAGGCTGTTTCTGTGCATCTGCGTCTCAACACCCGACAGGATGAGTTACAGCAGAGGAATGACATCTTTACCTTCATCTCCCAGAGAAAAAGGTTGCTACAGGCTACAGCATGCAACAACAAACGTTGGCTGATAAAGGCGCCTGCTATCTTGCAGCTTGTGGGTCCTCAGGCGGAAGAACATCCATCTATAATTTAATGTCCACAGTTTGAATTCAACCATCTGAGGTTTCCGCGCTTTGACTAACTCCTGATGTCTGTAGGAAAAGTAACTTTCACTTCAGAAATGACTTCAGATGGAGGTTTGCACTTTTTGTTTATCCACCTAATGGTCCACTTGGCACATTTAACACAGTGGGAGTGTGGGCGGAGCTGCACACGGGGGTTATAAATCTCAGAAAAGCTGCTTTTCTTCCCGCTCGATACTCCTCGCTAAGTCAAGCTGACTCGTGTTCAGTTTCCCTTTAAGGTCGACAAAGGCTCACTGTCCGCTCCCTCCGCTCAGGAGGAGGAGGTGGATGTTTGACGGTCCACGTCAGCAGCCGGCCGCTTACGTCAAAAACAGCAGCCAGAGTCAACAACAGGACAGTTGCCTCACAGAATAAAAAGTAACTCTCAGACTCCTGAGAAAGCAGCGTTTTTAAAGTTTGTTTCTACCTAAAACAAAATATTAGTGTGTGAAGTGTGTTTTAATTAATTACGAGTATAGAAAAGCCTACATTTCTATAAATACCACAGTTAAAAAACAAAAACAGGAAATAAAACAGGGAGCCGACCCATTTAGACTCAGTGTTGCAGGACTGTGTGTGCTGTGTAAGATCTTGACCACTTTGATTGACAATCAGAAGGTCCCAACTGCTCTAATCGAGTTTGAAAAACAACAAAATTAAATGTTTAGTGTAAATTATCTGCTGGGAGTGCAGCTTTTATCTCTCATCAACAGTGCTTAAAAAAAAATCATCACATCATCTCTAAAAACTAAACCAGGGAACAAATTATAATGAAACAATCACAAAACAGATGGCAAATGATCAGAACTGATATCTCTCTATGTTCATTGTACTTACACATGAAAATTATGAGGAAATAAGAGAAAAATTAATCTGCTACCAAGACTCCAGTGTTTACCTTTTCAGTTAGTGTACGTTTGCTTGTTTACAACAGGAAATTAGGGCTTTTAATGACTACAAAATAAAAGTACGTCTGACTCTCTCCCGAGTCATTAGACCTCGTCTCTCAGTAGTAAGTCCTGACCGTGATCAGAACAGCGTCCCAGTTTGGAACTGAGAGAAGTCTCTGTAGTGAAAAAAGTTCAGGTTGCAGATTGTCTATAGGGAAGATTAAAATATTTCTCCACCTGTCTCTTTTGGGAAAAGGAAAAAAAAAATCCAGCCAATGGACTCATGGCTCCTTCGAAACATCCAACTGGTGTGCAAAACCCCAGCGCCACACTGAAAATCCAGCTGCTGTCCAAATGGAGAGAAGTCTGAACAGGAATCTGCCCAGCTCGCCCTCCAGTTACAACAAAAGCACAGCACAGGTGAGTTGTTGCTGCTCCTTCATGACTCCAACACACACACACACACACACACACACACACACACACACACACACACACACACACACACACACACACACACACACACACACACACACACACACACACACACACACACACACACACACACACACACACACACACACACACACACACACACACACACACACACACAGCGCTGCCTCTCCTGTAGGGACTGCACTGCCCACAGCTCGGTGACTCACATAGGAAAAACAGAATACTCCTGCACACTCTGAGGGTTTTGAAGAGCAGGCCGGTCGTCTGTGACCTGTGACCTCTCATGTGTGTGCAGGAGTATTCTTCCTCCACCTGAGTCTTCACACACTCCCCCTCAGACTCCCCAAGTTTTAGTGTTCACATTTCATCTCATCTCATCCTGTTCTGCCTCATCAGAGGGACGATGCAGGACGGCGGGCCCGCCTTTGTCAGGAAAGGGTGTTTGAGAAGCTCACTGGCTGTGGCCCTCTGCGCCGGGTCCCGCACCAACATCCTGTCCAAGAAGCCTTTGAGCAGAGGGGAGACCTGGGAGATGTGGAGGGAGAGAACATCCACAGTCAACAAAACTAACAGAATTATTAGTAAACATGCTGCTCATTGAGAAAACGTCGCCAGTTTTGCTACATCACATTTTCTTCATTCCTTTTTGAATTTGGAGAAACTGCTGGATATCAGGAACATCTATCTTCACGACACAGCAGCATCACTCCGGCACAACGACGCCGTGAAACAGAATTAACTTGACTCACACACACAGCGCCTCCTTTTACGACTGCTGCATATGCAACGTTATCTCAATCTCATTTACGTGCATCACGTGAGCAGACGAGAACGAAAACATGCAGAGAAACGGGGTGAAAGCAGAAAGGCACAGAAGACGCACTTCCAGAGACGCCAAAATAAAACTAGATTGGGAATACCCAGCATCAGTGTCAGTCCACAACAAGATGGGTGGTGCTTTACCACCCGATCACTTGATTTGGGAAGTTAATACTCTTCATAAAATTAAGTTACAATAATATCTTTATATGTATTCTTTCAAGGAATATTTTAGCGTGTTTCTACACCGGTGAAAACGTGGTGACGTCATGTGAGCTCTGCAGGCCACCGTACAACACTGCAACAGAAGAGGGAAACGATGCTGCTTAGAGTCCAACGATTTTATTTAAGCAAGCGGACATTAACCCCCACGTGGAAGTGTCTGATCAGACCCTCTACAGCTGGACCTTAACACTTTGACCTATGCGCAATTTTTGAGTTTTTTAACCTGTTGAAGTAGTTAAGTTACCATAGTAACAGTAAATTGATCGGTAACTGTAACGGGAGCTTTCGTTGTGCCGTCAGACCAGCATTTGAGCTTGATTTTTTAAAGAAATCCACCCGAGTCCATCGTTTTTCAAGTTTAAGTGGAATCAAATTTAAGTCGGGCAAAGCTGACAGCTACAGAGCAACCGCCCCGCTGCTGGGAAAACCCGTCAAAACACACCTACTGCTTGAAAATGACATTGCAAAATGCTTGTTTTAAAGAGAATTTCTTGTCAAACCAAAACAAGTCTCATGACAGTTCATAGAGGGTGATGTAAAATGGAGGAAAATAACAGAGCAGTTACACTCCTCCTGTCACTCCCATTTACCCAGAATTTCTGCTTTATCGTTTTTAGACTTAAATGAAGATAAGCTCTAGTTCTATTTAACTAAAGATGGTGTAATCCGGAAGGGATTGTGAAGCAACGTTTCTGCCCTCTCAGTGGTAAAACTGTCCATCAATTCCATCTACTGACAGAGCGTTACTTTTTTTAGTCTCACTATCAGCCGCTGACGCATGTGACATCATCAGGTCACTTGTTCAGCAGGCTACAAACAGACCAGTGCGGTGCATTCACAGCCATCTCTGGAGATTTCAAATGAGACTCCTCTGCACTTCCTCCCCTCAACTGAGGTTGATAGTTTTGTTTTGGTCTATTCTAACTTTTCTTGGGAAAGTGTTACTCACTTCAAACTAATTTTATTTTATTAATTGTGT
The DNA here is from genome assembly GCA_014839995.1 of Xenentodon cancila. NCBI lineage: Eukaryota > Metazoa > Chordata > Actinopteri > Beloniformes > Belonidae > Xenentodon > Xenentodon cancila. Next base: position 28,669,404 of record CM026201.1, read on the forward strand.
GAAGTGAATTGTAAAATCTACTGCATCATTAGATGGGATGACGATTAAGTTGAGCAACAGAATAACCTGGTGTAGCGCTGTTATGTGAACCTTGAGAAGTCAGAGATCAATCAACATCCCCCTCAATTCTCAGCTTCAATCCATCTAAATTGCTCCAATTATTAATTGCACAGCTTTTTAAAAAATAAATATGAATACAAACAGCCCCAGTTCTTTATTAACCATCTGTAAAAAGGACAGTATCCTTGTACCTTGTGCAGGTTCTTCAGTTTGGGAGGCAGGTTGTCTCGAATCATTTTCATGGCTTTGAGCGGCGGCTCGTTGAAGTAAGGCGGCTCTCCATCCACCATCTCTATGACCATGATTCCCAGAGACCAGATGTCCACCTGGACAAAATGAGGCAGGAACGTCGGCAAAAACAATCAGGGCAAAATAAATAAATAAATGAATAAAAAAATCTGATAAAGTGAGGGCGTTACCTCTGGTCCATAGGGGAGTCTGGATATGAGCTCTGGCGCCATCCAGTATGGCGTTCCAACCAGGGATTTCCTTCTCTGCACTTCTTTTGACACTTGGGCGCAGAAACCAAAGTCTGACAGCTTCACCTGCAGTCAGATCACAGCGATCCGCAGAGATGGGGGAAGAGGAGGGTTACACACACAGGAATGCAAAAAAAAAGGAGGAACAGAGTCACAGTTTTCAAATATGTTTAATTTGCTTAAGTTAAAAAAAAAATTAATTCATTAAGTATAGTAAAGCCTAAAATTTTAATTTGACCGAGGTATTAATACTCTTACTCCCTTGGTCCTCACATTACTTCATTTTTGTTCTGCAGGACAGTGACTTAATGATCTGGGCCAGTTAAATTCATAACTCGCAATGAGACTGTGCCAAAAGAGGAATTGGTACCAAATGTCGGCAGCCAACCTGCAAATAAGGGAAATTAAAAGTATTTGAGGATAAAATTATGTGTCCAGGTATTTTTCCAACAGTCTGGCGTGAGCTCTCAGACTGGGTACTACTTCACCCAGGAAAACCAGTCAACACAGATGCGAAGTCACAGCAGAAAAAGAAGCTGTGGTGCTACATCTCTGCGATGTGACCCACCACAAGGGATGCTTCCGTTGTGGAATGGGCGGGTCTCAGGGGCTGGGGCAGGGATGTGTGCGTGTGTGTGTGTGTGTGTGTGTGTGTTGTGTTATTTTCCTTTCTTAAATTCATAACATCCTAAAAACTGGATGAATATAAATTGTAATTATGAAATATTGGTAAAGGGGTAGGATTAAATAAGTTTTACTTCTTGACTCCTTTTCCTGTTAAACAAGATATGTGTTGTGTGTATGTCTATGTGTGTGCATGTATACAGGTATGTATATATAGATAGGTGTGTGCACATTGGGTATAGATTTATTTTATCGAATTGTGTTAATTTATAACAGATGAATTTATTCATATAGATTTTTATAGACTTTCAAGGGGTTCCCTATGTTCAAGTGTGTGTATGTATATTTATAGATTCATACTAGTGTTAACATTGTTATGCTTTACACAATGGTTTTAACCATGTCTTGAATTAATAAATAAAATCAACAAAAAACAAAAACAGTGTGTCACAAATTAAAACCTCAGGAAATTGGGTCAACTTGCAAAAAGATTTTTTTTAAAGACCATATGCTTAGGAAAATAAAAACAGTCAGCTATTTTTATTGTTTGTCAAAATCATAATAATGCTTTATTGTGTTTATCTACAGCTGTGTGAAAATAAACACTTCCTTTTTGCACTTCAATAGTTTTAATAGGTTTACAGTGCATGAAATATGCCCTACATCACAGCCAGCCACCTCTCTCGTTCTCAGAAACGTTTTAGTGTGGCTGAATATTTTTGAGAAGTAGCCTCTGATGTCGGTCAGAAAGCAGACTTGGTTTCTCTCTCTCTCTCTCACACACACACACACACACACACACACACACACACACACACACACACACACACACACACACACACACACACACACACACACACACACACACACACACACACACACACACACACACACACACACACACACACACACACACACACACTTCCCTTGAACTCACTATTCAGCTCACAGCTGGATTTTTAACACACCCACCACTCTGCTGAGAAACGCTTCAGGCTTGGTTGAGTCTGCTTCACCCTGATAGGCAAAACCTCTGGCAGCGACTCGCACACAGGCCAGCACCAAAAACACCACAGCCGCAAGCAGACAGCTGTGTGACTGAACTGGCAAGAACTCAGAAGTCTTCCTGCAATCAAGCTGCAACTCTAAGAAAACACTACACACTCATGTCGTCATACTTTACAACAGCTTTGTTTTAAATGCATCTTGCTATTTAACTCATGCATTTCATTTTCTATGCTGCCTCAAAGCAAATGCATCTCTGAATAGTTCCCAGAATTTGCAGAAAAGAAATTATTAAATGAAATGAAGAGGAAGCGGATGAAATATGTAAAGAGCCAAACTGCAGAGGTGTACCACACCTATTAGAGTCGACATAAAGCCGTGAAGTTACACTCAGCAGACTGGTACACTGATGGACAGATGTGCATTACTATGGACACCTGCCTCTACAGTGACCACTTTATGCCCGGCAGTTTTATGAGGCTCCACTTGAGACAACTGCAGTTAATGGATTTACATTTGTCACTGCTGAGCAGCTGGTGCCAAGTCGATGGTACTACACGCCCACCAGTGAGGGTAAATTTGGCGGGCGTGTAATTCCTTCGCTTAGTGCACTCTGTTAAATTTGTAGGTAAAAACAGCAGCGTAGTATTGTGATAAACCTGGCTGTTTAGTAGCTGTTGTGGCTGAGTGGGATGCAGCAGAGCACGATGCGCCCACCTGTAGCAGAGAAATGCAAGCCAATGGAGGTAAATTATATTACTTTTATTAAACCATTAATGCCATGATGGGCCTACAATTATAACTGTTACACTAATGTTTGTGTTTTGTATTTCATAAGTGGAAATAAAGACCTGGGTGTTACAAAGGTTCATTGGCTGTCTGCCGCCTCTTGGACGGGGGTGGGGGGGTTTAAATGGTGATAAAGTGTGGCATGCATAAAGTATATTTTCAAATGGTCCTAAACCATCAGTTTAGCACCAGCACTTGTGTCTGCTGATGATAATGATTAACTTTATCTGTAAGAGTCTGTGTTTTTAAGAAAAGAATTAAATAAATAAATAAATAAATAAATAAATAAATAAATAAATAAATAAATAAATAAATAAATAAATAAATAAATAAATAAATAAATAAAGCAAACTGCAATATAAACTTCAAGACAACTTCAGGTTATTGCAGCCACCAAAACAAATTCCTGTTGTTTTGCCACGGGGTACTGAACGTTTTATGAGAAAGTCATTAGCAGAAGAAGAACTGACTTCAAACGGCACCTGCAGATGTTTCTTGAGCCTCACAGAGCGCGACGGTGCAGATAAAGTAGTTCATGCTCAATGTGGTCATGTATGCAGCGGGAGGGCAAAACTCTAGACAACAAAGCACTACACTCATCAGGGATGCTGTGGTTTACACATTATAAAATACATCATATGCTACTGTAGGCAACAAGATACTTTGGGAAATAAAACAAAAAAAACACCACCAGGCTTGCACCTTCACTTAAATTTAAACTTTTTGTGATTTGTAGTAATAAAAATGTAAATTAAAAGGTAAACAGGCTCTACCTTCCATGACAACTGTTGACACCCAACAACTAGGACAGATGTTAAGACCAAACTTAGATTCACATCCGTGATATCAATCTGCACACGCTAAATAGCTGTCAGTCAGTGAATTGGTTGCAGGTGTGATTTTTACAACGCGACCGGCTCTGTGAACATTTAGCAGGAGGCCTGTCTTAATTTATCTTGTTTAATGAAGTGCTTGGCAACGGTGCGGTGGAAACGTCAACTCAGCAGAAACTGACATCTGTGAGTTCTGCACTGCAGCCGTGTTAAATACCTACGGAAACACACATTTCTTACCCTCGTTTATCTCACAATGACTAAGACTGAGACACTGGTCCAGACTGCAGTGTTATAAATGGTGCATGTCGACTGTGGTACACAGCAAGTCTAGTTCAATTTTTCTATTTTCTATAGAAAGCAGAAACTTGGTTGTCACCACACAGGAAGTGATTTGGCATCTGCCTCTGCTGTCAATAGAGTAGCATTCAGTAAGTCTTTCCAGTCAACAATTTTAATTTTATTCTTCTGTAACTGTCATGCCAGCAAGCCACCTCCGAGTTTCTGCTTCTTGTAAAACCATGAAAATTGAGATAAGTCTCTCTACAACCATCATGTGCACGAGTCTTTTTTTCCTGGCAACAGACACAGTGACATACCACAGATTTTAAAAAATAAATTAAAGTAAAAAACTCAAATATCAACGTTATACGAGCAGTAGGGATTTTGAGTTTGCCTATATTTGTATCTGATCAGAAAAACATTCAAATGGAATTGAGTCATAACTTATTTCATCTGAAACATCTGTACATTTCTTGGAACTCTTAGTTGAAATAGTTATTAAAATGTCCATCATCGAATGATATGGCATGAAAAGTTACTTTATTCACATTCTTTCAAGAAACAAAACATTGAGAAATAATCTCTTCTGTTATGACTAGACACTTCCACAATATTTTGTCTGTACTCTTTTGCCCGCAAACTAAAGAAAACCGACCGCTTTTACACCAGTAAAAAACTCTGTTCAAACTTTCCTAAAGGCTTGTGTACGCTGCAGGATCTCTGCAGTAGTATAAACCCATCACACAGTAAGAATTATATTTGCTTAATCTTGGGTAAGACATCAACACTGGTGTGTGCGATGTGATTTTTTTTTTTTGTTTTTTTTTTTGAGTAATCACGGTGGATTGGATTTATTTGCCATTTTAAGTTTCCTTTTAAAAATCGGCCAGTCAGCAGACAGTTGCAGGATATTTGGCACAATTATATCAAGCAAGTCTTGTTGCTAGATGAGTGTGACAGTGGTCATCAAACTGCTCACATAGCTCAAGGTGTGACAGCTGAATTGAACAAACAATGACAGACATCTCTGAGCTTTCCATGTTTCATCTCCAACAGCAAAATTGTGCAGGGCGTACGAGCCTTAAAAGACTGAGGATGCAGCAGTGTTGCAAAAAGCAGTGTTGCAAAAAGCAGTGTTGCAAAAAGCAACGTAAGGAGTTCCTTACATGGATGTATGGTACTTACCCGGCCATCATGCGTGAGGAGGATGGAGTCACTCTTTATGTCTCTGTGGATCACACCCTGAATGTGGAGGACAGACAATGCCTTGAGGACAGACAGACACACTGTGGCAATCTGCTCCTCATTCATCCTGGAGAAAGAGGAAAAAGAAAATATCTTCATTACCTCAGTTTTTGATTTTTTATTAATTCTGTTTATTCTGGCTCACTTGACAGTCATATGTGAAAACTTATGAAGTCACTTTTTCTGTGTTTCACAGTCTACAGAAATCTATTCTCTAGAAGTTGAGTGCTCCTGGAAAAAAATCATATGCAAAATAAAATAACTGCTGCTGTTGCCAAAGAACAAAAACGACACTGACCATGGGCTGTACACATTATTTGTCTGTGAAGAACATGTTAACATTGCCCCCTTATGGACAAAAAAAAACAAAAAACAAAGAAGAGGTGCTCAGCTGCAGTTATGTTTATGAAAACAGACAGACACCAGTTCTACTGAGTAAACATGAAGTGGACCTTTTAGATGTTGATTTGAATGACAGGCTTGTCTGTCATAATCAAGTGTGTTTGTTTCTTAAATGATCAAAGCACAAAGCTGCTCATCCAGTTCTTTCATGTCCAAAATAATAATCTTCAGATGTAATATTTCTACGTATGTTTTAAAACCTATTTTAATGATTGTACATTTATTTTACAACGTATGGACCCCAGAAAGAACAGCAACTACTCCGACAGAAAATACCAATCTAATAATAAATATACAAATTAACTCGTTAAAAACAGACAGGCAACCAGAGGGCAGAAACACAGGCCATCTGGGAGCGTTTGCATCAAACTGATCACAAAGAGTGACACAGTCGATTGAAGTGACTTGAAACGTGGCATGGGTGTTGATGACACAGGCAGAGTCGAGTTTATCCGAAACTACTGGTCTGCGGGCATTTTCATCAACAATCATGTCTCTGTTAGTGAAGAAAGAACAGGCAGGAAAACAAAAATGTTCACTAAAGGCTGCTTTTTGGACAAGAATGTGTTGCAGTTGGCACAAATCAGAAAAGAATGGCACACGTCAATCCAATCCAACCGCTCATTAAGAGGAAAGCGAGCAGATAAAATGTCAAACCCTGAAGCAGTCGTCACAGCAGCAGATGAGAACACTGCGTGTTACACGTTCAATATTCCCTCTCTCACCTTGTGTGGGTCACAATGTCGGTGAGAGCCCCTCCCTCCAGGAACTCCATGACCACCCAGAGTTCATCTCCCACCAAGTAGCTGTTGTACATCTCCACCACATTCTCATGATGATAATCCCGCATGATCACCACCTGCAGTTACCATGGAAACAGAGACAGAGCATTACATTACAGTGGTAGCTGTGCCTAATAACCCATAAAGAGATTTATAACGACTTAAGTGCGCCGTCACAATTAGAAGCTGATGCGAGTGTGAAACAGAGCCGTTTGAGAAATTTGACTCTTAGATGGTCGATGGAACAGATAACAGCTGGGACTTACAAGAGGTGTTAGAAAAAAGAAAAAATCTCATTAAAATAACTCTGACATTTGCATGCTTAGTTTAAGGAAACCTTCTCGAGGCTGTTTTGTTGCACTACTACCCTGACAAGTGAGATGCAGGTTTGCTGGTGTCACAAACACAGAACAGACCTTACAATGTTATAAATTAAAAATTGGTCTAAGACAAATTCAGTCTTTGTTCTATTCTGGCTTAAAGTAAAAAAACAATCACCACAAGTAACTGCAACTCCTGCCACTTTTACATTCACCCCTCACCAGATCATGGTTCATTACCTCATTGAAGAGAAGTTCTCTGCGCTGTTGTTTCCGCAGGTCCATCTTCTTCACTGCAACCAGTTTTCCTGTGGTCTTCACAGTGGCGATGCACACAATGCCTGTGGATCCTTCACCTATTTTAATGTAGTGGTCCAGGTAGGTCCGGGGATCGCCAGGATCAACCACCATCTGTAATGCTGCTCGAAACTGCTCATGGGAAACCCTCTGGGGTTCCCTCTGCGGCGAGCGGCCCTGAGGAGGAGCACCTGATGCCGGGGATCCAGAGGGTCCAGGGGGCCGTGGGGCTGGAACATTGGGGTGAGGACTAGGTGCCTGTTGGGAGGCCTCTGGGGTCAGGCTGGGATGGGAAGAATGATGAGAGTGCTGGTGGTTTACAGGCAGCTTGGAGCCGGAGGAACCTCGTGTGGGAACACCGGACGGTCCATTCTGCGGGGAAGATTCATGATGGCGCACCGGCTGGAAGTGACAGACAGATGACATCATTATAAACACAACCTAAACAGAATTTCATATCACAGATTAATTTAGACCTGGGGTCAAATCAAGTTATTAACCAACATCACTGAATATAATGCAGCATTTATACAGTGAAATTAAAATGATTCACATAAACAGTTTCTACAACTCAGTTTATCAAACAACATGTTTTGTAATCCATTAGTAATCCAATTTGTTTTGTTTATAATTTTTAAGCATATAATACAGTACAATAAGAATGTAGTTTGTCACATTTGATAAATAAATGTATATTGCTAAATTTAGTGCATATAGAGCAATTTCTGGAAGTAAAATTTTCATATCATAATTCCTGTTTTCAAATCACAAGATATGACGTAGATATTACACTGTTAAAGTATAAATGATGTTTGAATACTTTTTCCCTTATATGCATCTAAAATGCAAGAAAAAAAAACACACTTCCTTCATTTTAATTGACAAAAGAACTCAAACATGTTATGGTTCAATGACTGTGAAATACATGTTTTGATATGATCACACATGCACCGCTAAAACTTCTAAAAGGAGAACAAGGACGCCAGAGTTTGACCATGTTGCCCTTTATGATGTGTCAAACAATTAAGGTGGTAAGAGCTCTCATCCAAGCAGCATGGTGATAATTGATACGTCTAAATTGCCCATAGGTGTGAATGTGAGTGTGATTGGTTGTCTGTCTTGCATGTGGCCCTGCGATGGACTGGCGACCTGTCCAGGTGGACCCCTGCCTTTCGCCTACTATGCGTCAGGATAGGCTCCGACAGACCCCCGTGACCCGGAGACGGAGTAAGCGGGAATAGATGATGAATGGAGCTCTCATCCATCACTGACTGGGCTCATTTCGTAGCCCCCCCCCCCCCCCGTCTTTGTGTTTTTACTAATGTCCTTACCTGTCCTGTGGGGCTGCGTCCACCTTCGCTGTCCGTCCGTGGGTATGTATTGAAAGGCCGCGTGGTCTGATGGGCTGGATTTATCACCCCTTCAGTAATTGGCAGGTTCGGGGTGCGAATGTTGGGTCCTGAGAGGGGCCTCTTGTCCCTGGGAGACTGAGGACTGCCCTCGCGTACTGTGTAGCTTGATTTTGGCCTGGGTTCACCTGGCTGATCCCTGCGAACCACCTGGTCCTGGAGAAACCACAAATTCATGGGAGGTATTCAACAAAAGCAGCAAAGAACAAAGGTGGTTTATGCACAAGCCCCCAGTTACAATGTATCATCACAAGATCACTGGGAATATAAATCCACAGATTTGACAGGAAAAATATATACCAGAGGCCCAAATTGTGAGTCTGGTTTGAACTGCTGTCTCTACCTGATCCCGGTCCCGAGGCTCTCTGTCTCTGTGAGGGGGTGGAGGACCAGAGCCAGTTCTGTCCCTTGGGGCCCTGCTGGGCTCTTGGCCCCGAGGCTGCTGCTGGGGCCTCCCCTGGATTCTGTCATCTCTTTGAGAAGAACGGACTGCATGCTGGTCATGGCGGGGGTCACCCTGGTGGTCTTGCCTGGACCGGTCTCTGAACAATCAGTTTGATGCAATTAGTCCAGATAACTGTGGAGTAGCCTTCTGGCTTGTATTATAAAAACCTCTGCTGTCCATGTCAACATCTGTGATACATACTTATCAATTAGCACCCCCAGATGGAGTTTCAGTTGGGATCCATACCTGTCCTGTCTGACCAGGTGCGAGTAGTGTCTGCGCTGAGGATCTCCATTTTCTTGGCCTCCTCCACCTGAAGAGCCAGAGTGCCTGCGAGGCTGGATGGGAGGGCTGCCTCGTCGTAGAGAGTTGGAGCGAGTCACTGACATCGTATCAAACTCATCCAACAGCCACGTCAAAGAGCCGTCTACTTCCAACTTGCTGCCACGAACGATTGTCTGGAGATTTTGGAGGAAAAACCAAAAAGAAAAGAATTGGAAAAAAAAAAATACAGGATGGCACTAAGAAAGGTCTTACGATCACCGACCCCACCTCCTTTGTTGTTGATGATGATGCTCAGGTTACACTACTACACATATTTCAATGGAAATTTAAATAACAATTACAACAAACAGAAGCGATGGTATTCCTTCAACATTACCTTTATTTTTTTTTAGCATGTGTCTTATACTTGCTTTTTTTTATATTTTATTTAGCTTTTAGATGATAACACTTTTGTACTGATAATGATGTGCAAATAATGCATCAACCCTGTCTGTAATTTATAGACATAAGTTTAGCTTGCTTCAAATTTTCACACAAGCAATAAAGAAAACAGTTTACATATTCATGCTAACAATTTCTATAGTATAAAGCATATTCACTTCAAGTTTAAAAAAAAAAACTGCTTCATTTGACTTTGACAGCTACTTTTCTGCTGTTTTTTTGTTGTTCTTCCCACCTTTCGTGGTTCTACAGTAGTGATGACAGTCACGTCGATGAACGGTTTGGGCCTTTTGGCCGTGTCTTCGATGAGCGACTGCCATTGCCGTGGCAACCCAACAAACTTCTGCTCCTGCTCATCAAAGTCTGTATGCACACGATGTTCAAAGTTGGACGGGGCTGAGATCTGGATGCGGGATTTTTTCTTCTTGGTGAACATGATGGCAGCTGAGGCAGCTGCAGGCGAGCATCAGATCTGCATGCAGAAAGGAGAGAAGGGTTAGTTGATAAAAAAGAAAGGAAAAAATGCTGGTGTAAATGCTTTGAAAGAACATAGGACAAAATAAAGTCTTGATAAGGTTTATTCATTAAACAAAAATAAATACAATGGACATAATTATCAGTGTCTACCAGTGAACAAGCTGCAGACACAAACCTGATAGTAATTGTAAAATTCACATTACTGCGATATAAGGTGACTTGTGTTGCGTGTGCATGTACTGGATCAAATTAACAACCATTGAACTGGTTTATTCCAGCCCATTGATCATTAATGGGTCTAGTGGCATTATTAACAAGCTGTGGCTTTAGGGAAGGTCATTAGTTGCTGAACAACTGCTGGACCTCATTAATTACAAGAAAGTGCTCTTCAGCATTTCCTAATAGAAGTAGCACAGCCTGGGGAGTAACATGTTGAGTTAGCAAATTCGTCACCATTTTTTTCCTCCCCTTTCTTCCTCAAATGCAGCGTTATCATTGCTGCTCAAATGTCACCAAGTTATGTCACATACATGCACAGTTTTTGCTGTTGAAGGCTCACCTTCTGTCTGATAAAGCAGGTGCATAGTCTATTCTGGACTGAGCTTTATTTAGCACGTGTCAAGGTGGGAAAATGCCACTGAGAGCTTTTCCCAGGCCTGCTATCTACTGTGATGTTTTCATTTGAAAACGTGTGATGGTCACGACAGTTAATGGAAACCAGCGTTTGCTTCCATTCATTTGGTCCCAACCAAAAGAAACAGTAATAATAAACTCTTAGAGAGATTAGTCTGCCACCAAGGTTTATTATTAAAAAGAAAAAAGATTAAAAATAAAAAAAAATAAAAAAAGAACATATGGAACTTCTTCAGCCAGCTAAACCTAAAACTAGATGTTCAAATTTTGTAAATATCCAAAGAAGCAAAGTGAAGAAAAGGTGCATCTCCTTAAGGTATAGATTAGATACATAAATCACTGTACTAGTTCTGTTGCGTTGATTGGCTCATGGTAAGCTTGCTTCACGGCCATTCCGGTTTGGTTATCCAAACCAGTGGGATATTGTCAAAGGCTATCCTAGCGTTATAAAGTTAGAAAAAGCTAACTAGCTGTTAAAGCCAAAGTGGGCTGTGCATTCCAGCATCATTCATGCAACCGGAGCAGAGCTTTTGCTTTCAGCATCAGGAAACATCACGTTAAAACAAAGGGCATGTTTTGGCATCAAAACACAGAGGGTTGAATCAATAGAGTCCTTTTCTATTAAGGTTATTAAAAAAGGTACAGCACTAATATATTTCTTGTGTAAAAGTATTTGAACATGCATTCTGTCTAACCGAGGCAACTCCTGCAATTACAAAAACTGCTATTGTACAGAAATTTGTGTTAAAATAAAATGTAGTTATCTGTGCCTTCATGCGTTTATGGTCACAGTTTGGAGTTTGCTTTAATTAAGCATGACATTTTTTGTAAACTATGCTTTCATTCAGAGTGATATGGATGATAAAGCAGGGAATTCTTTGGGATGTGGTTACAGATGATTGAGAAGCTGCTTCTAAATGGGTGTGTTCAGCTTCTGCAGTTAATTAAACCCAGTGCTCACTAGTAACATCTACTTCAAAAGATGACGGCAACCAAAAAAAGCTTTACTCACAGCTTTAAAAACACCCATCTACAAATCACTAAGACAGCAACGTCATTATTATAAAAGAGTCTTTGTTTACAGTAGAAACAGTACTAATCTAAATCCTACCTAAATGCAAGTTTCAACCTTTTACATAAAATAAAGCATTTTGGATGAAAAAAAGGGTACCACTGCTCAAAAATCCTTGATCCAATTGATACCAGTTGCATACACTTCTTACAACTAGTTGACGTGTAGTTGTGGTACAGCCACTAAGACAAGATGATGAAATCATTGTTGTTGTCAGTAAGAGGTCTTATACCTTCTGTTGGCTGAAAACTAAGCAATTATTTACTAATTAGGGTAGTTTATTATTTTTGACTGGACTTTGGAAGCTAACCGAACACAGAAGGACAAAAAAGGCTCCCTATTGTCTTGTAGTCAGGAGTTTTTGATTGATGTATGCTCAAATGCAAATGTCTGCACTCATATTACCATTAAATAATTATAGGAACGGGTGCATCATCACAGATATCCACACCCACTGAGTAAAATCATCAGCTTTTGTGGTCTGAAGAAATGAAAGCCTGCAGAAAAATAGTGAACAGACACTCCCAGTGAGACAAAGAGAAGCCTGCTGGTTGCAGTGTTTCAGAAGCAGATCCAAGCCAAGCAGGTGACCAGAAGGTTCAAGAGGAACAGTGGAGCAAAACAGCCTATGTATCATCGCTCTGCTTACACACTCAGTCTTTATAGAACAAAATCAGAGAAAGTTAAAAACAAGGCAGTGACAAAGATGGTAGGGTTAAAAATGGAGGTGGGTGGGTGAGCTGAAAAGGGTGATCTGGGTGGGTTGTATGTTAAAGGGCATGAGTCATGCTGCTGGGCCTTACAGACTTAACAATGTTCATAAAGTCTCTCACAGCAGGACCGTTTGAAGTTAAGCAGGCCCGCCCAGGAACAAAGTGTGAAATCAGACTTTCTCAGCCAGCGACGCAGCACTGACCAAGAAACCCCAACACAAAACACCACAAAAACCACAAATACAACAGTAAAATTGAAGCCATACAATAAGAATCTGTATTTTAAAATTACAAGTCATTTATAAATGTAGCAGCAAATGCTCAAATACAAACTACACTTATTGAGACCAAGGAAAAAACGGTAACAATACTTTCTGGGCGTGGTGTACTCATTCAATAAATACACCGTTTTATAATGTACAGCGTCACTTCATTCTAATGAGAACATGGAATGAAAATATAGAGTGAAAATATTTCACAAAGTTCAAGATTTTGTAATCACTTATTCTAAAATGCATCTTGTACGCCTTATCTTACCAACTGCAAACCCTTTTTTAAGTGCTTTCAGTAAAACCCTGGGATATGAAAGATGACTTCATGTCATACTGTTGGCAACCATACAGTTGCACTATTAAATAAGATTTATATATTTTCCTTGTAATTAGTTTCCCGACAAAACAAATGTCATTGCCTCTCATGACAGCTTGCTCACAACTGGTGATACATAACACTGTGATAGAATTCCCTGTGATAGTCAGAGGAGGAGAAGATAAATCCCTACTGAAGCCTATTATTTGTTTATGGGCTGGACACAAATTCTGTTAATGCAGCCAAGTGAGTCACAAACAATATTACCTTTAGGAAGACTGACATAAATGAAGACTGAGGACTTGAAAGACTTTTGGTGCAATATTGAATTTGTGCTCTTTTGTATTTTATACAGTAGATAGATTGCATTTCTTTCCAATAATCATTAAAAGGGAAAAATTATTTATACGGGACATTCAAAAACAACCAAGGTTGACAAAAGTGGTACACAGGTAGAAATGCAAGAACGTACTGAACAAAAATAAAAGCAGTCCTACTGAAGCAGGCCACAGTTCTTAGTCTTTAAACTCATCCATGTAAGCCCAGACAACCTGGCAGCCCTTCATTAGTTCAGTCTTTAACTGATTTTCATTTACTGAGCTCAGATCTGTATTGGCTGTGTTGAACTAATACCTACTACTATGCTTTTTAGGGCACCTTAACTTGAAAACGGCCATGAACTAATAAATTATGAACCAATACAATTTTGTGAGCCATTTCGTATATTAAAAAAAAAACTCACGATATTCAGCTTGTCATGATCTCTAACTGCACCTTCAGACAAAGTTGTTATAAGAACATAGGGGTCCAGGTCATAAACTAAGTACAAAGAAGTTGCATTCAATCCAACAGTGAAAGTAATCTTTTGTTAATTATTTTTATAGTTAAACCTATTTGAAGAATTCCTCTTTTGTAATTTTTTTCTTAAGACAAAACAAGTCGATTAAAAATCAAAAATTAGTAGAGAGGTGCAGTATCTGTTGGACAGCTAAATTATCGGTCATGGGAGGAAAGGGTTGTCATTTTAAAACAGTCCGTCTCGTGCTCATGTCGTTATCAACCATGCCTTACAGGCAGAATCCCAGCATAGCCTCATATGTGCCTGACTGGAAATCAGGGCTATTAAAAACAGTATCTGATATGTCAGTCTGGTTATTTTTCCTCAGTCGCAGAGGATGACAATGCTGCTGGTGTTTGCAAAAGCACATTCAGCAAAGATTTAGAGATGAGGAAAAAACAAGGCAAGTTTTAACACATCCAGTCTGATCTCGTCTGAAAGGTCGTCATGGTGACGAAGCTGTATTAAAATGGTATGAAGCAGCGGCTAGCAGTGCTGAGGTCAACACAGAACAGCATCGATGTTTTTGTTCAGCAGGATTTTAAAAACTGTAGAAACAACAAACATGCTAAAGTCACTTATGACAAACTGATGGGACTCACGGTGATATAACCCATTCTAACTTTATAAAACTAAACTTTTTTTTTGTATAGAGTATTGTGATGCCAATGCAAAGACAAAAATTGTGTTCTAGTATGAAAATTTTATTAATTATAAAAATACAAATGTATTAATTATTGGTTATCGGTTTTGGGTTAAATTTACAATGTCACACAACACTTGTAATTGGGTGTGGCATTTAAACTTTTCTAGTCTTATGGGCCACTTATTTTCCCTGGACAACACAAGCACACTCCCACACAGGCCACCCAGTTCAGTCAAAAAAAAAAAAAAAAGAAATCCTCTACCACTCGCATGGCAGCACCTGTGTCCAACTGGACTCACAGCAGTCTGACCAGCACTAATCCACACTGTAACCTCCTATTTGATTTCTTGTTTTATTTTATTAGTTTTATTTCTTGTCGTAGAAGTAGTAGTACTGGAGACAATGTGGAATTTTGACCTGTGGACTTGGGAAGTCATAACTTCCTATTGGAAAACAACTATTCTAACTCCTCGCCCACATATGTGGTCTCCATCTGCTGCATTACCTTTGCAACACAGCTTTGCTACTCTTTGAAGCATCTTCATAATGTAAATAATTCTACTAATGGGAAAATTTTAAACCTTGTGAGTCCTTTAACTGCTTCATATGTGGCAGAAAGAGCCCCTGCAAAAAGTCTAATCATATACACCTTACAAAAGAGGTTACTGAAGGACCTCTCCTTGCTCACTGGGCGAACAAAGCATATCCCTCAAAAACAACCACCACTGTTCCAGTTATACTTTTGCTGTTCCATTTCAACTGCCAAAGAGATCTCTCATCGTTATCTCTGCCTTTAACTACCACCACCATTCCCTTAAATCTGTGTCTCTCTGCTCTCCTTTTTCTTCATTTAATTGTTTACTACCCTCCTCCCACATTTCCCCTTTGGCTACTAAATTCAGCCTCTTTTTGCATTGCCTCTTTGCTGCCTCTATGCCTGGCTGAACAGTGAGAAAGCCTGTCTGGTCAGCGGGCCAGAGCCAGGCTGATGAGCTCTGGCCGAAGCTGCTGTCTTCTGGCCTGATTCCAGTAGTGTACATGGGTGGTCTCCACTCTAAGAGAAACTCTCGATGTCTGAGTGGAAATGTTGGTGAGTGTAATGATGAGGTCTGTAGAGTGAAGAGCTGGTACTGAATTAGAAAGAGATCCAGATATACAAAAGGGATTAGTTACAAAAAGCATTTTTTTTTAATTCCACTACAGTTGTATTTAGTTTTGCAGAGCCTGAACATCAGTGAAGTATTGCAGATGGTGCATATAATTTCACAGAGTTCTCCAAATTCTTTACTCGGTGCAAGATAGACTGGAGTGGGTGGAGGAAAAACCAACAAGGTTGAACAGTAACAGGACCAAACTCCTCTTCAGTTCTCCTCGTCAGAGCTGAGATGTTTGCTGTCTGTCAGGCTGCAAGGTATACAAAGTTTTTAACAGCAGTAATATTATTTTTATTTTTAATCAAACAATCCATAAAACACAATTGTTTATAAAGATTTAATATGACACGCTCTCAGTGTGTGTATATTTCTCCTCACATCACAGCCCTTTCTGTTTCCTTTTGTTTTTTTTGCTTGTTTGTTGTTATTTTTAGCAAAGTTGGACTGCTGGCTCTTCTCCTTCTTTTTGTTGCCAATGTAGCGACCAAGTCCATGACCATTTCAAGGTGGTGTATTAGTGGGAAATACAGCAATTTGATGGACATAATTTGTTTATACTTCTGCAATGGACTGTTGAGCTGTCAAGGGTGTAACCCAGCCTTTTGCCCCAGAGCTGAGACAGACTCCAGCAGAGCCCGAGACCCTAAATATGAATAAGCTGGTTCAGATTAATGGAAAAACTTAGCTAAATTCTTTTGTGGAGAACTCCCAGAGCAGCTCTGTGAAAGCAAACAATCAATCCATTTACATGACAGAGAAAAAAGAAAAAAAACTTCAGAAATATGTCTGACTGAAGCTGACCTGGGCTGAACCTCTTAGAAATTGGCCTAACACAACCACATAATGCAGTTGAAATTGAGCTAATCCCTCAGTGAAAACGTTCCAACGTAACTGAAACTGACCAACGAACCCTGCGTATGGGCCATAGTTCCTGCCCCAGGCCTTGACCTTCAGCTACTGAAAAACCCTGTTACAAAACAATACAGAGAGGAAAAACGAATGTGTCCTGGATTTATGAAACGAGCAGAGCTGTACGCGTGATTTATCTGCCGTTTCAGTGTGTAGCTTCATTTCAATTAAATTTTATTTATATAGCGTCTATTACAATACAAGCTGTCTGTAGGGGCTTTCCAGAGACCCAGAATAAGCCTGATACCTCAACTGAAAAAGCACAAAACTAACAAGCTGAAGCGGACACCATCACCACCCATTGTGGTGAAGTGTAACAATCTTTGGTCGGAAACTGATTCCCGTCACTGGCACGTACAAATAAAAATATTCAATTTAAAAAAGGTCTAATCACGCAATAACTGTAGCGTGACTAAACTGTAGACACAGCGACTTCCGTTCTCTCCTTCACATCTGTATTTCCAGACATGTCAAGGATTTTTTTTTCAAACAACATAGCATTTGTACTTTCAGTGACTGCCAGTTAATGTGTAAACTTAACTGGTTTTATTTCAGTTGCCATTTCTGACTCATTCTGCTTTCTGATAACAGTAACAAGTTTAAATAAGAAACAATTTGTTTAGAATTCATTAGTATTCAAATGTGGACTTGAAGTCTACCATGAAGCCTCTTGAGTATGATTACATCTTAGTGGAGAATTACAGATTTAAAGTTTATGTTCAAAACCCAATCAACTTGGATAAAAGTTGTCCCTTTATATTAGCTCCATCTTAATAGTGGGGGGTCATGCAACAATTTCATCAAAGTCAAATGAAAAACATAGCTGGCAGATTTTCTTCCTCTTTAAATTAGACCAATATGCCATAAAGGACACAGCAATATTCAGGTTACTACTGCTGTTGTCATGTCCTTACATTAGCTTGCTGAATCAGAGGTGATAATTAATAGCCAGATCTCTCACTACTGCAAACACACAGGACAGCTACTCTTTCCCAGCATTTCCCAGATTTACAGAGTGCTCTGTAAACATACTGCACACTGAGTGACCTTGGAGCTACCGAGTGCTTCAACTGTTCACAAGACTGGGTACGAGGCCACCGTAGCTTCAATGTAAACACTGAATGAACCTTCTCTTACTCGTGCCTGTTTTTTTAATAAGATGACACACTTTAGTTAAGAAGTCAGTTATTTCAGCGGGGCACAAATAAACCATATTATTCCAGATTCCATTCAAAACTGAACAAAGAAAATGATCGGAGAACAGCAATCCGATCCTCTCAGTGCAAACCTGATACCAGGAGCTCAACATTTAAGTTCAACATCATAAAAAGACAAAGAAAAACTTCCTGCACACAAGAGCACAACAATGTATCTTCCAAGCAAGTTTAAACACTGGGGGTAACCACAAATCACCACCCTCCTCCTCATCTCCATGTGTCACAAGCACTTGTGCAAAAAAGAAAGAAAAGGACAGATGACAAAAAGAAGGGAGTACAGCAGCTGTCTTGACAGTCACATACATGAGCAGTCACTAACAGGTTTGAATGTCAGCAGAAGGCAGGGAGACAGCCGTTCCCAGCAACCAACCCTCTCCTGCTCCAACGCTGCTTGATATCTCTCTACTCCCCCAACCCTTCACATTGGGCTAACAATAAACTTATTATGCTTTTTTCTGACTCAGTTAATCCATGGCGTGAGATTTTAACAACAGTTTTTTTGTTGTGGCCTCAGCTCGATCCCAGAAACGCAGCACGATACTGAGAGAAGTTGTTAAAAAAAAAAAAAAAAAAAACCCACCATTCTTAACTTGATTTACACAGACAAACCTCAACACTAAACGCCAACTACAGGCGTACGTAAGGCTCACGAGTCACTGCGGGCGATACTCACATTAAAATGGGGGGGATTCCTTCAACCAAAGCCGAGACAAAATCCACCTGATCTCATGTCGGACAGCAGATGACGGAGGAGCAGACTCGCTGCAGACACAAAGTTTTTTGGGGGGGGTTCCGCGGAGGTTTCAAACTCCGTAACGCCGTCGAGACGCCTTCATTAACAAACGAACACGGAAACAGTTCGAGATCAGGAAATAAGAATAAAGTAAAACAATTCAGAAATAGAGCAGTTGCACAGCTCTGGGCTTGTAAACACTAAAGTGTGTCGCGCTCCTATTAACGCGGCTGCTTTCATGACGTCACCCAGACAGCTCGACACAGAGAGAGAAAGAGATTAACTCTGCTTAGCACGGGTCCAATAATACCCTCATAACCTGTCAAATATACGGTGTATGAATCAAATACGATGACGGGACTCCTGCTCTTTTGACTTCCTGTCACATAAACGTCGCAGGTGTTTTTTTACCTGCGCGGTCACGTGACGTACTTCTGCCAAAAGGACTTCCTTCTGCCAGGCTGTGACAAAAATTAATTATATGGTTTGTGAAATACAAATATATTTAATTCTATTTCAGTTGGAAAAAAAAAACTTGCAAATTTGAAGATAAAGGTGATCAAGTAAAAAAAAAAAAATAAAAAAAAAACCCAACAACAACAACAAAAACATATCAACTGTGTGGTTACCGTTATAGCCTGAAGTGGAAATATATTAACAGTATGTGATTATATCAAAGTAAAATGTTAGGTTCATAAGTAGGTTCTGCATTTTTTCCTACATAGATTAACGTTCGTATACTTCTGTTTCTCCACATCATGACTCGCTCCTGCAGACCAAACTGACAGCGTGGCTCAAATGAAACCACCTGATCAAGGCAGGCTCCTGTGAAATACCACGTCTATCTGCTCGTGTAAACAGACCCATCACCCAACCAAGAGGGCGCAGAGGATGACTCAAGGCCAAAGCATAACATCCTCTATCTGAAATGTACATAGTATTTAGCAAGTGAATTGTGCTAGCATCTTTTGTTTTTTTTTCCCCACACTTGCAAGTCATTACCAGAAAAAAAAAAGTTGTGTCCCATTTTCTTGCTGATGTAAAATCCTGATAATCTGGCACAAAGAGTCGGCTGGGTTCTAAAGATATTGAGATATTTTTACTGTAGTGAGTACAAGAACTGGATATAACTGCAGACGTATTCCTCTACTCATAACTACTAAACACTTTTTTGCTTGTATGGATGTTTCCTTGCAAACTTCACAAGATTTATTTAATTTTTAATAGAATGTCCAAGAATTGATAGTAAATGCATATCTGAAAACCATGTAAGGTCTTTTCACTTTCATCAGACATCAGCAATTTACCATCTAGAAGATATAATAAACTTTCAGTGAGTTATCTACAATCAAACCAAGTACAATCAAGACCACAAAGTGTCAGCCTCAATAAGGAAAAGGCCTGTTGACATTCCTTTGAGAGTAAAAATACAGCAGGAACTGGCCCACTGAACGTATCAGACCTGGCGACGTACAAACCTGCCAATACCGAGGCCAAGTTCAAACAAAGCATGCAGTGTCGCAGCCAATAAGAGCCGACTTCCAGACTCGCATTGTGGAATGTGGAAAGGTCAACGATAAAGAAAGCAGAGAGTAGAGCACAACAGTTCATATGGTATCTTAGACATATTTTAACACAAATACACACAGGGGACCTTTTCAGCATTGCACATTCTGCCTGATACAAAGACATAGTTTACATACATTTACTTGACTGCATTAATGAGCTACATACGCTTACAAGTTTAAGAATGAATGGGAGGGTCTAGGAAGAAATGTGAATAAAATAAAACACAGGTCTGAGCAAAGCTAATGTTGAAACTAAAACCAAACACTGCAAAATATAATCAGTTTGACTATTTATACACCATTTGTCAGGCCACAAAGTGACCAGGTCTCTATCTACAGTTTTGATGTGCAATTTGAAGCACCACAATTAGAAAACACTTTTTGCAAGCAAAAGTCCAGAGACAGCACTTACCACACCAAAATTAATGGGCTCTTCCTACTTACAGTCCAACTCTCCAAGTTTTATTGAATTTAGCTAAATGTGCTCACAGACAGACAGATGGAAACAATACCACAACTCACCCTCAAGCTCTTACCTCAGTGGACAATTAAAGGTCTTACTCAGCAAAAATGGTCTTGTGAATATTCAGCCATTTTCACATAAAACACGACTACTTTTACCCATCATGAAAGAATAATTGCAGTGTGACCAGTTGAAACCAATTACTGAAGCATTCTAGCCATTTATCTGTCCATAGCCATAGCATGTTTGCAAAACGGCTAGTACATCTACCATGCAAAGGAATGATTTGAGTGGAATCTTTTGTTCAAATTTCAAAGAAAAAGTTGGTCGATGAAAAAAAAAAAACTAAACAGAAAAACTGTCCATGCCAAAGCTGATTCAAATGACCACTATTCCTCACCTGCAGACATCTACACGGTTTACATCCAGATCCAGAACATTGCTGCTCTGCTGTCATTGTGTTCTGCCCCCCCAGGGACTCGGTCTTCAAGGACAGTTTGATTTGATTGGCTTCAAATTACTTTTGGGCATAGTTAATGAGCTCCAACAGTAGGTAGCTAGACATACCTGCAAAACATATTTAAATTTGCTAGTGTTACATTTAGCTTTCTAGGCTTGATCGGTCACCTTGTTCAACATTCATTTTAAGGCCAGTAGTAGGAAGACAGAGGCCAGTAAAATAGAGGACCAGCACTACCCATCTTCACTCCTTTCCAGGACCTGGCTCTCAGCATTAATAGAGGACAACCCATTATGGATGGAAATCCTGGGTCCTCTGGGTCAACAACCCAGGACAAGATACCAACATATTTGTGGCTGCAACATGCATATTATAGGCTGAATATGATTGCCTTAATAAATATTCCCCATCTAACCCCAACCCCTTTTCCTTGGAGTTGTGCCACACTAACTTTCACCAAATGGCAAGCAGTTGCCTTTGCCAACATGTTTTGCATTCACAATGTGTACACAAAACCCCCGGTGGGGAAGGAAGAAAAAAAAATGAGAGTAATGGACAGTGCTTAAATGTTAGGGCAGCTCTATGGCGTGAACTATTTAAATGTCAGGCTCCACATTATTATTAAAACATAATAAATATTAATTAAAAGAAAGGAAAAACACTCTATCAAAAAAAAAGATCAATGTGAGATAATATTGGTCTGTGGTGTTATCATCCTCTTACCTCGTACAAGATATGGGGATTATTTGTGCCTATAGTCTGTATAGGTTTTGTCGATCCTCAAAAGGGAATGCCACTGCGTGACAGCAACTAAGCCCCAGCCTTGGTGAATATGGATGTAAATATGACAACATAACAAGAACAAAAGCTCCTACCAACCTAGATAAATTCAGCGGGTATGTTTTCATGAGGATTAACATTCTCTGTATTTTTTGGGACCAAAAAAACGTAGGTTTGCTGCTTTCGCTGAGTTAATCCAACCAGTTCAATAATTAAAAACTTGCCTTCCAGGGTTAGGTTCATCATAACCTGAACAAAACCAGGTTATATTTAAACGGCAGGTTTCATGCTTACCAACTTTACTTAGCCAGGTAACTGATAAAACCTGCTTTTCTGAAATAACCTCCAGTCCTCAATGAATCATAAGCAACAAAAATGTGCACATTCCTGTTGTATTACAAAAACAACAGGAAAGGGCATGTTGACTGCCAAACACTTTGCACTCAATGCCAAGCCACAAGTGCTTATCTCTCAATGAAAAACAAATTAAATACTGATACATATGCAAAGTAAAAGATTATACAGTTTAATTATCAAAGTCATAGATGATTTATCTGGACACGTCATAGATGATTTATCTGGACACAATAAATGGATCATAGTTCTCAAGCATCAGACTTCTCTGGATCACATTAATATAGGAAAAGATGTTTCATAAGCTTTACTCATGATCTTTAAAGTTTTAGTCATTAAAGTTGCATTCAACATCAGCAAAGAGACCAAGTTAAAATGCAGTCAGGGAAATCTGATATTAAATTCACATTCCAATCAGCTGACTACAAACACATCAACTAGTCATCCCATGAACACAAGCTGTTAATACACGGCATACGTGTCTTGTTAAATGTCATGGTATACTGTAAAATGTGACTCACAGCAGCACCAGTCATCAGCTGCAACACAATCATTACATAATGATGTCACGTTGTCGAAAACAGAGGTGATAACGCTGTGCTGAAGAGCAACACATCAGTCACCCCTCTCATTAGTGAGTCTAGCCATCATGTTATATAAGAATTATGGTCTACAACACCATCCTGCCAACTATATCAGGTAAATCAAAACCAAAAGGTAAGAACTTGTGATAACATCCATATAGTATGTAAATATGGACATTGAGGTGCATTATCAAGGGACGTCTTATGACAAAATCCAGCACTTATATAGAATTTCTGGATCTTGAATTAAAGTAGCAAACATATATATATATAAACACTATATTTTCCCCGATCTAAGTGACTGGATAGAATTAAGATTACCAAATAACAGTAGATCCATTTAAGTACAGGAAACATCACAAATACCTTGTGTATATTTACAGACTGAGTCCTGTCTGTGTCATCCAGATTATTCTAGTCACTAGAGCTCAAAAAAACATCAACAAAAAAAAGCGGATTTTCCCTGTTGTTTCCCCTCCCACTGTAACACACCGATGCTATTCAGCAGCTCTGCAAAACGAGTCAAACCGAGGTGACATGCTGCCACCATCCAGAAGTCTCTTTGTATTGAATCTGTTAAACCTGCATATATACACAAACGTGCAGGCACAAGCATGATTTTCAGTTTAAATTAAAACAACTCCACATGCCCACACAAGAACAACACACCTCATTCTGTTCCTGGGAAAGCAGTCTGGGTTGGTTTTGTTGAATAATTTGATCGATAAAATAATGCCAGTAAAATAAATATATTACTTACTTTGTCCAAAACATGAGAAAAAACGTATATTGTCGATATAAACATCTAAAGCAGCTATCATGTTTTGAATGCAGACTTGAAGCCATTTTCAAAACAAAATAAATACTACGACTTAAAATGAAGCACATTTAAAGATAATATTGCTCCACAAATGGGTATGTAGAACAGGTCGTTTATTGATGACCTAATTTTAAGGCAAATAAAGTGTAACATTCTGCACAAGTGACAAACACAAGCTTGTAACATACAGCACAATCCAATGTTAACATTTTGTATCATTATTGTAAATACATATACAGTAAGTGCCATAATTAGAGTATTAATGTCATTGTTATAAATACAAGTGATCAATAATAAAAAAATTGTAAAAATAAACAGGTTTTGTAAAATACACCTTTACTAACATGTGTTGCAGAAAACCACATTTTCAGGGGGTTATTTGAAACACTGCATGTTTTGAATACTTTTATCAAAAGGGCTACTTGGTCTACTAGTTAAACTAAAAGTGTCATCAATAACTACTCCTACCTGTACATCTTGCATCACAGTGTTTAACTGTATACAATGTTGGCCTCCAACGCAAACCGGGCAGTTAAAGCTACATCTCATGGGGAAAAAAGCTGGTTATTGTGCGATATGGAGTATCTTTTTTATTCAAATGGTGTTCTTGCCTCTGTTTCTGAACACCTACAGTACTGTGTTGATGTTGGCTGCTGCAGTCATTCCAGAGAGGATTTTTCTTTTCCTCCAAGGCAATAAGCCTGGCCCTTTCTCTCTCTTACAGGGATGAATCATAACATAGGGGCTGATATGTGTTGTTTCCCCTCCTCCCCTTCCTTTCTCCTACACACTAAAGCATACTTAATCCAACTTTCTTTGATCCCCCAGACACTTTTAAGTTGCTTCTTTTCCCGTTTTCTTCTCTCTCTCTGTGTGTGTGTGTGTGTGTGTGTGTGTGTGTGTGTGTGTGAGTGAGTGAGTGAGTGAGTGAGTGAGTGAGTGAGTGAGTGAGTGAGTGAGTGAGTGAGTGAGTGAGTGAGTGAGTGAGTGAGTGAGTGAGTGAGAGAGAGAGTGTTGGGGCATTTTTTCTTATGGGATTGGCTGCTACATCATATTAATTACATCATATTAAAAATGCACTCAGTTCTCTTTTACCTTTGTTGTTTATGCAGATCGAAAAAAAAAACAATACAGAAAAAAAATCTGTTCTTTCGCACCTAATTCATCAAGAGAAATGTTCAATCTGGCAATTTATAGTAGTTACCCTTTTTCCACTTGCCATGTTTCCTCCCCCTGTCACTCTCTCTCTCTGCCTTCCCAACAAACTTGCCTACCTACACAAAAAAAACACTTTAATCTTTGCTTTCTCCTCCTCTGTCTTCTCACTCTCTCAGATACTCTATTTCTTTCTGACCACACCATCCAACCCCCCCCCCCTTTTCAAGCCAATGCCAACTTTTTCTGTGAAACCTGATAGCAGGAGAAAGATGAGACTTTTAATGTTTCTTCACTTGCTCATCCACTACAGCAAAACCTCAACCAGCAAGGACACAAAGAGGACAGTAATGGGTGTGGTAATTACTGCCATACATTTAGAAAAAAAGAAAGTCAATTAAGGCAGAAATATTCTATTTTTAAAAATTCAGAAGTTATTATAAAAGGCCACCATACTGTATATTTAAAAGAGTCACGAGTTTAAATTATTCACCTGATCTGAGCAGCAGAACCTTTTCAGCACCTCAATCAATGATGATCCACTGGACAACAATAAACTGAGGAAAACAAATTCAATTTTTTCATCAATAAAGTACCGATGAGCCAATTATTTCAAGAGTTTTTTCCCTTTCTGTCATCGAATCTGTTAATCAAAACAGATTTGAAAGAAACAATGGCAAACCTGGATCCATTCTGCTTCAAAAATTTTTTCCAGGCCCAATTTAAGTACAAAGTCACAAACTGCTCACAGTTCAAGGTTATGGGTAGTTACAACTTTTATCACTCTTGTTTTGTTGGAATAACTCAAAATCAATATAAATTTAAACAAAAATGTACAATCTGTCTGGAGCTCACAGGAGATGTCTGAACAGCAGCTGCATATGGTTCTCTTGGTGAGGGACCCCTGGGTCAGCGGGCATCAAAGTAAGATCAACAAGCCTCCTGCCATCAACTCTGCCTCCTGCTAGAGATGCCTGCTGACAATCATCTATGGCTCCCAACTGCCTTTACTTCATAGCCCAACTACCCAGCTGAGATCTACCATAAACACCTCTTCACCAAGTTTCACAAGAGGGCTGACAATCAATCAAATATTCTTCAGTGCAGAATCTACAGCTGATAAAACATGCAAGCAGCAGCTATCATTTCCGCCAGTGAAACCGATGATCATGGTCTCAATCTGTCAGGACTCTTAAACTGTAACTCCAGGGAATTTCAGTGTACACTGATGGAAAACAGGAGAAATATTAAAAAGTATGTATTTCACCAAGATACTGCAGCTCTCATTCATAAGACAATTAAAATTATTTTTAAAAGGGGACAGTAAAGCACCCTTTATCCTGTTAGGGAGTCCGAGGTGTTCTCTGTAATAAAACCAAGCACAGCAAATATCTAGTTTCACCTGCACAGGAATTTGTAGGACTTGAACGCCCTTTGCAATCTATTTTGATCTTAGGCTGTTTTTCCTCTTCTTCTTTGAACAATTAGGCAGAGTTAAGTGCATTCTTGCTGCCTTCCATAAGTAAACAACATCAACCAATTTGGTCTTTGCAAGTGGAAATCGTGAACTTGTTTGTTGCACACAGGGTGGGGGAGGGTAGCGTTCTTTATGTTTATGCATTGAACCAAAGATATACATCCGCTGGAGCGAGGAGCCCTATGCCGTGACCTGACGTGCACCTCAGCATAAATGCCACTACGCAGACCAAGCAAATGTGATCAGTCTGTTTGGTAGCATTGCATTTCCTTCTATATGTTTCCTGCTACTATTCATTGTTTCCAAGCCGGATAAAAAGATAAGATTGCTGCAATGTCAGTAAAGGTTACTGTTACTCAATATTAGAGGCATGAGCTCCAGCTCACATGTGATAAGCTTTGCTACTTTGCAATGTATGCTCAATATCATGGAAGTACACAAATGGAAGCTACACCACTGCAGAATTACCCACACTGCCACCTAGAGTCGTAGCAATCATATCTACATCTTTAATTTGCACTAGTAAGTCCTGCCTCCCCTTAGTTGAAGTTACAAACTTGGATAATCTATCGACATTGTTTACAGTTTTATAGTGCGTGAAATCCTTGTCCAATATGTTTTAGACAGTTTTGGACACAAAGGGACCAACTTTCAACAAGGACAATTCAAATGGGACTTAAATATGCCATGGAGGGATACGTACAAATCAAAGAATAATTAGGGATGGTAAATAGGTTAAATTGGAGGCAATGGTTTACATATCACTATGCAATAGGGAAAAAATTAATCTTACAGTCGTCATGTCCAAAAATTATAAAAAATATGATAGTGCTAGTTAGCAATTACCTACCACTAGACATAGAGTTACAGCTTAATGTTTGGTGCATAGTTCCATAAATCACACTTGAGATCCAATCACAGGTTGATCTTTGCTAACTTTTGATTGGTTCAACCAGGATGTACATTATTTCCAGGTCTAAAGCGTGGAGAAACATACATGCAGGGAGAACTTTGATTGGCTGTTTGTAGTGTGACGGAGGCACGTCCGAAGCACTGCCTGTCAAGCATTTACACAATGCTGTTGTGTGAGTCCCTATTATCGAATGTCAACTTCACATAGAGGAAAAACTCTTCTTATCAGTCCTTTTTAATTCATTTAACTTTAACACTGTGCCAAGCTAAACATAACATTGCTGTCTGACATATTTTGACTTTAAGCCAAATAAAAAAAGGCAGATTAAAAATTAGAAGGAAGTGATTGTTGAAGTAGAGGCACAAATGTGGTAACAAAAGCCCCTTTTCTCACGCACCATTAACTGAATAATAACACTGCCATCTGTCTAGCAGTTTGTTTTACCAACAAACATGAAATGGACAGTGCTGTATCCACATTGTACCAGATGACTATTTGCTGTGCAAATATTACCTTGCAAAAATCCAGCTTTTAAACAACACAAACACAATGCTGTGAGTGCAACTTTTGTCCTGATTATTTCCCAGCTTAACACCAATTTTGCTGGTGTGATCCATGCTGAATAATGCTGAATAACGTGCGGGACATGATGTAGACGTTTCTGCTTATGTATGGAGTGTAAGTGAGAAAGAACAGTGACCTCTCCATGCAGCTCTGGCATCCCAGGAATGTGTGGTGTGCCCAGCACCAAGCGCTCAACCTCGCTCAAGAAAATCTTTTTCGTTCCCTGCAGCCACAACAGATACAAAGTATAAACAAAGCTACCCTTTATTGTTGTATTTGAATTCGTTTTCCACAGAAACAGCATAAATGGGTAAACGGATATGTAACGTGCCACAACGTTGAGTCCATGAGACAGCCTCGGACAGACAATATCCTCTTTCATCCTCCAGCCTGTGCAGCCAGACGGCACAAGGCTCGGACCCGCAACCCTGCCCAAGCTTCACAGGTGATAACAGAAGTTTGACGTGCTCGGACGGGGAGACGATTACTGTCAAACCAGAGCGGCCTTTCGGCAAAAGAAATGCAACAAAAGCGCCGCGTTTCAGCAGCAGCAGCAGCAGCTCTTCTCCGGGATCTGTCAGGGAGCCGCGCAGCGGGCTCGGGGGTCTTAGCAAACAAACACATCCTTCACCTACAACTAGCTCCGCGGCGTACACGCCGCTTTAAATAGTCCAAACTCGCTTTAGATGTGACTTATTACCTCGTGCTTCGGGGGAAACGGTGCAAAATACAAAGTTTACTCGTCAATTATCAGGTTTCGCAGCATCGGGACTCAGACTCAGACCGGACACGGGCGGCAGCTAACGTTAGCCGCTGCAACTCAACGGGAGCGGAGCCGCGCGAGCGGCCAGCGCGCGCAGCCCGCTCCAAGTGCGGTTATTTGACCGGAAGCCATCTACTTACCGAGAAAGTGTCCGGAAAACTTTTGCGCCGCCTCCCTCGGATGTTGGCAAACTTTCCCGTGTCGAGAAGAGCGCGAGCGGGCTAACTTAGGGTGAACTGAGTGACAGTACCCGAAGTCTTACTTTCCCGGCGCCATGTTGAACAGGGAAAAAAGAGCACATCCGGGAAACTGCAGCCCGTCACCATGGAAACGGAGCGGACACGAGCGCCTTCATCTTTACGTAATTCGGTCGCACTTGTTGGCGGATTTGTGGTGGCATTTTTCATCTTTCTTCTTTACACACTGGAGGGTCTATTATTTATGTTTAAGTTAAGTTTAATAATCAGTTTTTATAGTGGTGTCACCTCAAGTCCCGACAATTTCCAGAAATGATTGTCACACATTCCCAAATAGTAATCTCTGATATCATCTGTTAGGACATCACAAATAAACTCTGTTTTAGCAGCTGTGTTTGAAATAATCAAAATACAATTAGATAAAAACTAAGGGCCATTCTAACGGCCAGGTTGAGACCAAGGGCCAACAGGGAAACGTTTACAGTTCATTGATTGACCACTAGGGGTGGGATCCAGAAACGAGTCACATCCACTGACCCCTGAGTGAAAACGTCCAATGTTGCAGCAAAAATAAACATATTCACAGCCTTGCTTAAAAATATGGTTTTAGTCTCTAGCCAGATTCCACATCCATGACAATTGCGAGATTGGAGATTTTTTCAAAGTTACATTTATTTTATTGTATCATGTCACGTACATTTACATAAAGCAATGCATTTATGTATAATATGGAGTGTAGACTTTTGACTGGAAGTCGATTTAGCCAATGGTTAGTCATCGCTTAGATGAGATGAGACACTGTGGCATTGCCAGTGAATGTTTGAAGGAGAATATCACATTTCAAATGTTATCGGCTCCCGTCCAGAATTTAGATTGTTGGAGCTCGGTGCTAACTGAGTGCTGGCTAAATGCAGCGGCACCACTGAAACAGCATTGGACAGAAAAGGTCCCGCTGTGAACGTTCACCAGTAGCTCTGCAGCTTCCATGGAGTGGCTGAAGGAGTTCCAGCTGGCTTCCCAGGCCTGTTCAGTCCACCCACAAGCAGCATGGGCTTGTGCAGTACGAGAAAAGTTAAAACATTCTTTTTTTATTGCCTTACAGGATCAGGTTGTCTGTTTCTAACTTGGAAATGTTTCTCTTCTTTTAGAATTCAACTTTATTTATTTATCTATTTATTTGTTTGTTTGCTTAATACAGTTGTATGGTTTAACAGCTGCCTATACGGGACGAGCTTTACACACCCTCTGGTGGTGGTAAATCTAATTTTAACCACTTGGCAAAGTAGTAGAATAAATTTGCATATAAGAGTCATCAGAAATGAAGGCGGGGTAAGGGATTTCTGGATGACATCATACCTGTTGATGTTTGAAACAAAATCTTTAATAAAAATATTGAGCTTTGGCTCCTCTGTCTCTATCTCCTGGAAAAAACGACTCACCCAGGTTTCTCCTCACTCCCCTACGTCACCCCTCCTGTCAGCGATTAGCTGGAGCAATATTTGTCATGGTTTTGTTTGATTTCTTTTTGTTTTCTTTTTTATTTACAGCACACTCATATGATGTGCAGTTAGCAGATGGTGAGGACATATTCCCAGAATGTGAAAAAATGTGGTCTGGGTTAGAGAATGTGTAGAATTGCTTACCCCACCTTTAAGACTCGCGATTGTTTCCATTTGTAATAACAAGTGAATGTGATGTCGGCTAAAACTGAAGGACACGTGAGCAAGAAAAACTTTAGCCTTATATTCACATAGTGGACATAAATGGAGATGTTAAATCTGTCAGTCACTGCTTTAAATGATGGGATCTATTTAGGTGTATTTCCATAGATTGTAATTTTAACATTGATCATGTGTCAAACTGATTCCAAAGCATTTGTCAGGATTTAAAGACGGAGGTTCGTAAGTAGCGTTGGATGAGATCAGATGTCACTGCCTGGGAATCCATTTAATGAGTTTGTTATTATATCCCATGACCGAGCGACTCCACCCTGAGCACATGTTCTCGCACAAACACGCTCACTGTGTTTCCAGACCAGCTGGCTGACTGGAACAAAAAAAAACAAAACTGAAAAGATCTGATGATGAAACATGTTTAAATATGTTCATTATGTCATGATGGCTGGGGTTTGGGTTTGATGTTCTGTCTTCACATTCTACACAAATGAATCAAAATAATATTAATAAATAATTACATTCTTTTTTAACCTCAGGAAGAGGGATAAAAGTGAAGATAAAAACGTGAGTGCGGATGGGAAGGTTGACTGTGAGACACTGAAAAAAAAGGCTGGACTTGTTCATCAGGAGAGACAGCAGAGTTCTGTCCTGTTCGACAGAGGAGTGGCAAACAGGAAGCACCACATCCTCTGTGAAAAGGAACAGGATAACAGAAGAAAAGTGGAGGCAGGAGAGGAGAGGATGAAGAGGCCAGACTCTTACAAGTCAAAAGATGAAGGACAACATCCAGAAGAAAGTAGGGGCACAAAAGAAGAACATTTGTGGTTAGTTTAAAGCAGCTAGTAACATTTATAGAGACTGCTGTAACAGTAGAAAGGAATGGTGATGCCAAGCAGGACTGCTACAGTCCGGACAGAGCAAGGACGTCATAGATGTTTCTCCTACAGAGACCTGATGAACCTCTGTTACTGACAGAGCTGAAGACAGTTCAGGGCTCACTGCCACCACATCATGATCTCAGCCTGAGCTGGAGCTCCAC
This sequence comes from Xenentodon cancila, assembly GCA_014839995.1. Taxonomy (NCBI): domain Eukaryota; kingdom Metazoa; phylum Chordata; class Actinopteri; order Beloniformes; family Belonidae; genus Xenentodon; species Xenentodon cancila. Next base: position 28,700,895 of record CM026201.1, read on the forward strand.
TCCACCCTGCAGGAGCTGCTGGCTGAGGACGAAGATGATGCCGGTGATTCAGCTGCTGCCAGAATTTATGTGAACTTAAGACAGGAAACTGGCCTGCATGTCATAATGTCAGTGTAAGAAAGACTCCTGACATTTCTGAGCCAGCGAAGCTCTGAATCGGCTTTGAAAGCATTTAAATTAAAGTCACTCAATAAAAACTTTTGAAAGTCATTCATATCTTTTTTAATGTCAGACTTTTTTCGTGCTGGAAAGAGTAACAATAGTTATAAAATTTGCTTTGATTTATTTTTGAAAGTGATTCCTCTGTCCTCCAGTTCTCCTCCACTCGTCCGGATTCACTCAGGTAATGAATGTCAGACGGTGGGACAATAAGCCCATCCATCCATTATTTATACTCACTTCATCATATTCAGACTCGCGATAGTCTACTGGAGTCTACCCCAGCTCTCTTGTGATAGGCAGAGGTACACCCCCAAACACAACAAGGCTTAAATAAATAAATAAATAATAATTAAATAAAAAAATGTAGATTAAAAAGAGGCTTTGGCCCAGACCCCCAAAGGTGAGAAGGTCCTGATTTCAGCGACTTGTGTTGATAAATTATATTACAATTGTGTTAGATGATTGATGGATGGATAGTTGTGCAGTAGGAGTTATGGTTATGCAAAACTGAGTAGCACATTCAAAACATGGCATACTTTCACTTTACATATCAGGGTTATAAACACTTGTTTTGTTTTTTGAAGAAACAAATACAGTTATTAAAAAAAACACGTATTCAGATCAACTCAGACTTAATTTTACATATTTGAGACATCTGAAAGCTTTAGAAACTGTGTGACCGTGAAATAAAATGCTTGTCTGCTGATTATGACTTTTAACAACCTGCTTGAGTCACAAGATTCGCTTTAAAAAGGCGTCGCATTTAATGTGGGGTGTGATTTGTGCAACACCGACATCTAGTGGTCAACTACACGAACCACACTTCAGACCACCGCTCAGTAGTTTCCAAACCAACAAATACCCCCGCCAGCATGCCCCTGTGGGCCCCATCTGGATATAAAGTGGGGTACTTAGGTGCAGAGTGGTTTGGGGTTTGAACTGGACACATGGCATGGGTGTCTTATGGTGTCAGGTTGTCAGGTTGTGGGTGCCGAATGGGAAGACTGAGGGCCATGAGGGAGGCAGCTGTGCTGCCTCGGAGTTTGCTATGACAGGGGATCAGTGTGTAGGTCCCTTATAGGTTTGGTAATGTTATGCTATCCATTACAAAATTAACCAGTTAGATCCCACTCAGAGAAACAGAACCGGCATGCAAATCCACATGGGACCCCTTTCTGCAGCCCACTTTTCATTCATATGGATATACATATAAACACTGTCTATAATGTGTCTTCTGCTCACGTTCGTATGCACCTCTGACACCGTCTGTCAACTGACTTATATAACTTTAAAGAAAATAAAACAGAGTACACGTAGTCCCTGAAGACCTCAGCCATGCAAGTGAGAGGAAATAACTTGAAGATGTCCAGTTAAAGGACCGTCATTAAGACGTGACTCATGCTGGACAAAACCACTCAATTACACTCCTCCACAGCTCAGCACTTCGCTGCCTGACCTCGCCGGCTTCCTGCTGTCTCCAAAGTAATAAGGGCCCAGAGTGGATCGCACAGAGCCGGGCTTTACTATCAATCTTCCCAGCGATCACTGGATGGCTAATTAATTTAACAGCAGGTCAAGTATGTGGAGCAGAGGCAGTGAACACAAGGGAGAGACTTTGCTGTAAAATATGGACTACACCGGTGGAAGATGACGGAGCATTTGGCTCTGAACCACAAACATCATCCTCCCACAAAACGTTGATGCTCAGACTGCTGTTTACATCTTCAGGGAAATTAAAAAATATCCGCCTAAGGTGCAGAAGTTGTCTTCAAACAATTTCACTAATAAAAATTTAAAAAAGTGATTTCGGAAAGCTTATGGGTTGTTTTGTTTTTTTTAACCCTTCAGTTTCTCAATGGCGAGTTCTGTTTATAGGTTGCAATAACTGAGGTGGCTTGGGCATCTGTATAGGATGCCTCCTGGACGCCTCCCTAGAGACGTGTTCCAGGCATGTCCCACCGGGAGGAGACCCCGGGGAAGACCCAGGACACGCTGGAGGGACTATGTCTCTCGGCTGGCTTGGGAACGCCTCGGGATTCCCCCGGAAGAGCTGGAGGAAGTGTCTGGGGTGAGGGAGGTCTGGGCATCCCTGCTTAGACTTCTGCCCCCGCGACCCGGCCCCGGATAAGCGGAAGAAGATGGATGGATGGATGGATGGTTGCAATAATGTGATAAAGAACAAAGAATGTGCACTTGTTTTCAGTATCAAGGTTTTTATGTGTCAGGAAATGATAAAAATCTATATCAAGATTTAAAATGAGGCAAATACAACCTCAGATGAACAATGATCTTCTCTTCTTCTTTTCTTCTTTTCCTCTTCTGTGCATGTTCTGTGGACCAGAACCTCAGGAGCTGCTTGCTGACCTGCAGTTCCACCTCTGACCATCCCAGTGTCTGCCTTCACCTGTCTGTGTGGATGTCTGTTGGATTCTTGCTGACATCCCGATCTGCAGTCCTCATCCCCTTGGATCACCGTCTATCCATATATCACCCATATTCACAGAAGTCTAATTGGACTACCAAGGACAGTTACTAATGTATCCTGTCTTGTACCTTTGACGGTGTCTCTATGTCTCTATTCTTTCTTATTTCTTGCTCTACCCGGCTGGCCTTCGGCAGGAGGGTCCCCCCTCATGAGCCAGGTCCTGGTCCTGGTTTCTTCCCTCTTAAAGGGGAGTTTTTGTTGCCACTGTTTGGTTTAAGGTTTTTCTTCCTCTAGATTTTACCTGCCGCTGTTTATGTAATAATTGCTCGGGGGTCATGTTCTGGGTCTCTGGAAAGATCCTAGAGACAACTTGTGTTGTAATAGACGCTATATAAATAAAATTGAATTGAATTGAACACCATTGTTCATTTAACAAAAACTAAGGCAAAATAAAGAAGCAGCAGGTGAAAAACTAAGTACAACCCAGTGATTCAGTTGTCTTTAGGATCAATAACCTGGAATAATCCTTTTGTCTTTGATGGATTCAGTCTCTCACATCTGTGTGAAGGAATTTAGGAATAGTTTTGCTTTAAGAACAACTTCAGTGAGGTTTGCAGACATTTCTTTATGAACGTCTCTCGTAAGGTCCCTACAGAGTATTTCTGCAGTTGAGGTCGGTGTGGCTCATTACAGAATCTGGATTCCTATATTGTCGTATATTTCTTCTGTTGTATAGTTGTTGATGTGCCTGGGAACACTGCTCTCGGTCTGCCGAGTCGCAGCCAAGTCTTTAGCTGTAAGACAAAACCGTCTCACATTTGACCCCAGAACGACTCGGAGAAGAGGGGGCCATAAAGTGATTTCCAATGAGTTTGGAAATCACTTTATGGCCCTTTAAAGACTGATAGGAGGCAGATTGATGGTGATGTCTTTCATGTGTTTACCACAATCATTCAATCAGGTCTATTCTTAATCAAGTGCATTGATTAGCAGCACCTGGCTGATAGTTTCCCTCTTAAACCCAGCCTGTTGCAATACCACTTCTGACCACATGGAGGCACTTAAATCAACGGGGATGAAAAAAGAGCCACTGACAGGACTGGACTACCGACCTGATGGTCTGACTAGTCTTTAATGCCACTTTGTCCCACCAGAGCTGCACTTCACACCAGTGAGTTTCGACCTTTTTAGAGGCATGGCACATATTTTAGGATAAGAAGAAAAACAAAAAACCCTCACACCACCTCCCAGACATTCATGTTATGTTACTTATGTTACTTATAATTTTTAAGACGCTATTGTCTGAAATAAAATTTGATTCAATTATTTCATTACTCATCAGAAAAGGTTGAAGTGCTCTCTCCGGGTCAGGGATCAGATCCTGCACCAAGTGGAGGAGTTTCAGTGTTTCATAATTTCATTACTTTGTGAATCACAAAACTTCAGCCACACACACCCAACAATGGGCCACACCTGAACATGGACCTTCTTGTGATATGCTGCCCACATGTGGCCAGAAGTGGCATTGTTACATAGAGGGGCTTTAATTTCTGAGGAACCAGCTATTGGTGTAATCTGTAAATAATAATAATAATAATAATTCCATTAAGGCATCACAGGTAAATTTACCTCTGCTGCTGTTTTTTTTCTAATGATCAGCTACGCCGGCGACCTTTATTGCTTCTCTCCAACATGTTCAGGATGAAACCTGCTCTGCACCTGAAACATATTCCTGTCACGTTGCAGGTCTGGAATAGAGAGCAGCTTTGTGTTGGTTCACTCGTTTCAGACTCCCCGATGCCCTCACATGCGTTCATTCACCTCAGCCGTATGTCTGAGTCTAACTACACTGCATGAGATCAGCTTGGCAGAACAGAGACATGGTGACTGGGTTTAGGAGTCATAACGCTGATTCAGGCCAGAAGGAGGAGAAAAATCCATCCACTGCTGAAGTAATGATAAAAATGTACACATCAGCTGCTCTGTGACTTTTAGCTTTTAGTCAAAATTAAAACAGTAAAGCTCACAGAAGGTGTTGTCAACACAGCCTTCAATGTACCACACCAAGCAGGAGGAGGAGGAGGGAGCGACTGCACTTATGTTATCACTTTTTATTTTCTTTTGCAAAAGTGTCAGCTTTACTCCTTATTTCATTTTTAGTGCTTGTTTTCCGTGTTTACTTGAGATCATATTTATCTGGCCTCTATTTAATTTAATTTTAACAGCTCTTTGGGTTGAGCTGGATATTATGTGAAGAGTTCTGCAGCACCTTCATTTGTATGTCTCATCGAAGGAAACATAAATGACCTTTTTTTGACTCAGGCATGAGAACAATTGAAAAAAGACGTCTGGGTCAAATGTGGCATGCCCCATGCCCTGGTAACAAAAGTCTCAGCAGCCGGTTTGAGGGTTTGGATCCAGCCACTTGACTCCCCTGCACCGTCCTATAGGTGCTGCAAATGCAGTTGGATGGAGACAAAGATTAAGAAGCTGGATAAATGTACTCTGATCTGAGACTTTGGCTTGAATGTCTCACTGAGTGAAAACGTTATCAAACATAAACTGCTCCAAAAACAGAGTTACAGGGTTGTGTTGGAGCAGAGTTTTTGACGTGACTTCACAAAACCAAATTCAGGTTCCTAATCTGCCTTCTGTCTGCTCTCATACTTGTGTTGTCTTCATCCACAAACCCATGATGGGAGGAGAAAAAACAAAGGAATAAAGAGCATAAAGAGGAGAAAGAGGAGAAAGGTCCTATGAGTAATTAAAAAAAAAAAGCTTTCAGTTTACTTCCATATCTGTCCGGGTCTTTGGACATCCATCAAAACGTTGGGATGTTGGGAAAAATAAGCAGCAAATCAAACAATATTACATTAGTTTAATTGGTGAGATTATAAATCTTTCTTTTCTTTTCTAGTGAACTTCGTTTCAGGCCTGAAGTGCATTAAAAATAAAGACAAAAGAAAATTAAAAATTCAGCGGTGAAGCTTTTACGGGTCATAAAGTTGTTGTTGCCTCTCATGATATTGCACGTAATCTTTGCAGAATTAATAAAAGTAGTTTATATGGAAATGCTTGTCCTGATCCCTAAAAGTTAATAAAGAATTGAGACATGCTGCACCTTAATAGTAATAACTATAATAGTATTATATGTAATGTTCTTCACTATCACTTTGTCTTGTTAGAATGGAAATAATAATAATAATAAAATGTCTCTACTTCATAATTTTACCTGATTCACATTTGTGTGAATTTCAGCCACAATTGGCAGCTGTGTGACCATTGTATAGCCATGCATGGAAATAATCTATTTGTAGTGTCCAGTCAGGGTTCAGATGCATCATGGCACAGAAACAGCACTGGTTCGAGTCTCAAATGACCTTCTTATGGCCTCAGATAATGGATTAGTGTCCATACTGGTTCTGCTGGACCTCAGCGCTGCTTTTGATACTATAGATCACAGCATTTTACTGCAGATACTAGAGTATGTTGTTGAGATTAAAGGGACAGCTCTAGGTTGGTTTAAATCAGATCTGTCTGATAGATTCCAGTTTGTTCATGTTCATGAGGTTTCTTCAGTACAGACGAGGGTCTGCTATGGTGTCCCGCAGGGTTCAGTGCTAGGGCCAGTCTTGTTCAGTTTATACATGCAGCCCTTGGGAAGTATTATCTGGAACCAGAACCATTAGACAAACTTCAGTTCAAATTCTCTGAACATCCTCCAGCTGATCCAACATGCAGCAGCGCGAGTGCTGACAGGAATCAACAAGAGACCACGTCTCTCCTGTGTTCACTTCCCTCCATTGGGTCCCCATAAATCTCAGAATCCAATTCAACATTTTTTTTTTTTTTTCTTCCCTTTCTTGTCAGTATGGACATCGTGCACACGCTGTATGTACGATGCACCGAAATTAGTCTCTGTTTTTAACCCATCAACTAGTTTCACTAGTGAGCAGTGGGGCTGCTAGCAGGGCAGCGCCCCGGGGAGCAATTGGGAGTTAAGGGCCTTGCTCAGGGGCCCCCAGTGATTTACCATTGTGGGCAGCCCTGGGCTTGAACCTGGGTCCTCCACGCCCAAGCCCACCACTGTAACCACTAGGCCACCACTCCCCCCCACTAGGCCACCACTCCCCCTTTCATTCAAATTTCATTACTTGTGTATAAAGTTCAATATTTACAAGACCTGGTAAAACCACATGTTCCTAACAGAGTTCTCCGTTCTCAGAGTGCAGGTTTACTCGTAGTTCCTAGAAGATCAAAATGTAGATCTGGAGGACGGGTCTTCTGCTATCAGGACCATCACTATGGAACCAACTTCCAGTTTGCGTGAAGGAGGCTGACACCACCTCCACCTTTAAAACCAAACTTCAAACGTTTCTGTTTAGTAAAGTATATTGTTAGTACTTTAGTGTGTTGGGACCAGGAGTCACAGCTGCAGCTGTAGGACCAGACTAGAGCAGCTGGTCTTCAACACAGCTTCATCCTGGATCTGCTGCTGTTGACCTGCTGCAGGAGGACACCAACAGGATCCACGGACCTGCAGTCCCACCCTCAGACCACCTCAGTGTTTACCTCCACCTGTCTGTATAGACACCTGTTTAGATAGTGGTCTCTGTAGTCCACCAACTAACCATGTAACAGTGATATAAACACAGAAGTCTTAGTTCTGCTGCTCACGGATAGTTTTACTAATGTATCTTGTCTTTTGTACGTTTGACGGTGTGTCTGTGTCTCTTCTCTCTCTACTTCCTGCTGTACCCGGCTGGTCTTCAGCAGGAGGGTCCCCCCTCATGATCCAGGTCCTGATCCAGGTTTCTTCCCTCTTAAAGGGTATTTTTACTTGCCCTTGTTTGGTTTAAGGTTTTTCTCCCACTAGGGGAGTTTTTACCTGCCGTTGTTTATGTAATAATTGCTCTGGGTTGTATTGTACGTGTTTGAAAACCAGCTAGAGACTATTTGTATTGTAATAAATGCCACATAAATAAAACTGACCTGTGTTGAGCTCACAGTCACATGATCTTTAATAGTTATATACACGATCTTATGTGTATTAGCGTGATTTCAAACTGAAATGAGAGTGAGAGTGCAAGAGAAGTTAGTGGGTTTTACAGCAGACAGATATATGAAGTCATTTGAAGTGTTTGTGAATATAAAGATGTTAAATATGACTACGGTGTTGCTGCGTAGAAATGTCGGGTAAATAATTGTATAAAACCAGTGCTGAGCCTCAATCGCTATGGTGACGTAGAAAACGCTTCGTGTCTTGATCCAGATTAACATCTTGGCGTGTTCGCTGTTTCTCTGGCGTTGCTTTCGCAAAGCTGCCACACTGATTCAAGAGACGCTCTCAGCGACCCAGAAGGGTGGAGCACGCGCCAACCATCCAACTTCCGGGTTGAGTCTCATCCAGAACTAAGGTCCGTTGCAGTTCCTCGATTGGCCGCTAGAGGCCGGCTGCCCAAGCGAGTCAGTCTCCGACAACTGTTAAAGTGTCCAACTTTGCAGCAGAAATAAGCATATTTACAGCCTGGTTGTAAAAAATGTTTTGGTCTCAGTCGTTTGGTTTCACACCCCTGACAACTCCGAGCAGGTTTCTTTCCTCATCCGTTATCGTCATGGTATCACGCTCAGCAAATCACCCGTCCGTTTGTACGAACCCAGGTTCGGCTAAACGCGACAGTCATTTCGGATTTCACCCTCGATTCAACATGGTAAACTATACTTTGGCTGTAACCATCTGACGGCATCTCTGCAGATATTTCAGGGGGGTTGGGCTGAAGGAGCTGGTAGCCACAGCTAACTTTGATTGACATACAGTGGGCGTGTTCATGCCGGTTTCCCTGGCAACATGGCTCCGCCCTGCGTGAAGAAAAAGACTTCAAGAGGTCAAGAGGGGTGGAGTCTAGTAAAGTAGCTGACTCCACCCCACAGGCTCTAAAAGCAGTGGATGAAGAATTAGCCTCGTGGTTTTGAAAAGTCTTTTTCTTCACGCAGGGCGGAGCCATGTTGCCAGGGAAACCGGCATGAACACGCCCACTGTATGTCAATCAAAGTCAGCGAAGGGGTGGAGTCTAGTAAAGTAGCTGACTCCACCCCTTCACAACAGAAAAGTAAAGTGGCCGTTGTTGTGCATTTTAACAGAAGCATGCGTGTAGCTCATAGTAACCTCAGGAAACTGGTAATCGTTTAGCAAGATTTTAAAAAGTTAATATTTCTTTTAAAACAACGTTGTAGAATCCAAGGCAACTAATTACAGTTCTCGTCTTTCTTCTTCGTGACTGTATTGAAAATTAAAGGCTGTGTAAAGCTTTTATTAATTAAAGTCTTCAGACATATTACTCTGTAGGTTGATCCCAATATATCTGTATTTTAATTAGAACCCTTTCATTTGTTTCACCATAAATGAACTTTGTGCTATTATGTTGAATAAACAACAACATGTGAGGCAAAAAAGCTGCATTTTGTGAGTTCTTTAAAGTGAATTTTACCACATCTGATGCAGAGAGATAAAGAAAACAGAAATCTGACCCAAACAGCAAAAAAAAAACCAAACTTACACATATAAGAAATCTCTCCTCGATCCTGTTGTTTTTACAAACATGAGCAGGAACCATGACAAATGAGTATCAGTCATGCTCGAGCGGAAAGCTGAGCAGCTGTGTAATTTGTAGAACGGAGGAGCCCAGATTTGTTGGAAAGAGGTCATTTCTAAAAATGCAGAAGCGTCTCAGGTTAAAAGCAGCACTCAGCTGACGTCAGCTGGGTCGTTCCAGCCACTCGTCCCGGTGTCGCTTCAGTGCACGAAGACACCATTAAGACTGCACCGCTGTCTGCTTTCCCTCGTCCGTCAGCGGCAGCGACAATAACGACACACGCACGCACACTGGAATAAATGCATAGTTTATCATTTGTTAACAGTAAATAAAACAGTCTAGTAGGTTTAGGGACTGCAGCCTAAATTATCAAGTGAACAACCCGTGTCAAGGAGAGGTACAAACGTGACTCTGCATCGCACGAACACCGAGGCGAGACAGAAGTTGCTCTAACAAGGTTAAACTGTTGCCACAACTGAGAGAACACGAGTGGTCGCATTGCATTTCATACAGCTACTGGAGGTGATCGTTTAGGCTACGTCTGCTACGTCACAGAATCGCTTTCAGTTCCTTCGGATACCTGAAGAAAAATAGCACCCTGCTTTGCAGAGCAAAAGAAAAAGGTCCATCCCTCTGCTGCAGGCATGTGTTGAAAAAGACGTCTCCGGTAGTGCAGAGAGGCGGACGTCCTCCTGGAGGGCTTCGGCGCTGCCGCGCAGGTGGCGAGAAGATACTTGGAAGGGTTGAAGCAGGGATGGACGACTGAGGAGCAAACTGGGCACAGATGCTGCTTCAGAGCATTCTGACTATTTTATCCATCAAAAGTCCATTTCCAGGTCATATGGGGAGCTGTTGCACGTTTAGAGGTCGGATAGGAGGTCTTTGGGCCTTTCATTCCTGTAATGTGAAGTTGTCCTTGTAATTGTATAGTTTCAAACATCTCCCATCCACGTTCCTGGTAGGCTCCACGAACGGGGACAAATGAACCACTGGATGTGGAGTCGGCTTGTGAGGGTTCACGTGAGGAGCAGCAGAGCATTAAAAACAAAAAAAGACAGAGCAGCTGAATCTCCTGGTCTTCATTTTTATAACCAGTGTGAGGAGAAATTTAAAAAAAAGCACTAGTCATTCCTTTATATCATCTAAATATAAAACCCGGAAGATGACTTTCTCAATCACATGGCTTCAGATGTGTCAGAAAGTGGTGCAAAAGTGGGCAGGAAGTCAAAAACCCCAAATTATGTTTGACATCAGAAAGACAAACAAATACAAATGTAATTTTTGATGTTGTAGGGCGTTACAGTAATAGAATAATTAAATCAGATTGGTCTCAGCAGTCCCACTGAGGCTGCAGCACCACTTCAGCTATGTGCAGTATCTTTCAGCGTTTTAGATTTGCGTTGTGCTGTGGTTTTGACTGGATACCTGCTCAGACGAGGAGGCTGTGCAGCATCTCCGCTGAGAGCTGGCTACTGAAATTCAGCTCCAGGAGCTTTTAAAGAGTTCTGGTTGCTAAATGTCACCGGGTGTCCCGGGGGAGGGTTGGGGTCTTTTGCATGTCTGTGCCCAGGGGCTCCGCCAATCAGAATCCGTCCATGAGTTAAAAGCTGACTCTGGCATCAACTTCCCACAACAAATCAAAGCAGGGAGCGTCATCATCCTGCAGGAAAGTGAGTTCATTTGTGAAAGTAGAAGGCTTAAAAACACAGAGAGGGTGTTTGGACGGGGATGGGGAAACAGAGCCCCCCTCCCCACCTGCATCATGCATCATGAACAGTGATGCACCTGCCTCCTCATCACCAACTCTGGACGCAGTCCGGTCCCTGTGCTCCATCCTCTCCCCTCCGTCCGCCGCTGACGTTTTCCGGTCAGGTGTGTGCAGTCACCCAGGAGTAATGCGTGTGTGAGTGTGTGTGAGTGTGTGTTGGTGTGGTGGTTAGTCATCCCCACCTCGGCGGGCACTCGGTGCGGTTCGGTGCCTCGGTGCTGGTGATGTTGTTCGGCTTGTCCGGCGTCCAGAAAAACACATAGTAAATGACCAGGATGAACGCAGCCACGGACACGCAGAGGAAATAGGCGATGGCCATGGCCACTTTCACCCAGATCTTAGTTGACATGTTGGCGTGTTTGGCCCGCAGCTCTCCGGGGTAGCTCGGCCTCCGCTTCATGTCCCCGTTCAGCTTCTCCACGCTCATGTTCACGTGTCTGCCGGCCGCTTTCATCTCGGTGTTTGCGCCAAGATCTTATTTGACGACGTTTCCTCTGCTGGCCGCTGTCTGTTCATTTGAGTCCGGACTGTCGAAACGGCTCTGACGCCTCCGGTGAGCCGCGGGGCCGATGCTGAGTCCGGATGCGGGAACTCCCTGACCCCCGTGAGTCCTCTGCGCGCAGCGGGGCAAAGTGAACTCAACAACGCTTTCCGGGCATGAGAAGGACGGGACTTCTATCAAGCTGCACAAAACTACAAACGCGGTTTCCGGTTGGGGATTTCAAAATAAATGTTGCCGTTAAACGATTTGAACTCAGTTTGCCATCATAGACTGTAGAAGAAGAACTGGAAAACCCTCTTGCGACACATGTTTCGTGTATCCGTGACGCCACCTGAAGGGACGTTTTGAAGCTTCTTTGTCCTTGTATTGTGCGGTATCATGTTTCCCAGGAAGCTGACTGGAGCGCGCCCATCATATGTCAATCAAAGTTAGCCGTGGCGACTTGCTACTTCGACCAGGAAAAAAATCTAAAACATGCAGGACACCGGCCTTCGAGCCTGGCTGGTGCTTGAGTCATGCACACATAATGAAAACATGTTGAATGGAATGATGTCTCATCCCAATTTCTATTATACTAAGTAAAATTAATTTACATTAATTCTTATTAAATGTGTCCAAACATCCTCATTTCAAGAGTAGCTACCAAAAAGGCATCCAAAACAAGTGCTTCCAGAGCTGAAATGAGGACCAGCAGAGGTCCACCAGGACCCACCGTCACTTGGCGACGTGATGTGTCAATCAGGACTCTTGTAACTTCAATTCCAAGCAGACTTCCAACTGAAAAAGTCCTGAAAAGATCCGCCCCAGCTCCCAGGTCCTTCAGCTGATCCATGTCAGAGGAGCTGTGCAGTTACCATTGAGCATTTGCAATGGGACCTCCCAGTTCGGATGTCGTCTCCGGGGCAAAATCAGAAAAAACCGCTGCGTTTAGCACCTGCTGCCTGCTCTTCACTAAGCTTCGTCTTAATGAAACTTTTATTTTGGAACAGCTTTCTGAAAAGTGACAAACTACTGTGGACATGACATGCATGACTGCAATATCTTGTTTAAAATAAGGTGAATTTATGATTTTATGTTAGCAATAATATGTTAAAATGAACCATTACAGCAGGTCATAACAGTTAACGTAAAAAAAAAAATTGAGTTTATTTGCATTTAATCAAACATCAAAACATGTGACAATGAGATCAGGTCTGCAAGATAAGCGTTAGAAAACAAACCACTTTTATTTTGAAGTAAAATGTGGCCTTTATCCGGTGTCATTCTGCGTTTCTACGTCCGACTTGACGCTCCTCCGTGCGAGGAGGAGCTCAAAGTACGCAACATCCAACGATTGGGCCATAGTTTGAGAAAAGCGTCCCGCAGCAGAAGAGGGATGCAGGGATGCAGAGATGCGGGGGGTGCAGGCGCAGAGCCGCCTCCATCCGCACCGAGCCCCTCTGCAGCCTGCGGCATCCGAACCGCAGCTGGTCACTGGATCCCACAAGGGACGCACCAAAATCCAGAAAAAAATGCTCGACACAGATGAGTCACAGACAGCAGCCATTAAATACAAGCTGCGCACTGAGTGGAGAGGTTTACCCCGACATGTACCGTTAACAGCCCTGCAAGGTCACACAGTCTAGTACAGTCTAGTACTGTCCAGTACTGTATAGGCATCTAGTACAGTCTAGGTAGTCTAGTACAGTATAGTACAGTCTAGTACTGTATAAGTATCTAGTACTGTATACACAGTCTAGTACAGTGTAATACAGTCTAGGCAGTCTAGTACAGTCTGGGTCATCTAGTACAGTTAGTACGGTCTAGGCAGTCTAGTACAGTTAGTACAGTCTAGTACAGTCTAGGTAGTCTAGTACAGTCTAGGTAGTCTAGTACAGTCTAGTACGGTCTAGACAGTCTAGTACTGTCTAGGTAGTCTAGTACGGTCTAGGTAGTCTAGTACGGTCTAGTACTGTCTAGGTAGTCTAGTACAGTTAGTACGGTCTAATACTGTCTAGGTAGTCTAGTACTGTATAGGTATCTAGTACTGTATACACAGTCTAGTACAGTGTAATACAGTCTAGGCAGTCTAGTACAGTCTGGGTCATCTAGTACAGTTAGTACGGTCTAGGCAGTCTAGTACAGTTAGTACAGTCTAGTACAGTCTAGGTAGTCTAGTACAGTTAGTACGGTCTAGGTAGTCTAGTACAGTTAGTACGGTCTAGTACTGTCTAGGTAGTCTAATAGTCTAGTACGGTCTAGGCAGTCTAGTACGGTCTAATACTGTCTAGGTAGTCTCGTACAGTCTAGTACAGTCTAGGTAGTCTCGTACAGTCTAGGTAGTCTAGTACAGTCTAGGTAGTCTAGTACTGTCTAGGTAGTCTAGTACATAAGCACTCTGGGTATTTTCAGACCTGAGCTGTGAGGGTTTCAGCTCACAAGCTCAACTTGGTCAATTCAAACAACTGAGGAAACATAACCACCATAAGAAACCATCATCGCCCCAACATGGAAGAAACGGACTCAAGAGCTCAGGTAGATACATTTATTGACTAAATGAGCAAAACGGATAAAAGCAGTGTATTGTGTACTTTTCATTTCATTTGGGATCACATTTTGGGACACCGAACAAACATCTTTACTCCTGTATCAAACGGGAGTTGATAATCTCATCAGCGACTTCAAAAGCATTAAAAAAAAAAGCTGGTTTCATTGATCCCAGCTCTGATTGTACTGAGCCGTCTAAGACAGAGGAAATTCAAACGAGAAGAGACCACAGAAACGGCTATACAACTAAACATTTGCAGCCTTGATTATAATCAGGAATCAATCAAAAAAGGCAAAACCTCCACTCATCTGTTAAAATTAAAGTCTTTTATGAATTTCACCCCAGAGGTGACGAGTGGTTCACTTTATTTTTTTCCAGATGCCCAACCCCCAAATAAAGACCAAAATAGCAAACAAGTATTTTAAATCAGTGTCAAATACTGGAGGGGAGCCGATGTAGAGTATTTAAGCATTTTTATTTCATTGGGGAAAAAAAAGAGTCATCATACTAAACTAATTTTCCCCATTCGCTTTTAAATCGACTGAGCAGCAACTGTGGATGCGTTTATTTATCCTGATTGGAGGCGACTGTACAGGTGGATTAAAAACCAGCAGGCAGCATAACGAATAAAAACATGTCAGCATTAAGAGTTAAAACTTCTTTGGGGGGAAACCTCAAGACACTCGTGCATAATCCTACACCTAAAGGAACGGAGAGGCGGCTGACAAAAGGTCAAACCGCGCATTCAAGGGTTTATGACTCATCGTTATAAATACGCAGAACAAAGTGTTTGATCTTTACAGCCACATTTCAAAATCGAACACACAGCTGTGGAATAAGAATAAAAAAAATAAGAAAAAAAAAAAACATTTTGCAGTGTATTTCAAACCAAAAGCATCTCTTTTTATTCCTCAGATCTTGAACATAAAGACATTAAAGCAATTTATTCGTCCCTGCATCTTCAAACGCCACAGGTGCTCAATGAAACTGACACGATTTGCAGGTTGAGCTGATTGCAAAAGAAAAAGGAAATAAAAAACCTCAAACAAACCCAATTAAAGCCCTTGGTCTACTGAGGTATCCAGAGGTGTTTCAGAGAGTAGTTTCAAACAAACAAGGGAGACAGGTATGTAGCTAAAACTTACAAATACATTATTTCAACATAAAACCAAATGTTTTTTTTCTTCATATTTATATATATCATTAAGCCTTTTATGGAATGAAATCCCAGACTGTAAGAACAAACTATTATTTCCATTTCAGTGGCAGAAAACAGATCAGACAGACCTGGTCTGAACGCAGTAACCGATGACGACGCCGGCTTACATCACAACTGCGACAGAGCGCGCTCTCGGGACATGCACCTATAAGACAGACAACTCTTTATGCCATATGGGCGTCAGCATCATTTTATGGATCCTCACTCCGATTTACATCTGACCAACAACATGATCGAAGTCTCCCAGCAAGTCGGACTTTCTGAAAAGCATCATTTTACAATAATAATAAACAACCAAAAAACATAATGTAAAGACCTTAAACAGATTTCAGATGGGGTATGAGAGCTGAAATGTTACCACTTTAAAGCCACTTTATGTAGTAACAACAATTTGACCACATGGGGGTTTATATAACTTTTGTGTTGCCAAAAGAGCGACCGACAATGTCTAAAAGTCTTCACTTGAACCAACCACATATTCACTTCTCACGACACAGGTCTGGTGTCCCTCCCATTTGCAGCCATTTCCACCGGTACAGAACCTACCGAACCAATGGAAACAGGGCTGCCACAAGGCAAAGACTCACACAGCGGCGCTCCGGAGCCCCAGAACTGTTTACAAGACTGCAGCTTTTACTGCAGACCTGATAGCAGTCTTTCACTGCCGTTTCTCTGGATGTCTTTTTTTTTGATTATGATCTGGTTGCTCTACATGCGTCACATGCTTCGTTTCCACTGCGTCTGTCTCTCCTGGACATCAAAATCAAATCCAGAGGAATCAGATTAATTCTTTGTAATGAAGAGGAAAATAACTAGGGAAGCTGGACAGGTTAGTCAGAAGTCATTTTTCTACATACAGTGGCTTTAACAGTAACATATTTTGCCCATTTTTCTGAAATTGTGATATAAATTTCCAAAATTATTCATGAAATGTCTGACATGCTTTGGGCAGGGAAACTTGTAAAGCATCTCATCACACCTCTGTTCGAGTGGGCGGAGTCATACACTTGACCCCACCCTATTTTCCTTTGAAATCAGCGTTACAGCTTTGGATGCCGTGTGATGCCACCGGACCCTGCAACTCCGAACTGCTGACGGAGCGACACGCGTTCACCTAGAGACCCCGTGAAAACGGCTGCTGCAGAAAGAGTTTCAAATTCAAAGCTTAAAAGGAAGCCGTCACATAATCTCTGTGGGCGCAAAACATGTCAGACATTTCATGAAGTCGTCAGAAAATGGTTTCAACTTGTTCACAAAAATTGACATAAAACATCTCCTTTAAAGTGTCAAGGAAATGTAACTGAAATGGATAAAAACTGGGGCTGCAGAGTCGGGAAGAAGAAGTGAGCTGCTCCTCGTCTCTGAGGGAGGATGGAGGTTTCAGGAGGTGCTTTTCAAATGTTTCAGCGGGTTAAATTAGTATTTCAACAGACAAATATCGAACCAAAATCTTTGTTGAGTGCAGGGTTTCACCAACTGTGTCACGTATTTTAACTTTCTGGGTCAAAATTTCAAAACAGAACATAAAATTTTAGAGTCTGCTGAAAGAGTGAATCGGACATCGATCCCTTCTCAGTAATGAAGCAGATGAGATGAAACACTGAGGTGGATGAGACTCGAGGATCCAGACTCGGAAGCAGCTCGAAATGAGAGCACTGGCCCACGGAGGCGATGCTCAGGCCCTCCTCCTCCTCCTCCTCCTCCTCTTCGCAATGGTTGAAGTCATTTAGATATATGAGATGGTCACTCCAGTGATGGGTTCTGCGATCTTCATCCATCTCCACCTTCATCATCCTCAGAAGACAGTTTGTTCCTGGCAGTTTCAGCCTGTCGATACAAACACATGAAGGAAGCGCGTGCGTGAGAGAGGCGCGACTTCCACCAATTTGTAATGTTGCTTTTGATATATCATCATTTGTACAACACGCCACAGAGCAGCGTCGCTGCATCCATCAAGCTTCTCTGCAGCTGAGGGTAAAGTTTGGTTTGTTTCGGTACGAGTGTGTGCAAGTGCTCGAGTGATTCATGCCTTTCATCTCCGTCCACTGACAGATTCTCTGTTGTGGAGCCTCAGAAACATTACAAGATTTAATTTAATCAGACTTCAAAACGTCTCCTTTATATCGGCCCTATCAGCTGTCCTGCAGGCTGCAGCTCATTTCCTCTGAAAAAGCTTTTAAAAGCTTAATTGCCTCTAATTTGCCTGGTTTCCTGACCTCCACCCCGACATGCACGCACACGCACGAGGCCCACATGAGCTCATCCGACTTCCGCTATTCATCAGAAATGAGTCATGAAAGGTGTGAATTCAATCAGTGCGTCCAAACAACAAATGTACAGAGTGTAGAATTAGAGTTGGATATCAACGTGATTTAAAAAAAAAAAAAAGTCTCCATTGTTACAGTAAAAATGTTTTGCGCGATTTGAAGTGTCATCTGCCTTGAAAGTGAAAAAAGCAAATAAAGCAGCAGATTTTAACAGGTTTAATAATTATTAGTGATCAGACGAGCTTCTGTCGTTTCTCCTAAACATGTTCAACATGCACAGCAGCTGTTTCAAGTGTCAAAACAACAGTAATCAAAGTTTATTTTTCACCAATCAACATCAGGAGTTTTACTGGCCGATTTAAAAAAAAATCTAAATAAAACTGAACTCAAAAACTCAAAACCGTCCTTCCACCAGGGCGACGGCGTGGACAGGGTCTCCACGTGACAACCGACGTCAAGACTTCAAATCTGAAAGCTGAATTATATTGACGTTTTTAAAAATTAAGCTCAAACTACACAGCTGAAAACGGGAACCGGACCAACAGCCGAATTCAGGCGCATCTTCTCTGAATTTAAGATTTTTTTATAGAAAGATTTCTCCGAACTGGTCTCCATTACAGAACTTTGCAATTAGCCAAAGTGATAAAAGCCACAACAAACGCTAAGTGGCTGTAAAGACGATGACGACTGGACCCCCAGTTTGCGGTTTATTCACTTACAAACCACAGACGGCCGGATGTCTCATGTGAGCAGAGTATTGATTCCAACCGGAGAGGCTGATTCTCCTCCCACTGGAGGCCCTGCGAAAGCTGCGAATGTGAGCACTAATGATTCATGATGCGACGGGGGGCTTTGGATCCACATGTTCACACACGAGACACTATGCTGTTTGATTATTTATACAAGCGCTGGTTTCTCCTCGGTCTGCAGAAATGAAGCGTTTCTGTGAGCTGGCCGAGGAGCGGCGGCGGGACACGAGACATCCTAAATGCCAGTTTTGAAGCTGCGTGTAGAAAACAGCCCCGAGTGGAAGGACGTGGAGCAGCACGCAGCCGCACCACAACCTCAAAACCACGCGTCGCTCTAAAATACGGCGCTGCTTCTACAAACATCCTCAATGTGCTCCCAAACCTTCTCCTGGGTTTTTAACTTTACCGTGAAAAGTCATTTTACTGTAAAATGATCCTGTCAAAGTTCCCTCAACCAGCAAATTTCCATTTGATACAGACATTACCGCCTCCTTTCGGATGCTCTCGCTTCACTTCACTGCACTGAATAATAGTAACCTTCGTCAGCGTCTTGCCAAGTGAAGAGACATCTAAACGGATTACCGGCTGATTTCATTTAAAGAAAGTCCTCAACTCTACACAGAGGACTTAAGTCACAAATTAGTTTAGGTCAGAGGAATACCAAAGAAGCTGTTTTAAGAACGGTTCAAAGTAAGGAGCGGGACATTTATTCAACTTATTCACGTACACATGAAGACGGCATGAAGCTTGAGGGGCCGTTAGGCGGCGTCAGTGATTTCTTACACCACAGACTCAAAGTCAGCGACCTGGACCGTACCTCAAGACGCCTGCTCCGAGGACTGCTCCGAGGACTGCTCAGCCCCTGCTGCTGGGTCGGCGCAGGTCCCAGCAGGCGACACGTCATCGTCTCCCGGCGCCACTGGATCCGATGGGATCTGCTCGGTCTCCGAGACAACAGGAGAGGGAGACGAGTCGGATTTGTCTCCTGTAAGAAAGTTAATTAATAAATACAAGAGGTCACACACTGCTAGTGACAATGTCTCGTTGACTCTAAGCTTCTTCTAAAATACAATTTTGCCAAGATGCACCAAATAGTTGGCAATTTTAATTGGTCCATCAGTCCTGACCAAGCCTGCCAAGTCACACCCATTAATCCTCTCTCGTGAAATGGGTCTGACACCCTGCACATTCACATCCATTTCCACCGGTACAAAACGTACCGAGCCAATTGGAATGCGATTTATACAGGAGCACCCAAAGACAATATACACGTCAACCAAGGAGGCCGACTGGTTGTATGTGTGCAGAGGCAGTTTCCTCTGCATCCGTCGGTCTGCTGACTGGAAAACGACATCAATTTCAGAGGAACAACAATAATTCTTTGTGTATTCTGGACTCACAAAGGTGGTCATTTGTCTTCAATGGAAAGATGAACATGTATGCAATTTGTGAGGTAAAAATAACTCTAGATGTATGTGGCTGACTGTAGTTCTTGGAAATAAAACTGGACTTGGTCATGAGCAGAAGTTTCAGGGGAGTCACAGCTGTAATCTGTATCGCTAATATCTTACCACCTGAACGCTTGTTAATCACCTTCTGATGGAGCATCAGGTGTATCCTGGTCCATCACCACAGCAGCCTCACCAACCTCTGAGGAGGCTGGCAAAGAAAAATCTGAGGGGGCGGGTTCAGAAAGAGCAGCGGGGGAGGGGCCAGAAGCCACTGCAGTGGTGGACTCTGTGGGGACCACCTCTGGTTCTGACACTGCAGGAGTCTGGCTGTTTTCTTCTGAAGGAGACAGGACAGGACTGGCTGAGTGGGAAATACAGCAGGAGTGGGAGGCGTGGGGAAAGTACATAGAGAGTGTAAGGCAAGAAGTGGGGAGCAGGACAGAATGGAGGGAGTAAGGAGAGAGAAATGGGAACAGACAAAGGTAAGACATGAGGAAAGCAGAAAACACAAGGCAGAAAATCAGAGAGACAAAAGAACTACATCACTACACATATTTCCCACCGCCTCCTTCTAAGGTGAGCCGCAGACTCGCTTTCAACTTAGTGAGTTCTAATTCAGTATAACAACTATCCTCATATGTAGTGATGTGTTGGACAAACTGTGGGTAAATTCTAGGGAAGATCGTCACTAGAGCAGCCTTGCAAATGCAAGAAACAAAAAGGTAACATAATTATGAAAACTGAAAAACAACCATGTGAGTGGGTTCAGGTTATGACTGCACAGCTGTTACGCCCTGAGCTGACGGTGCAGTAAAATCCATCTGGGAACCAGTGTGTCCTACCTGTGTGCTCCTCTCTCTGTGGCTCCGAGGGCTCAGCGGAGACGACAGGTTGGCTCTCCGTCTCCTCTTCCTTCTCCTGGTCCTTCTTCTGTGGAGGGCTGGACTCAGTACTCAGTGGCTTCAGTGGGCTCTCACCACCCAGGCTGCTACGAGGCGACAGCATCTCCATCTCCTCCCCCCAGTCCGAGACCGGCTTGTGCCCCTCCAGCGGGTAGAAGGGGCTGAGTGGTTTAGCTCCCTCTGGTGACTCTGGAACTGCTGCAGGAGAGGGGATGTGGACTTTCGGACCTGTAGACCTGGGCGTCCGCTGCTCTTTGGGGCTTCCTGCTGACTTCGATGGTGAACGGGGCTTGGGAGACGTAGGCGAACTCTCTTTGCTCTTGTCTCGTTTCTCTTTTCCAGTGTCTTTCTTCTCGTCGCCCATGGAGTCCCGTCCTGACTTTCTTCTGTCCTCGACTACTTCCACGTCTTCCTCTCCATCACTGGCGTCTTCCCATTCATCATCGTCGTCACCATCTCCATTTTTCTCCTCCACCTACAAGAACAAAAGGAGTGATGCAACTAAAATAGAAAAAGAGCTGTGAAGTCATTAAAAGTCATTTTAAATCACTAGTTGGAGCTTCGCTCTGAAACTGCTTATAAAACTTGAACCACTGCGGCGAGAATGTCAGTAAACTCTGAACTCGTGCACATCCATCTACCTTCTGTGGTGCAGGTGGGATGGGTTTTTCTTCCTTCTTGTCCTCAGTCTTTTTCTCTCTTTTTGTTTTCTCCTCCTTTTCCTCGTTTTCCTCCTCTTTCTCAGCTTCCCAGCGGTTGTCATGCATGCTGTCAACAAGGATCACAGGCTCAGCACCACCGTTACAACACAGACCTCATGAATAACAACCATCAACCCAAAACACGCCAACTCCTTGAAAACAGTCATCACAAAGATGGTGGGGAACAAAAAAAATAAAAAATAAAAAAATCATCTGAACAAGACAAGCAAAACGTAAAAATTATGATTTTTTTGTTT
Source organism: Xenentodon cancila (assembly GCA_014839995.1). Lineage (NCBI taxonomy): Eukaryota > Metazoa > Chordata > Actinopteri > Beloniformes > Belonidae > Xenentodon > Xenentodon cancila. Next base: position 28,722,418 of record CM026201.1, read on the forward strand.
AATACAATTTCCAAGAGGTTTGAACTACTTTATAATTAAAAAAAAAATAGAAAACAGTATATGGATATGATATATGATCATACTTTAATATATCACTCTGAATACCATCTCTAAACATAAATGTTAGTGATTGTGCTCTTTACAGTTTCAACTGGACACGTGTCCAAACGTGACTGGAAGAACATTAATATCATTCAGAGAAAGTGTTGATTTAAAGTGCACGTTAAAACCATCAGGGTGTTTTTAAGATGGACTGAAGTGACCTGGTGACACATCACATGGAAGCTTGAAATGTGTACCGTGGCATAAAGAAAACCCGCCATCCTGCTCGCTGCGCTGGTTAAGATCTCAGCATCAGTGACGTGTTTGGATGTCGGGCACAAGGCTTCAACAAGTCCAATGGAGACATTAATGATTCTGAGTCATAACGTAAAGAAAACGCCTTCTAGTGGTGCAGTAAACGTGACTCACCTGTAGCTCTGTTTGGGTCCGCGACCCCTCCCTCTGCTCCTGTCCCCTCGAGGCCCCTGCGTCCTGCCCTGGGACAGGAAGTCACCAAACGTTGGCGCTTTAGGGGGGCGCTTGCTGTCATCTGTGGGAGATGTTGACAGTAAACCTCAAATGTTCATCATCCTAACAACTCAAACGACAGCAGTTAACCTGCAGTGAGTCGTTTTCAACGGCAAGAACATAAATTCATGATCCAGATGTGGCATGAAGTGCATCATTAAGAAGACACAAAGTTTAGTCAAGTTTAGTAATTAACATCACTGGTTCCTCACTTTTCTTTCCCAGAACCCCAAATGCTTAAAGAGAAGCAGAGCCCGTGTGGATGCGTACGAATGCCTATGAGAAAAACCCCTAAAACATCATTTTCGCACCTTTCCAGAGCTATCACTCACTTTTTCATTTTTCAATCCTGTCATGAAAAGAAAACCAAACTGGAGCTTGCATAGACGCAGTCAGGGAGGTCTGGTTTGATATTTTTGACAGTCTTTTACTGGGTTTTATTTGATCTTTAACAGGTTCGTGCTGCTGAGAGGAAGCTTCGCTCCGTCTGTCTCTGCAGTCTCGGAGCTGGTGTCTTACGTAACCTCAGTCATGACTTATGTGACGGCAGCAGCTACTGCAGCGTCCGTCTGAACTCCGGCACAAGGTCAGACATCCGTATTGATGAATGGCTTCGAGGGGGAGGGAAGAAGATGAAGATTTTTATTCCACACAGCCATTTTTCATGGTGACACGCAGTGTGAAAGCCAAAAATAGATGAGGAGAAATCTGCACAAGCTTCACAACACTAAATGTAAAAGGGAGTAAATGTATATTGTAAAGCCCCTTTGGGACAAATTATTACTGTAACACAATCAAATGGAAGGCACCAGGTTTACGGCGGCGTGTTGCAACCATTTCATACACCTTATTTATAATTTCTGACAGTAGGATTTAAATATGAGACAACTTCACAGCGCCACAAACTACAACCTCAACACGCATCTCAACAAATCTAAACATTACAACAAATTTTCTGATGCAAATTTGAACAAGCTCATAAAAATCCTTGAGGTAAAAGAGAGAAACTGCATCATCATGATCTAATTTCATCTGAGAGAGAAAAAATGCTTTCAGTTGGGACAGAAAAGATGGAAACAGTTAAGAAAAGCTTTCACAGTCTGACAGATGGAGAAGTGGAGCAACTGATGGGAGAATAAACGCAGCAAGAAGAAGGTGAGGATGGGCTGAAAAGTCAGGAAGTGAGTGAAGAAGTGAAGGTCGGAGATGGAAAAGCCCCAAGAGGGGAGACGGATAATAGAGGAGGAGATGGGAAAGTGAAAAAGGTCAGAAAAACAGACATACAAAAGGGATGAGGGGATCAAGTGAGGAAAAAAAAGGGGAGAAAAGAGGATGACAGATTGAACTAAGCTGCCCGAAGCTGTGAGGAGACGACGGAGAACATTCCAGAACCTGTGGAGAAACCAAGAAACCAGACACACCAGTGCAGCTCGAGTCACAGTGGAGGTAGAAACGGAGGTAAAGACAGAGAAAAGGAGGTGCAGTTAGAAAGTATTCTCTGCTTTTGCTTGAGCCTTCTTGCAACAGAGCAAAGACAACGAGAACTGAGGCGGCAAACATCACCAGGGAGGCTGAAGACGCTTGATGAACGCAACCCGAGGAAGGTTGACGTGGTTATAATCAGAAGATTATGAAAGGTAACCAACTGCAGGCAAAGATGTATAAATACATGCAGATTCCTACATTTACTCCTTAGAAACCCCCGCAGATTCAGTTAAACCTCAAGTTTTACAAGATGTTTCGATTTTACAGGTTAAAAACTGACAAATTATAACTTTGTGGGTTTTAATGAGCACACCAAGGCACAAATCCACAGCAACCAACAAGTATGAAATGAGAATATTACTGGTCATAACGACAAAAACCCATTAAAATGAGCCGCGTTCACACCGACGGATCTGCCTCTGAAGGTCTTTACTCCACTCACTGTGAATGCACAGCTGGACTGTGAAGGCACAATGAAGTGCGGACCTCCAGTGCATCTGCTTTACAGCTGTTCAGTTTATATAAAATTACAATTTGTGTCTTTTTCTGCCTCTTTAAACCAAAAACTAGGTCATTGATGGTGCCGTGCTTCAACGCTGGACCAGTTTGATAAAGTTACTTTAAGAGCTGCGCAGACACCGAGTGAGTCTGGGTGGAGGGTCACAGATTAAGTTTTGGGTGCCAGCTGTTGCACATCAGGCAAACACAGAAACAGACCAAAAAAAAAATTAAAAAAAATCAAACCATGTGAAGTCAGTCGCATGCTCTGGTCTGACCTGAGGCCCTGCCCCGACCATCTGAGCGAGTGCTGTGCCCTCGCGCTGCAGAAGACACACAAACACATCACAAGACGTCGCCACGCACGTACAAACATCTCCCGCAGACTGACTCTGGCAAACGGTAAACAGAAGCATGTAAAACACACTTGTTTGGAAATGAACAATAATTAATTATGTTTCAGTTGATTCAGAAAGATCCAGCTGTGCTCCTCACATCTGTATTAAGTACAAGGAAACGAGTGAGGACAAGCGACAATACAGATGAGACGGTGCCTGACCCCTGAGCACCGGGACTACCACGGGCCTGCAGTGAATTAGGTCATCACCCGATCAGCTGAAATGATCCAGTCAGAAGCAAAACGAGGCGCCCCTCCGGCGCCCGAGACAACGCCAGCCTCAACGTGTGAACCGCCTTCGCTCAGCTTCACAAGGACATTTACAGATACTTACAGTTATTTTCACTTGTTTGCCTTTTTAAGTTTAAGTTGAAGTTGCCACCCGTTTTCCTGCATTTAAACCCCACGGTGGCTTCTGCAGCTCCGTTTATAACCTGTCGCATCGTCAGACCGGCTTAAGTAAAATGTCTTATTTTAAAGTTATTCTTTAGCAAATCGATGACAGATCAAAGTTCAGATTTATTCACATGAAGTAATTGCTGGACAAACGACCTCATCTTTATTTTTTTTTAATCCATTTAAAAAAAAAATATATATATATATATATCTTTGTATAATAAATGTAGGTTACGCACTACTTTCAGACGCGACACAATTCCTTCAAGTCTGGCCCTCGGGCGCCGGACCGGAGACTTACACCGACATGTTCTGAAACAAGACGGGTCATTTGGGAATAAGAGTTCCTTCATACAGCACTTAAGAAATCCACTGCAATCCTGCTGGTGGAGACTTAAAAAAGCATATTAAATAAAATGTTCCCATGCTGAGCTGTGTTGTCTGTCAGCAGTCTTTAGCTTTTCTTGTTCAAAGTGGCCCATCAGGAACAATCCCTAAGCTCCCGAACGGCCACTCCGGCTACGCTTACGTTCAAAGATAAAAGTGTGCAACTAATGTACCAATTTATATCAGCAGGTGCACATTTCAGCCCTTAATTTAACCATTTAACCTGAACTTCAATGCCGAGACACAACCACTTTTACACTGTTAAAACCTACTGCATTTAAGATAAAAATAGGTTTCTCTAATGACAGGACAACAACTCATTTCTCCTCCTCAGTCTGACAAATACGACACAGAACAATCACAAAGCCGAGACACAAAAAAAAAACAAAACAGGAGAGCCGCTCCAGGAGTACGAAGAGTTGCTGAAGAGAAAAAGATGCACTTTCAGAGAAGTGCTTCAGAGTTACAGTGAAAGTCAGTGAGAAAATTCATAAAAAGAGACAGACTGAGGGTCTGACTGCTGGCTCGTCTCGGAGCAGAACGACCGTGGATTAAAGGTTTGTTTGGACTCGGGGGAGCATTTACATAACCAGCTTAATTAGCAGCAGGAGGGAGGTGGTCTTGTCTTCTGTGTTTTGCATTTATGATGTGTGTAGATGAGGACATGATGCAGCGACATCATGTCAGATGGAGGGGAAGTGGATCAAGGGTCCGCTGCTGTGCTGGTCCTGCCAGATGTTGTGTAACCAAAGCAACAGCATGTTTGTAGTGTGTGTGTGTGTGTGTGTGTGTGTGTGTGTGTGTGTGTGTGTGTGTGTGTGTGTGTGTGTGTGTGTGGACTTGCCTCTCCTGCTGCCCTGCTCAGCCGTGGGACCTTCTGCAGCTACATACGAGTCCTCCTTGAACCTGTCAAAAAAGCCACAGGGGAACACGCAAAAACACATGCACCCAAAATGAGTTTGCCGTCTTTGTCACGCCTCTCAGTCACCGTCTTAATCCACACTGATGAGGACTGAAGCGCTTCTGCATCAGTCTCACCTCCTGTCACAGAAGACGCGGTTTACTGCATTTTCTGTGATCAGCGCCACACTCACCCATTCAAACTCCACATTTTTGGAGGCTCAGGGTTGTCTAGTTTTCCGTTGGGCAATTTAACGCCATACATTTAAGGCCTTTCCAGTAGCACTTAACCAGACAGTTCAAACAAAGCAACGCCTCGCAACGTGCACAAACCTCACATGTGTGACATGAGGAAAATTCTGATAAGTGCATTTGAAAGCGGCAACCTCTGCCTAGTCGCCGTTTGCGGATTTCTTTGTGAGTAAAGTAAAGATGCAGTAAGACATTCCACAACCTTTGAAAGCTTTAAAAGCATGGTCACCTTAGTCTTAAAATAAGTGCGAGGCACCACCTGTGGAGATCTAACAGTGCACAGGCTGACCGCTAAAGACTAAAGTTTTAAATGGCTTCTAAAATGCACCGATAACACGTGCAAAGATATTAAAACAAGTCTCTTCCTTGTGTTTTAGGAGCCTTGCAGGCGCGTTCTGGACTGCCTACAGACAGTTGAGGAGTTCAAAAGGCTGCTGTAGAACGAGATGAGATAAAACGCTGGATAATCATTTCCAGCTCCGATCTTGACATCCGGAGACATTTCTAAGCTGAAAGAAGCAGTTTCTAGTTAACTCTCAGTTCCTATTCAGCTACAAAAAAACAAAACAAATAAAACACACCTCTACACATTCATGGAGACATGATTATACGTGCAGCTGTATTCAAGCGTTGTTTAAGATGCACCACTGCACCTACTTGTCCCTCAGAGGTTCATTCATCAGGCAAACACAACGTAGGGAGGGAACAAGTGAGGAATCTGAACGCAGCCTGAATAAAGTCTTTTCAAATTAAAACAGTCCCCATGCGCCCCTCTCTCACATGCTGTCCGTCTTCTGCGCGTCCCACTCTCGCCTCCACTGGCCCGTGGCATTGCGATGGCGCGCTAATCTCTCCTCATCGATCTGCTCACGCTCCTTCTTCCAGCGCAGGTACTCCGCCCTCTCCCGGCCGGTCATCGACATGGTCATGTCCACAGAACCTTTCGGACCAGGCCTGCGACTCTGCGGAGACGGACAGAAACGACACCATTTGAAACGTTGCACGTTCAGTCCCCGATCTTGCGGAGATCAGTTGGGGTTCTAACAAACGTACGGTCCACTCTCTCTCCATTTCAGGTCCTGTTTTCACGTTCTCGAAGTCCAGCCCTCCCCAGTTGCGCACGTGTCTCCTGCTGCCCTCCTTTCGGTCCGTGTCCGGCGCAGGACCCGAACGTCTGGGATCGTCCAGGAAATTGCGGACTGGCCTATCCCCATCCGCCTAAAGACAAACAAAAAAAAACAAAACAAACAAAACACTGTATATAAATGAGTGCAATATTCTGCTGATGATCTAAACTCACACAAACCAAACTGGTAAAAAACACGGACTACAAATGCACGTCACCATTTAAGACAAAACCTGAAATAGTTTACCCGCTGCCCTCTCTCGTACTCTGCTATCCTCTCCATCTCCTCATTCATCTTCTCAATGTTCTGGCGCCTCTTCTCCTCCCATTCCTGTCCGACACGAGTTGAGTTGAGATATGAGATGAAGATTCGTCACATGCCCAGTTAAACATAATAAAACGTATTATTAAATGTGTTTAGTACCTGCAGCCGATAACAAAACAAAGCAGAGAAAATAAAAATATATCTATGAAATATAAAACAGATTTAGTCCAGGACTCCACACCCACCTTTGACTTCCTGTCCACACCACCTGGCGTCCCGTCTCCTCCTCTTCCTCTCCTTCCTCCTCTGCGTCCCTGGCCTCCTGACTCACCAGACTCTCCCTCTCTGTGTGTTCTGGGTTCCCAATCTCTCCTCTCCTGGCGACCCCCACCTCCTCCTCCTCCTCCACCGCCTCCACCCCCACCTCCACCTCCACCCCCGCCTCCACCACCTCCTCTCTGGCCTCCCCGACCCAATCGTCCAGACCCCATCCTCCTGGGGGGGCTGCGGCCGTCGCTTGGCGCTCTATAAGCATCGCTGTCCTCTGAAGTCTTCCGGCCACGAGGCGTCCCAGGTTTGCAGTCGTTGATGACTCTTTTCTCCTGTAACAAATACACGATGATTGATCAAATCCAGACTCGGCTCTCCAGCTCTTCGGTGGTCTGTTTGTCCTCCACGAGTTCATGTGGAGACGTCACAGCAGATGGACGAAAACAGACTACTGAGCAACACAAACCGGATAAAGAGACTGCATTACGGTCCTCCCGGACATTTAACATGCCGACTCAACTTCACTCTGCACCAGCTTCTGCTGTTACAACATTAGGTTTGTACAGCATGTCCAATTATCTCAGGTCTGTTTCAGGACAACAGCAAAGTGTTTGCTGAATCAAATCTTCACTAAATTTGGATGTTTAGCTCGTATCATGTTCCAGATCTCATCCAGCTGATCCAATGATTCAGAACCGGATGCTGACTGACCAATGTGTGACCGGCAAGCTCATCACACCATGAAGAAGGTGCCAGAGTTTAGAAGCTGTTCTTCTGTCTGTGGGACTGTCGTATAACAGAGGAAGAACGTCTCAGAACAGACGGAAGTGCAGTTCGAGGTTTATAACATTTCTGTCTGGAAGACTGCGCTGGATTCAAATCCTGATTCCTCTGAAAAGGTGAAATCACATCTCACCCCTGCAGGTTTAGAAAGGTCAACTGTTACAGTGAAGTTTTCCTTCTCCATCTTCCGCCTGTCTGGCTCTGGCTCGTGGGGGCGGGGCTTACGCGGGGTTGTCACTGCAATGCCCTCCTGCTCCGCCTTCTTCTTGTCTTCCTCTATTTCCTGTTGGGACCAGACACGGAATAAGCAAGAGGACACCAACAATGTGGCTCAGTTAACACATTCATTAACATTTAAGGAGCGCTAAAGTGTGACGCATTGTAGTACCAGAGAAACTGAGGCAAAGGCATTTAAAGTATAATTTCTGAACCGTAGTTTCACAACTGCACACAGCTGGAACCACCTCCTCCTGAACGTCAGCAGAACAAAAGAGATGGTAGTCGACTTCAGGAGGAAGAGGACTGGGACCACGTCCATCAAGGGCGTGGGGGTGAAAACCAGCTACAGGTACCTCGGGGTTTACTTGAACGCCAGACTGGACTGGAGCACCAACACTGATGAGGTGTACAAGAAGGGGATGAGCAGTATTTTCTTAGGAAGCTCAGATCCTTCAACGTCTGCAGCAAGATGTTGGAGATCTTCTACCAGTCTGATCGCGAGTGCCGTCTACTTTACCGGCGTCTGCTGGGACGGGGGGTTGGCAGCATCAGGGACGCCAGCGGGATCGACAGACTGATCCATAAAGCTGGTAACATCATCTACAGGAGGACGATGAACAAACCGCTGTCCATCTTGGACAATCAGTCCCACCCCCTTTGTGACCCACTCCAGAGGCAGTTCTCCTTCTCCAAAAACATTCATTCAGCTCTGCTGCCATGAAGATCGGTTCAGAGGTCCAGTCTCCACAACACTTTAAGAAATGCAGCTCCTGTGACAGATATTCACGCCTGCACGTATAAATATGTCCCTTCTTGTACTGGCACTTTATATTCTAATGTTAAATTATTACACATATTTTTTTAATTGTATATGCATATATATTAGTATAATTTTATTCTAATTTTTTTCTTGTTTCTGTAAATTGATTTGCTGCTGAAAGACCATAATCTTCCTTGCAGGAAAACTAAGTACCTTCCTACCCGTCGTTTTCTAAATTCACAATGCACCTTCTCCAACAAAATCATGGAAATAAAATGTTTTTTTTTTAATAACTACTCAACCATAGACTTAAATCATCATGCTTTATAATGCAGACCTCCAATAATTCAGTACTTTATTGGTACCCAAACTAAAATAGTTATTGTAGGAGAAATAAATCAATAAATCAGTAAAGAAAATCAGCAAAGTGTAGCAGAGAAACAGGACAGAAATCGTGATTTAGAATGAAATGTCGGTCTACCATACCTGGTACCTCTTGACCAGAGCTTCATTCTTCTTCCTCAAAGCTTCAATTCGTTTGTCCAGCTCTGCATCCTTCTCCTCCTTGGTCTTAATATCAACGGCTGAAGACTGACACAGAGAGGAGGAAGACGAGGAGAACAATGACATGAGGAGACAAGTCTGCTGCAAACGAGGCCCTGGGAGAGTACTGATGACTCTTTACGTTCAAGTTTGATCGACTACAGTTTCTAGAGATAGGGTTAGCTGGGACAGATACGTAAAACAAATAAAGAGTTAATTTTACTAGTCTTTACTCTGACATTCACTTGTGTTTGCTGATTCCTACTTACCATAGCTACCCGAGAGTTGTCTTCAAACACAGGTGGGCGACAGCTTGTTCCTCCTGAAATGAGGATGAAGAAGAAGCTGCAGCTTCAAAGTAGCCGTTTCATCTGAGATTTTAAAAGTCTTCCTCACTTAAAATGTATTCCGGTTTGTGTTAGTTCATTTCAATCTCATCATGCAGTCTAAAGAAATCCAGACAAATGTCATGTTTTACCAAAGCAAAAGTCCAAAAGTCAACTCAGAACATAGTTTAGAGTCTCACATCGTGAACCTTCTGCACTGATTGATACGGTTCCTCTTTAACAAGTTATTTAACCCTAAATGATCTGTGGGGGAAAGAAAACAACAAAAAACAAAGGAGATTGTTTAAGTACTTCACTGGGTTAAACACCATCCACTGCACTTTTAAAATCTGGAACGAGTGGCGACCCTTGACAAGGAAAAAAAAAAAAAAAAAAAAAAAAAAACTCAAATCAAAGATAATCATCAGCTCAAAACTTAACCGATTCCACTCTTCATCGATTCCCTTCTCAGTTCATGACTGAGTTTTAATGAGAACAGGTTGGTTTTTGCAGATTTTCAGCATTAATCCAACTGCTTCACTACCAGAAAAGAAACGACCAACAAGTCAGTAACAGGTTACAGCAGGTTATCCCTTCTTCATCATCTTCAATGGTCCTCGAGGGTTACTTGCCTCCATATTTAGATGTGTTGCACCAACACACCTGATTCATATTAACGGTTATTATCAGCTTATCAACTCCTGGAGGACCGGAACTCCCCAGTCCAGATCTAAAACACGCAGGACAGTGGTCCTTGAGGACCAGAACTCTCCGGTCCTGATCTAAAACACGCAGGACAGTGGTCCTGGGGACCAGACCTCTCCAGTCCTGATCTAAAACACGCAGCACAGTGGTCCTTGAGGACCAGAACTCTCCGGTCCAAATCTAAAAGGTGCATGACAGTGGTCCTTGAGGACCAGAACTCTCTGGTCCAGATCTAAAAGGTGCAGGACAGTGTGTCCTGAAGAACGGGTTTGAAAAAACACTGATCCGAAGATTAGTTCAGAGACATAAGACATACTTTCCAAAGATGTATCCTGACATGTGCTTGAAGAAATTATCCAGCGATAACAAAATATTGATGTGTTCGGAGGAACAGTATCCTGACTATTATTTACACTCTGGGAGGAAAAACGATATTAAGAAAGAAATGTGACTTTCTCATTCGTTATGAGCGTCAATACGGACTTAACTCCAGACGAGCATTTTATTACCTGAAATTAAATTAAAGGTGACCAACTGCAGACCAACTTCTGCAGGGGCCGGGTCAAACGTGAGGGCTGTAACCAGAACCGGGGCGGTCTGGAGGCCAGGTGTGTGGACCCAGCAGAACTAACTAAACCTTCACGCGCTCACAAAGCTCCTGTAAGCGTCTTAGAGACGCACGCGGGCTGCAGGTGTGTCACCTGCGCCGGACCGGGCATAAGGACGGTAAAGCCCAGTCTCTGCTCTGCGTAAACGGCTGAAGACGAGTTTGATTTAGTGGTTTGGTTTTAGTGTAGTCATGTCAGCACACTGAGCCATGACACAAAGCGCGGCACCACCCGCGCCAAAAACACGCCGCCGACTTCAGCAACACACCGCAACACTGCGGGAGTAAACGCTCTTTTCTTAATGTCGCTCTGAGGTTATATTACCTGTTTTGGAGACTTGAACAGATAGTAAAAAACAATGTTTGGGCTCGTTTCTCTTTGCCAATTCCTGCTCCTCGAAGTGCCCTTATTATTGGGCTTCCTGTCAACGGCTGCCAACTTCCTGCCAGATAATGTCCTGCTTGGCGATTTAAAGAGACAGCGCTGCCTCAGACTTTCGAGCAGGACCCTCAGAGTTACGGTGGTCGAGTCGAGTAGTACCACCACAGAACTGACATTTAACCGTTTTTAAGGAAAACGGTATTTGACAACTGTTTCAAATATATTTGTAAACGAATCATTTTATATCATACCTGAGACCAGGCCCGGACTGGCCCTCGGGAGCAGCGGCACGATTCCCGGTGGCCTGGGCTCTTAAGTGGCCTGATTGTAAAAATTAAAAAAAAGAAAAGAAAAAGACAACAACAAACAAACAAATAGAACAAAAAAACACTGCGAACTACGTTGGTGCAGCTGATTGGCCTGTAGAAACTGGCACCGCCCACAAATGAAATGATTGGTGTTGGTTTGTTAAAACTAATTGTGAAGATTGGTCAATAACCAATAACAATTTATTACCATTTTGTAAACAAACGCCAAACAGATTGTTTTGTTTTTTTTACTTTTTGTATCAGTAGCAGCTAAATATCAGCTGCGAAGCTGATTAAAACATGTAATTTTCAATGATTAAGGGATGGATTTAGGGCGAGACAAAAAGTTATTTCAACGACAGAGTATATGTAATTCTTAAATTCTACGCTAGATGGTGCAAGAGGCCAACTGCCAAACTTGACCTGATAAATACAAAAAATAATCGGCCTCAAGCTGATAAGAAAAAATAGAAACATGAACACATTGGAGACACGGGCCAAGTGTCCCCAGACTCTAATTCATAAAAGCGTGGTTCACACGTGGTAAAACCTTTATTCTTACATTAACTGAGCACAATATACTGCAATGGTGTAAATGTCAAACCAAATGATTAAAACAACAAATCAACAACTTTGATTTAAATCAAAATTAAGTAAACGAATGTTGCAATTATTGTTAACAACATACATAAGCATCATCTTACTAACCAAACTCACAGCTAGAACTGTAGTTAGGATACACTCAGGCAGGAGTTACAGAGAAGACCTGGTTCGAGAGCTCGCTACTGTCTTCAGTTGGACTCGTTTTGTGATCACTGCTGTTGACACATTTATGTGAATGTGGTGGGTTTCTGGGGGATAAAAAGGGATTGGGAGTAGATCTGAGCCCAGTGTTGACACGCTCCATCACCTCCTCTGTGAATTTCAGGTGAGGGGAGGAGGGGAGCTGGGGAAAGTCCTGGTCCCTGGTCCTGGTTCCTGGTTCTGGTCATTGGTGTTGTTGAGAGGGTTGGAGGCAGATCCCTCTTCTTGCCTCTGATGTCAGATGGATGACGTGGGAAATAAAATATGTTGGAGGTGAACAGTTTCACCCTGACTTGTTAAAATCAGATCCATTTGTTTTAAACAGATGCCTGCATTTCCAAAAATATAAAAAATGTTGATAAAGTGCACTGAGTGGTCAGCACATGCAGATATAAGTCATTTATTCAGGACCAACAACCTGCTGACTCTTTCCTCTCCTCTGACGGGTGGTTCAGGTTCACTGATGACACAGCTGCATTCACAGAGCTCACTGTGTTTAATATTCCAGTAAAGTCCAGTTTCAGGACCTTTGATTGTTGTTTGGACACATCGTTTGACCCTGTATGCAGAAGAACGTTTGTCACAGTTGGATGTTCATCTGCAATCGTTGACCATCTCCTTAGAAGCAGAGGACTTTAGCGGTCTTACCACACATCCTTTACGACAGAGTCACAACCAGACTCTCAGGCCCGGTCTTTAGTTTTCCCTGTGGCCTTTTACTAGTTTTCAGTCCTTACTTTGCTGCTTTGGGATGGATGGTCGTCAGATGGAGATCCAAGGTCCTTCCATAGTGGAGCAATTCTGTTCTGCAGGTTCACACACAGTTGCTTCAAGGTTTGTTGTTAACTTTTTGTTAACGTTGTTAACAGTCCGGGTTCCGGTCCAGGTTCTGGTCCTGGCTCTAGTCCTGGTTCTGGCTTCAGTCCTGGTTCCGATCCTGGCTCTGGTCCTGGTTCCGGTCCTGGCTACAGTCCTGGTCCTGGTTCCGGTTCTGGTTCCAGTCCTGTCTCCAGTCCTGGTTCTGGTTCTGGCTCCGGTCCTGGCTCCGGTCCTGGTTCCGGTCCTGTCTCCAGTCCTGGTCCTGGTTCCGGTTCTGGTTCCAGTCCTGTCTCCAGTCCTGGTTCTGGTTCTGGCTCCGGTCCTGGCTCCGGTCCTGGTTCCGGTCCTGGTCCTGGTTCCGGTTCTGATTCCAGTCCTGTCTTCAGTCCTGGCTCCAGTCCTGGCTCCGGTCCTGGCTCCGGTTCTGTCTCCAGTCCTGTCTCCAGTCCTGTCTCCAGTCCTGTCTCCGGTTCTGTCTCCAGTCCTGGCTCCGGTCCTGTCTCCAGTCCTGGTCCTGGTTCAGGTTCTGGTTCCAGTCCTGTCTTCAGTCCTGGTTCCGGTTCTGGCTCTAATCCTGGCTCCGGTTCTGGCTCCGGTCCTGGCTCCGGTCCTGGCTCCGGTCCTGGCTCCGGTTCTGGCTCCGGTTCTGTCTCCAGTCCTGGCTCCTACCATGTACAGGGGTAGAAGAGCTCGTCTGTCTCGTAGGAAGTGAAGGCCAGACATTTCACAGATTTCGCTCGCTGTGCCGGCCTGTGATACGTCCTCCCACTTCCAAGAAACACGAGTTACGTTTTAGCGTTACGTTATCACCTTTCCAGGCTATTTAGCTTTACCTGAGTGCAGGTGTCCAGACGCTGTCAATCAATCTTCAGCTGGGTGTCGGCCACAAACATGGCGCTGAAGGTAAAAGAACTATAAAAAAGTTTCTGTTTCTGTTAAAACACTTCCACATGTGTCAGACTCCAGCCCTCGAGGACCATGTCCTGCATGTTTTAGATGTGTCCCTGCACCAGCACACCTGATACTAATTAATGCTCATCATCAGCATGTCATCACGGGCTGCACAAGTCTGTTAATGACACAGGTACTCATGGTGTGATGAAGCAGGGAAACATCTAAAACCTGCAGGACACCGGCCCTCGAGGAATTGAGTTTGACACCCCTGCTTAGTCCAAGTGATCCCAAAGTGTCCCAAAGCTATCTCAGGTAGAATCACATGGATAAAAGGGAGAAAATCAGCCTGAAAATCATTAAAAGAGGCAAAGCAGGCAGAGAGCAAACAGAAGAAGCGTCACCACTGTAAGGAAGCAGGGCGTCAAGTATAATTTCCCAGTGGGGATCAATAAACTGTCTTTCTGTTAAACTCAATCCAGCCCAATTCAGTTATTACCCTCCAAACCATCAAATATCTACTTAAGAACATAATTAAAAGCTGCATTTTAGTATAACCACATATATTCTAAAATCAAAGTTGATTAAAACATATTTTAAAGCAATAGTAAGAATTGCTCCTGTTAGTATGACAATATAACATAACATGTATTTTTCCTGGACTGTGCTCTAGGTGACACAATCCAACCTATGTTTTGAAATATTTAAAGCAACTGGAGTGGATCTGCCTCTGCAGCCTTAAAGTGACACCAGCATTCCCTTTTTTATTCGCTCCGTCTCACGTACACAAAGACGACAGACTACCCCGTGGCCCAGTTTCAGTGGACGTCGTCAAAACAAACAGCTTCCCTGTCGTCAGGCAGAACACTGAGTAATGACCACGCAGGATTTGCTAATCACTTGATAGGATCTCGTAACGAGAGCCAGTGTCTGTGTCATCACATAAGGAGAAGACAGCTGAGAGACCTGCTGGCAAAGGAAAGTTGGAGACAGGTGAAGGCAGGTGGAGACGGGTGGAGGCAGGTGGAGACGGGTGGAGGCAGGTGGAGACGGGTGGAGGCAGGTGGAGACGGGTGGAGGCAGGTGGAGGCAGGTGAATGCGGGTGGAGGCAGGTGGAGACAGGTGAAGGCAGGTGGAGACAGGTGAATGCAGGTGGACACAGGTGAATGCGGGTGGAGACAGGTGAATGCGGGTGGAGACAGGTGAATGCGGGTGGAGACAGGTGAATGCGGGTGGAGACAGGTGGAGGTGGGTGGAGACAGGTGAATGCAGGTGGAGACAGGTGAATGCAGGTGGAGACAGGTGAATGCGGGTGGAGACAGGTGGAGGTGGGTGGAGACAGGTGAATGCGGGTCGAGACAGGTGGAGGCGGGTGGAGAAAGGTGAAGGCGGGTAGATACGGGTGGAGAAAGGTGAAGGCGGGTGGAGGCAGGTGGAGGCGGGTGAAGGCGGGTGGAGGCAGGTGAATGCGGGTGGAGAAAGGTGGAGGCGGGTGGAGAAAGGTGGAGGCGGGTGGAGAAAGGTGAATGCGAGTGGAGAAAGGTGAATGCGGGTGGAGAAGGGTGGAGGCAGGTGGAGATGGGTGGAGGCAGGTGGAGAAAGGTGAAGGTGGGTGGAGGGGGGTGAGCCGGGTGGAGGCAGGTGGAGAAAGGTGAAGGTGGGTGGAGGGGGGTGAGCCGGGTGGAGGCAGGTGGAGGCAGGTGGAGAAAGGTGAAGGCGGGTGGAGAAAGGTGAAGGCGGGTGGAGAAAGGTGAAGGCGGGTGGAGGCAGGTTGAGGCGGGTGGAGACAGTACCGTCAGTTACACTGAAACAACTCGTCTAACGTTGCATGCAGAAGAATAAACTGAAAAGCAGTTTCTAAATCTGATTTCACTGCTACAGTTTTATCAAACTGTACGTGTGAGACTGTTTTGAACCCTGGGACACCTGAAGACGCATCACATTTGTCCAAACCAAAATCTCTGCTCGCTGCAAAATCTAACGCCGCTGACATGTGATAAAACACCTAACCTGAAGTGATGTGATCACACAACGGCTCGACGTGTGGGCTCAACCTCGCCGCGGTGAAACTCGAAAATGTAACTTTGACCTGAACAGATGAACTCTTTCACTTTTTTAACATTCTGTGTTTGGTTACAGATCATTATCAGTAAAACCTTCAGTCTGTGCCCCCCGTGGTTGATGAGTTGAGTTTGGTTTTGTGTTTATTCATCACTGATATGCAGCTTGTATTTCCTGTTGTGTGCTACCTGCTTTAGTCACAACAGCCTACGAGTTCCCCTCATGTCTATTTGTCTTTGTCCAGTTTGTTTGTTTTTGTTATCCATTTGTTGATTAACCTGTTTTTGGTACAGCTATACTTAGTCTACTTCTTTTCTCGGGCCTACTCTGCTCTTCTATGCCATTTACAATGGTTTTAAATGTTGGGTTTTTCCAGACTCATCTTTGCCAACTTGGACCCCGACATACATCTTGTTGTGTAACTTGACATGATCACATGACAGGATGTGGCATTGAACTGATGACAAACAGTTCACATGATAGGATGTGATAAATTATGAAATATAATATAATGTCCCCTGATGTGGTGAAGAGTAAATTTACAGTAACTGATGCAACAGGATGTAATGTAAAAGCAAAGTCTTTCCCCTTTGTAGCGCTCGCCACAGCTGATCATCGTAGGTTTCACACTGCATGTAATTCTTGACACAACTATGAACGGTTGGATAGTACTGGATAATGTTCCTCGAGGGCCACTGCCCTGTTTTAGATAGTTTCCTGCTCCAACACACCTGCTTTAAATGTTGAGATCACCAGCAGCTGGTCATCAAGATCTGTAAGGATCTATAAAGATCTATAAAGATCTGTTAATGAACAATTTGTTTGAATCAGGAGTGTTGGAGCGGGGAAACATCAAAATCATATTTGGTGGCCATCAAGGACCTAGAAAGGGGAACACATATGGACAGTAAATGTTTTTTTTTCCTCTTTCAAAAGCTTTACTCTTTCTTTGACTCTTAATTTATTAATTAGACTTCATTATGTCATCCTGTAAGACAGGTCAGCACAACTCCACACATGCCAGATGAATGGGTTAATTATCCCAGAGCTCCACACACTCGTGTGAAACGGTGACCCTGCAGGGCCGAGCTGTGGATTCTCTTTCACTTTGGCTTGACTGTGTGGGGGGGTGTGTGTGTGTGTGTGTGTGTGTGTGTGTGTGTGTGTGTGTGTGTGTGTGTGTATTGCGGTGGGGGTGGGGGATGTCGGGGGACTCAGCGGTGAGCTCATTATTGTGAGAGCCAAACAACAGGCTCTCCAAGGACAACAGGAGAACCCATAATTCTCTGATCGCGGACCGGGGAAAGTGACGATGGTTTCTCTTGTTGATATAAACAACCAGCTATCAGGGATTTAAAACAAAAAATATAAGTAGGAGGACCTGGCAGATGATGATGAAGACTCCTCTTATTTAACGGGAAGTAGACAACCATTCCCTGGGAAACCTGGAAATACCTACTGTGAACTGATGCAGAATGATGTGATGTGCTTTATTAATGTCATGTGGGAACTTTGCACAAAGACATTTACGTACCAAAATCCTTAGAAAAACATCCACAAATCATAAACAGTGAAATGTCAAGCTCGCCGACGTCTCTGATGGTCTCAGACGTAGTTTCCTTATCTCAGTTTACTTCTTTTACAGGCCATCTCTGCTCTTCGGGGGTTGCAGGAGGCCAATCCAAAGCTGACCGGTGTTTTAAATCAATCAGATCAACTTTAACGTTGATCTGAGTTATTCAAAAATGACCTCTGGACATGCAGGAAGATGCTCTGCTTTGCATAACAACTCATTTCTGTATAAATGTATATAAGAATTAAAAAGTGATTAGAAATTCTTGCATCTATTCAGCAAAAAATATCTTTGGACTTCAAAAACTCAACAGAAGAAGCCTTAAAAAGATAAATTGTCAGGGAATGAAAGTGAGGCTTAGTTATAAGATAATATTCACATATACTGAGATGGAAACGTGTTATCATTTTATAATAATCCCATTGCAAATGTAGTAATTAGACTGCACCAGCTGATAATGGGGGAAATAAACCTGACACCCGGGGTCATAACATAGCGCGTCCATAGACTCAATAATACTCGTCCCTCAACCGATGAAATCCACATCCATGTCTAACAATCTGTCTTAGATTTGTTTTTCTTTGAGAAAGAAATTTGAGGATAAATGTCACTTCTGTCTTCTTCATATTGACTTAGCAGAAGTTTTACATTATCAGAAACTTTCACTTTAGCTGATTAGAAAGTCCCTTTGCTTTGCAAAACAGCGTTAGTTATGATTTTTTCCAAGATAAGCACTGAAGAGTCTTCATTCATCAGTAAATCTTCGGTCTCCTCTGAGACTTCTGCACCTCGCCGTGTCCGTATGTTACATGTTCACGTCTTCTGTTTTATGTTGCAGCAGAATTGTGTCTGGAAAGTGTGAGCAGATGCACATTTCTCCACAGACTGTTGACACAACTTATCACAACAGGCGGCTCACACAGACCCATATGCCCCCCCTCCACACATACACCAGGTCCATCTGTCCGACTCCGAGGTATAAAGGATGAGGTAATGGCTCTCACGTTTGAAGGCCTGGCACCTTTTTTTTTCTGTCCTCACAAAGCTGTCCACCAGGTTTGTTTTCTCTGTCCTTTTGTGTTTTTCTTTGTATCCGTCTTTAAACCCCAGAAACTAAGATGAGATCAGACAAATATTTTAGACTCACAGTGCACTTTATAGTTTGCCAACCAAAATAGGAGCGTGAATAAGCATAGTACATTGTACATTTTGTTGGTTTTGCTTTGGTACGTCTGATGACGAGCAAACAAAGAAGAGATCAAGTTGATAAAATGAGTTCTGATTGAGAAAAATGTACATGAAAACATTCAGAAGGGATTGCTACAGAAAGAATGACTGTGCAGTGGAAGAATAAAGAATAAACTAATATTGTAATAAAAGGAAGACGTGGAACACATCCAACGCATGTCAAAGTTCGCTTGAACCCCACAGAGATATCTGTAGAGGTGCTGTCAGGTGTTTACAGCAGGGTTTACCGTTTAGCATGTTGACGTGATGGCAAAATAAAAAAACAATAACTGTAGACTTAAGCTGAGGCTGGATTGATAACGGTACAAAATAATTGTGACCAAAATGTTCTTTTTTTAACCAGACTTTAAATGTGTTTATTTCTGCTCTATAGTTGGACATTTTAACATAGGAGTCAATGGAGATTGACTCGCTGTTGTAGTCCGCCCCTAGCGGTCAGTCGAGGAACTTGGAGCCAGGAGTGCTGGGCCGTCACGTGACTGGCTCCACTGAAGCAGATTTCATCCCCCCAAACATGCAGCCAGTACAGAACTTTGACAGTAATCGCATAACGGTGACATCAAAGACTGATGCGATGCGACTTGACAGTTCAGACAGAAGGTGTATAGGAAAACACGAGCTACGTATCCGACTTAGGACCACATATGAAAGTGACCCAGGTCTGATGTGGACAAACCAGATTTCAGTTCATATGAACTGTTTAGACAGCAAAAAAAAATATAAAAGAACCTGATCTGAGCAAAAAGAATGGATTTGCGTTGCTTGTGCCTCTAGTGGGAACGTAGCCATTTGAAAAAGTCCCACTTTGCTCTACACTGCCTCCTACTGGTCACATTCGTACTGCAAATCGCAAACAGAGAATTCATTTATGAGGACAGTTAAACAGAGGCTCCATGCAGCACACAGGAGGTAGTCATATGGTCAAAAATGTGTATTAGAAAATGAGGAGTTACGTCACGATGTATTCAGGCGGCTTCGCTATGTTTAAAGAACACAGCATCTGTTGCCATGGTTATTTCAACAGCAAGACAGCGAGCGCTACTTATTACTTGTATTCATTTCTTTTTTTTTGTTTCTTAAATGGTTTGAATGGGGGTTGAGGCAAACCCATTAAAATGTTAATGATCTCTTTTCTCGGGACATATCTTGACAAATATTGCATATAATGTAGCTCGGAAATTCATGACCTACTCACAACAATCTGCAATAACATTAGAAGTTCTAGTTTCTAGTCAGAGGTATCGTTTTTATATGAGTTCAAGATGTTATAGTATTTACAGCCGGCTCGTGAAGCGCTACCTGTAAATCAACATTAATCCATCGACCAGCGGCAGACAGACGCTGTTGGTTGTCACAGTTCTGCTGCAGAACCAGGTTTATCTCCCTGACGACTGAAACACACCAAATTCAAACCTGAGTTAATGTTTGACTCTCTAATAACAAAGAGCTTAATTTTTCAGACATTACAACGGCCCTTTAAAGCCTCACAACACAGTGTGAAATTGGAGCTGGGTGCCGAGTGGAGGGGGTGAGGGTCAGAGCGGTGATGTCATTCTGGCAACCCAAACAGTGGCCCAGCTTTCAGATGTGGGGACGGATGCCTCTGCTTTGGTTACTGTCAGACAAACAGCAGCTAAACTTACACAGTGGGGATTCCTCAGACCTGTCAGCAGGTTCCCACCGCATCTCTACCCGCCTACCAAACCTAAACAACAGAAAGGAAGGAAAGTCAGGAGGATAGGTTTATGGGTCCATTCTGAAGAAGAAAACAAAGTCTTTACCCTAAACTTTGAATTAATTCAGCATTTGGGGAAGAAAAGAACACTCAGGAAAAAGGGGTTTATTTCTGTTACTAGGATCTGTGATAAAACTCTCAGAATGTAATCTAATGCCAGTGAGCTAGGATATAAGGTAACATAAAGGCATAGAGAATGATCTTATTTTCAAAAAATAAATATACTTCAAGCCAAAGCTTGGGGCTCACAGCAGCAGCTTTAAGAACATGTCTTTCTTGAACCACTGCAGAGGTAAATACACAACATTTAGGGCACAACACTTATTCAGGAGTGTGAACCATGTCCTTGGTCTACTATTGTTGTTATTGGGACCATTAAAACACAGCCAGATCTCATGGCAAAACAGAAAACAGGCACAAAACAAAAGTCATCGCATTGATGCTGTTGAGCCAGACATTTAGACCACAAAAATAGGAGTTTTTCATCTAGTAGACATAAGATTGTTTTCAGAAATTCAGTGGTTTCCCAGCATGGTTTTTAATGACTAAATCCAATCAAACAGCAAGTGAAAGTGAAAGTAAGTATTGAACCAGGCAGAAGACAAAACCTGGGTCTTTTAGATGACCTTCATGTCGTTGCCAAACATTTCCAACCTCCTGATATGGACTTTTTCACCTTTCAAAACATTTTCTTTTTGGTGATAGTGTCATAAAAATGTTGTGAAACTGCAGGCTCCGGTTAGGCCGCTATGCTACTCTACGTCACCCCAGTTTGCAAAAACCCAACCAATCGCTGGGGACTCTCAAGCCAGTGGTGTTATAGTGTCAAGTGTCCAAATGACAAATGTCATCTGTTACAAAACCTTTGAAAAATCAATATGAGGAACGCCAGGATTCTAGATAATGACACCTACCTCAAAGGCAAATGCTGATAAAAGAAGTTGTACAGTTTCTGAAGACATAGTCACATTACTGGAAAACTGTCTTGTTCAAGTTGAGTCATTAATCAGGGGCGGGAGGAAGGCGGAGCTATAGCACTGGCTGCAAAAAATAAGTTTAATTATGAGTCCTGTGTTTATTAGACAAGAAAACAAGTGGTAACTTCAGCAGCAAATCCCCAGACAGACTTTTACTTGATTCAGCAAATGTATGAACAATCTTGTCTCACAAAAACGTCACAAAAAGTAATCTGTTAATTTATGACTTTGATCACTAAGTCAATATGCAAAAATAGCAGCAGGCGGTGACGGTACTCCCACACGGCAGCATGGCATTGACACTTGATGGGTGGTGCTTCTGTTGTACCGTCATCATGCCGTAAACAACCAATCGGATTTCACTACGCGCTCACTTTGAAGCTGTCCTGCCACTAGCTGCAACTTGATCAGCTGATGCCTGTGTCAAAATGTTGAAAATTGAAAACTCCCACATTTTGGAGATAAGCAATTCACCCACCGCAACGCACAGAGCCCACACTTCACTTGACATCGCCTGTTCAAAGTGAACAGACGGCAGCGCCCAGGACGCTCATCATCTATCAAAGACTGTAACAACAATTGACGAACCATCAAGTCACTTCACCCACTGGCTTCTGACGAGCTGTTTAAAGCCTCTGTTTTGTCAAAAGCCACCAGGAACACGCCCACTGTATGTCAATCAAAGTTAGCTTTGGTTACCAGCTCCTTCCTTCATCGTTGTGGTTCGATTGCATTGTTAAGAACTTCCACGTTGTGTTAATTTCCAGCCTATGAGGATGAGGTTTGAGTGTGGGACTGTCAGATTAAAAGACTGGGAGGAAGAAGGGAAAAGGACCAACCTCCCTCCACTGCAGACGGGTGAGGTAAGGTGGCAGATCTCATTTACATGCCTATCACAGGGATGGAGTTTAGGTTACCTGTTAGTGAGGAGGCGTGTTTGTTAGCACGTCCGTGTGTGTGCGTTCACCTTATCTGGTGCCGTCATGGTGTCTCTCTATGGCATGACTCAGGTTACAGTGAACACGCTTATCTCCCCCCTCAACAAGCATACACTTTGCAGGGACAATAAGAGATGCTGATGATGCAGTTTGGAACCAAATAGCTGTCAGGTGACTTTATCTTAGAAGGTATCAGTCATGAATCAGCATCAACAGGTGTTTTCCTTGCTCTGCTTGGAGCGCGAGGCTTGTTGGTGTGCTGCAGCTGCAGCAGCATCAGCATGCACTTGTCTTCTGATGCCGAATCCAAGAAGAACTGGACAAACCCTCCATGACATCACCCATAGGTTTTCTTGGGAGAGCTTTTAAAGCCCCTCTTATTCTGTATAAAATATCACTTCCTGTACGGTTGTCCTGAATGTGAAATCTAGCTATGGACACCAAAACTGGTTGTTGAACCAGGCTGTAAATATATTTATTTCTGCTGCAAAGTTGGACACTTTAACCTGGAGATTGACACATTGTAACAATTAGCCCAACAACTTCCTTAAAGGACAATGTTACCACATTAAGAAAGGGCTCTAAGAAGGCTTTGTGGAGAATACTGACTACAACATGAAAGATATTTCACGCCGTTTAATTCCGATATCGTGTACAGGCCTTAAGTTGTGAATCTGACAAATCACCCAAACAATTATGACTCCCGTATTGATTCCCCCTTGGTCCATGTGATGTATCCAAAAAGTTCAATCGTGCCCAAAATCCAAGTTCTTTTCCCGTTCCGTCCACTCGGTATTTATCACCGACAAACAGACGATTTCCTAAAGTATACCAAAATAATCCATCCGCTGTGTAGAAAGGAAAATCACAAAACCAAAATGCGATCGCTGCTTAGTGGTATACCACTGCCAAACAAAAATCACCAAAACGGCAATGCTCTCACCGGATCTGCGGAGCCTGTAATCCCCTTTGCGTTGATCTGGACGAAGGTCGGAGTTCTCTGCTCCTACCAGCGTTTCCTGTAGAGGGTTCACCTGGTGCACAGCCCAGGTGCGGTTTTCTAATGGCAGTATCCTCGGCTCCCGCCCAGGAATGGAGTACCAATGCGTCCTTTTGCTAAGGTCCTGTGTTCGGTGGCTCTCGCTTACTCCTTGTGCCCTCCTTGTCATACACACACCCCCTCCTTTTATCTCTCCTTTGAGTCCACACCTGTCTCCCATTTCCATAATTGCAGCAGTTGACAGTTGGAGTAAGTTGACAATGTTGACCGTGTCCATCTTGTTTTGTTGATCATTCCACTGAATATGGTAGTTGACCAGACCGAGTTGTTTCCTCACCGTAGCCCGCCCCGACCATTTGGGCGCAAGTTTCGAAAAGAAATTATCTGAGGCTTTGGAAAGTGGATGCGTACGAACCCAGACCAAGTTTCCCGGCAGGAGTTGTACAGCCCTTCTGCGGGTATAGTAATATTCGGCCTGTCTGGTCTGACACCTTCTCGACTCTCTTCTTAACTTGATCAATCATCTGCTTCTGCCGTTCCAGAAATGAGTATAGGAGTTGATGTGGAGTAGGCGGGGACCAAATGATTCTTTCTAGGGGGGCCTTTTAGCGTTCTTCCAAGTGTTAACTCTGCCGGCGTATGGCCCGTGGTCTCATGATAGGCGGAATTTATGGCAAAGCGGAATTCCTTCAATAACTGGTCCCCGTTTCTATGTTGGTCCCCAACGTATGAGGCAGTCATCGTTTTGATGGTTCGGTTGGAACGCTCGGTGAGATTGGCTTGAGGATGATAACTAGTGGTGAATTTCTGCTTCACCCCCCAGATCTTACACAGGTTAGCCATCTCGTTACTGGTGAACTGTGGCCCCCGGTCAGAAATTACCTGAAGTGGGACACCGAAACAGGTAAATATCTCCTCTTTCAAAAGGGTGACTATGCGGGTGGTTTTGGCATCTCGTAGTGGAAATAGCTCCACCCATTTTGTGACATAGTATATAATTACTAAAAGGAACACATTACCCTTTTTGTTGCGTGGGAAAGGCCCCATGAGGTCATTCCCAAGTTTTTTCCAGGGACCCTCGGCAGGGGTAGGCTGCATAAAACCGGAAGGCTTCTGGTTGTCAGCCTTG
Source organism: Xenentodon cancila (assembly GCA_014839995.1). Lineage (NCBI taxonomy): Eukaryota > Metazoa > Chordata > Actinopteri > Beloniformes > Belonidae > Xenentodon > Xenentodon cancila. The sequence continues at coordinate 28,746,773 of CM026201.1, forward strand.
TAAGTCTGGCAGATGTTACATCCCCTGACCTGATTCCAGACGTTCTTGCAGACCGATGGCCACCTGGCTACTTCAAGGATCCGGAGGAGAGTTTTTAATCTGCCGAGGTGCCCGCTGAGAGGGTGGTTATGGAAGTACCTCAAAAACACCGGTATCAGAGATTTTGGGACCACGAGCTGAAATGTATCTCCTCCTTCCCTCAATGGTGAGTGTCTGTACAGGAGACTCTGCAGCATGATAAATGTAATACGGTCGGGCCTGTTACTGGTATCCGCATCTTTTGTCATTGCGGTAATTTCCGGATCTTTTTCTTGCGCCTCCCTTATCTCGGCTAACAAAGAAGGAAGGTCCAAAGAACACGAGGAGGTTGTTGCCACATAGGCTGTAACTGAAGGAGGAGTCATGAGAGATCGGGACAGCCCATCAGGCACAATATTATGAAGCCCTTTCCAATACTGGAACTTAAACTGAAATTGCTGGAGACGTAGGAGCCAGCGGGTCAGTCTGGAAGAGGTTTTGGGATAGTTAAAGGCCCAGGTCAAGGCGGCATGGTCCGTGAATACTGTAAATTCCACCCCCTCAAGGTGGTGTCTCCATTTTTCCACAGCCCACACCACAGCCAGGCACTCCTTTTCAGAGGTAGAATAATTGCACTCTGCTCTTTTTAAACCTCTAGAGGCATATGCAATTACCTCCTCTTGGTCACCTATCCTTTGTACCAACACCGCCCCTAATCCAACCTCACTGGCATCAGTGTGTATTTCAAAAGGCAGTTTCAAGCTGCTTTCTTACCTCCTGATTATCTCTCGGCGATAGAAGAAAAGCTAAGGGACATGGTCCAATTACCGGATCAGTGTCTGAGGGACTTTGCCTATGACTACCGTGCGCTATGTGTCCGTTGGAAGCCGGACATCATGGAGATGGAGTTAGTCCGCAAAATCCTGAACAATTGCAATCCCAGAATCACTGGATGTCTCCGGGGCACCGTGACCACTGTAGACCAGTTGGTTCAAATTGGGACCCTGGTGGAAAAGGACTGCATGGCATCGAAAGAATACTGGGGAAAGGTGGATATGCAAAAGGCCAAGGAAAGGGGAGCAAAGAGGACACCAGACAAAGTGCCCTCAAATGATGTCAGGAAGTTTGGCGACGCAGTGGTAGTAGCACATCCAGGCACAAGGTCACCATCTGTAACAATTAGCCCAATAACTTCCTTAAAGGACAATGTGGCACCTGAACAGGGACCTGAACAGGGACCTGAACCTGTTCCATAAGCATATTTAAGTCCTAACAGGCTTCAACTTGTTGCAAATCCCTGTTTTTAAAATGTGTCCCATTATCAGATCTTACCTTTTCCGGAAACTTATGTTGGGGAATGTACGGATTTACCAAAAACATTATCACTGACTTACCGTCCTCCTTTCTGGTGGGACATGCCTCTGGCCATCCGGAGAAACCTTCCACATATATCAGTACACACCTGTATCCTTTCCCTGGAGTAATCATATCTGTGTAATCAATGACTTTTCCCTGTCCTGTTCTTGTCTGGAAGGAAAAATTCCCATTTCTGGTTTTACAGTGGGTCTTGGATTATACTGAGTACAGATCTTACACATTGTCACATGGTTCTTTGTGATGTCTTTCAGGTAATGATGCCATGTGACATCAGTTTCTACCCATCTGTGCTGCTCCTACATGTCCTACTCCATGTGCTTCTTCCAGAGCCCTTTTCCTTATTCCTGGACACAAAACAGTTCTCCCATCTAGTCCTTTCCACAATCCTGCTCCTTTTTGCTTCCATACTGCCTTTTAATGAGGACACGCCCCCTTTTGAGCTTCCCTAATCTGATCCAGGGTGAGGTGGAGCTGGATCTCGTCCTCACTCTCTGTCAGCTTCTTCATTACCTTTTGCAATCCAGCTGTTTCTATTGTCATGTCCTTTACACTTCACAATCGCCACTCTTCTCTGTAACATTAAAACTTCCGCTAATCCTCTCATCTCCTTGTCATGTTTTATGGGTTTGTTACCTGCTGTTAGAAATCCTCCTAATGCTGCTCCTGCTGCATAAGCTGAGTCAGTAAACACTGACACGTCTCTTCCAGCCCCTCCTTCACGGCTTCTATCACTGCCTCCACGTCTGCTTTCTGTGCAGAGGACCACTCTGGCAGTTTTTCAGTCTTCAAAGTTCTGAGTTTCTTCCGTTCTTTTATCCCCACTGAGAATCCTGCATGCAATCCTCCTTTCTTATCTCTGACATCATCTGTGAACAAAGCTTCTGACTCAGGAATATATTCTGCTTCCAAGTCTGGCCTGACCGTTGTCTCTTTTCCACTCTTACTCAACACTCACATAGCTCTCCTTTTCCCATCCCATCTGCCATATTGATACCTTCATAAGTGAAAATCAGGTTAGGGGTGTCGAACACTTGTTGTTTTCTCAATGAAGAAATTGTGAAAGTCAGAGTTCATATAAGCCACGATGCTGTGTTGTCAGCACATGTAGGAGGTGTCCAGTCACTAAATGTGATGTTTTCTAAATTATCTTTACCAGCCCTGCTGCATGATGTGTGCATTTCGGGTGTCTTTACTCAGTTTTGTCAGTCATTACACTCAGGTCCTGGGGTGTCATTCCAAAGTTTAAGAATATGCTCCATCCCTCCTTCCACTACAGCCAATAAAAGCCTGGTCTCTTCCACAGTTTTATTCACCATGCTTTCCTGTATGTCTTCCTCTCAGTGGGTGGAGGCGCCTCCTCCCCTTCCAGCTGTACATGAACAAATGGAACCGACAGCCTACTGAACCATATTTTCCTTCTCTTCTCCCACTCTTATCTTTCTTATGCTGTCCTCTGTTAAACACACTCGCCTCTGCTGCCTTTTTCCTCCTGTTTTTTTTATATTTCTTGTTTTTACATTCCTCTTCTTTCTACATGTGTTAGTAGGAACATGTATTTCCAGCTTGCTGACCACATCCTGGCAATCTTCTACTTTCAGCCTCGTTCCATACTTTCTTTTCCATTTAGGTAAATACTCAGTTAACATCCCCTTGTAGCGCCCCCCTCGGTGGGGTCTTACTCTGAGGTTTTCCCATTATTGCTTCTGCTGTAATGGTTATGGTATTCAGCGTTGTGTTAGTTAAAAACTAACATTCCTGAGATGAAACACAACATTGAGTTTTTACTCATTGCTGAGATGTAATATAAATGGAGCTAATCATTTTGCTTCACTGACGACCACCTGCTTGTGGCTACTGATCAGATGGACACGGTTGCTCAGAAAATTAATAAAGGAGGAGAAACTGTGCCATAGAAAGAAAATTTCATAAGCCACAATTATGTAAAAAATATGAGCCTAAAAAGAGACAAAAATCAGAGAACCAGAAGTCTTGATTTACATTTAGAGTCTCTATAAGCTAAACGGGAACCATGTGTGATTTTAAAATCTGTCTGCGTCAAAGTGGGCGGAGGATGTTTGCCTGGGCATGTACCTGAGAAGGACCCCACCCCTGCACCCCCCACCTACCCAAACAAATGAGGGGTGTGAGCCGGTCTGCTGCTGATCTGAGGAGGTGGAGTGGGAGGAGGAAGCGGTCCCCAGTCACCCCCCCCCCCCCCCTGTCCCCCAGCTGAGGGTTTCCAGGATACAATGAGCCAAGAGGTCAGGGGTCAGACGGTGGGGGTGTCTGATGTTACTGAGGATGCTAATGTTATGCAGAGCTCTTAAACTACATGGTGTAAAAGCTGGAACAATCCGGCTGCTGTTACAACGTTTTCTCCAGCCAGAGATCTGAAAAATCAAACTGTGATCCGTCACAGTCAGATTACGAGATGAGGACGTGCAAGTAAGGAGAATCCACACAGGCAGCGAGTCCTTCAGATTTAACGGCATGGTTTAAGAAGTGCTCATCTGGAGTCTTGTTTTCTAATGTATGGCTTTAGGAAAGGTTTGTGAAGCCTCGAGCGCAGCCGGTTGTAGAGCCGTCGCCCAAATCACCATCTTCGTTCACGTGACCTGACGAATCATCTTGAAACAGACTTCACTGCAAGACTTTACAAGGGAAAATAACTGCAAGGTTTGCAGAACAACTGCAAATGAAATGATAAAATGCACTTTTACATCCGTTTTGCCCTTTTTTTTTTTGAGGTTGATTAAAGGATGTTATTGCACCGCTGGGAGTATGATGAGTCAGTTCATTTTTCAGAGAAGAGCTGGTTTGATCAAAGATCTCACTTCAAACGCAACCGCTTCATTCACAACAATTTAAGGTGACACACTGAAAGACTATGTGGCAACACGCAATGGCATTGGGAGGATAAGGACGGCTGCAAAGCGCATTAAGCAACTGCAAATGTGACAAAGGCAGATACGACTTTCACATCCTGAGACACAAACAAAAAAACCCAAAAAAACAACTCGTATTTTTCCTTCCGATTTCAACGCTAAATATAGCAAACAGAGCAAAAACCTGTGCAGCTGCAATATATGAGACCATAATAACAAACGGGCACAGCAGACACATTCAACAAGCCTCTGAAAATTCCCACTACACGTCTAGAAAACTGTGAAAAATCCATTTGAACAGTCCTTGGAGTAGAGTTGAGTGTGTAAGAAAGTGAAACCACGTGACGTCCAAACATTAACTGGTGTGTAAATACTGAGTAATTGTGCACACATGACGGAGCTCCTCAGCCGCTCTGCTGCTGAAACAGGATGAACGGAAACTCGTGTCATCTGTGAAGCTCTGCACAGCAGGTTGAGTTTACGTCCTGACTGACTGAAGACAACAAATAAGACAAAGCCAATCGTCCAAAGTTCCAGCTGCTTCTGCAGTTGAGTAAGTACAGAGGCCTGCGGTACATGCGCTGCATGTATTAGAAACAGTATTATTGTAAGCTTACTCATTCTCACACAACAGAAGATAATTGTGTGAGTTTACAGCTGCTGAAGAAGGAAACTGGGCTGTTGGGGAGCGAGGAGCGCAGTTGTTTGTGTGTGTAGGTGGAGGGGTGTGTGGTTGTGGTGAGCAAATGACCAACATTTACTCAGTTAAAGAGGAAAGTAAGAGAAAACACTGGGGGGAGGTGGGAAATGAACTGTTACAAGTTACAGTGCAGCTGGTTTACACTGTAGAATTAACACACAAAGTCAGTTTATGAGTCAAAGGGTATGTAAAAGGTAGAAATGCAAGGTGAAAGTGAGGTTAGTGACCCAGGAGAGGAGGCCTATCCTGTCAGCGCTTGTGGCTGAAGGAAGGCGGGAAGAAAGTCAAGGCAACAAGGTTCTGTTGCTGCGTCCCCACCAAAATAAAAGCCTTAGAAACCGCATTAAAAATACATACGTCAAGAAACAACGAAATTTAGACATCGATATTGAGGCGCCACTTTGGAGCAGCTGCTGAAGAATGGCATTTTCCTTTAAATAAATAAACAAAAGAGAATATTTATGTCTCGTCTGTCATTAGGTGGACACAAGCACAATAAAAACTGAAATCCTTCCACATATCATGAACGCATCAGGAAGCGCATAATTTAACAAAACCACGATCTCTAATTGTTCCTTTACCCACCAAGCTGTTTAAAAGTCATTTAAATAAGGTTTGAGAAAATTAACCTTTAACCCAATATGTCTCATTGGATTCCAGTAAATTTTCGCCACACCCAATATGAAAGAATTGTTTAAGAAACAACCACAGAGGTTTCAAACTAAAAATGAAAGTGTGCGAGTGAGTAAAAAGTTAGTGAATTTTATAACGAGTGTTCATGAATGAGTGTCAGTAATTTGATGAGGAGTAAAGAAAACTGAAAATTAACAAAGGAGGAGAAACCGTGTGGCACAATACAGTTTTATAAGGCACATGTAGAAACATTAACTGAAAATGTTTTGAAACAAATAAATATATTAATATATGAATATGAATGTGAATACCTGAATATTAATATGAATACCTGAATATTTACAATAAAAAATGACTGAATTGAAAGAGTTGAATAAAATAGTACCAGTTAAATAAAGAAGTATCAGCAATATTTTTTTTTCTGAAAAAGTAGTGCAATATTTCTTTCTGCAGTGGCATCAGCAGCATTGAAAGAAAGTGAGTTGTGCAACTAAATATAAAACATCTCCATGTTTTTACAAAGATTTTACTTTGTTTTACACCATATAAATGTAGTGTAGTGAAAACTGGTGTCAGAGCTGACTGTTAAACAAAAACGTTGTAAATAACAATAACATAACGCTGCACAATCTGCACAGTTTAAAGAGTAACAAGTTTGTATTTCATAGATGAGCTGTTTTTTTGAGACAGCACAAAGAAAAATGATTAATTTATAATAATATGGTGAATATGTTGAAAGGCGTAATGTAGATAAAACTTTCACATCCTGTAGTACAAAAAAAATACATCTTTTCCCTCCTGTCCTCTTGTGATTTACATTCACAAGATTATAAAAAAAAACATTTCTGACACTTTCTAAACATATAATCTAGGCTTCAGTGTTGTATAAATGTGTTACAAAGAATGACTATAAGCTAGTGGGTTTTTAAAACCTTTTTCATTAGTTCGCGTTCAGAGGTTGCAGCGATTTTCTTTTGAAATCTCGAGCCGGATGTTTACCGGATGTTACGAGTAGCTTGACCCCGATAAAAGCGCTCAGTCAGGCGACGACACCTCGGACGGACTCAGTAAAGCTCAGACGGCGCTCACCGCCCTCATCTTCGCACCTCATCCGATATTTTCGCTTTGATTTATTTAATCTTTGACAGAAACCAGGCTCGGCCAGGACGGTTCATCTTTAACTCCCGACCATGAATGACCCATCCCGTGCTGATTGAAGCATTCACGTCGTGCGGGTCATCTCATCCTCGTTTTTGTTTTGTTTTTTGTGCATTTCTTTTCCTCCGATGTGCACCTGTTACCGCTGGTACCGGACCTGCAGACAGCCTCACCACGGACACCCACAAACACCAAGTAAGCGACCGCAGGTCGGAGAGGTCGCCACGGCTGCAGACGTTAGTCGTGACGAGTCGGAGCGGTCGCGTTGCGTCATCTACCCAGCTGTTGGCGAGACGCGCGTGTCACCGTCGACTGAATTACTCTCATTTCTCCCGCTTCACACGCTGGCTCCTGTCATTTGGCTCTTACTTCTATTTTGTAGGCTTTTGTGGTGTGAGTGTGTCCTTCATAGGTACGACGGGATACGCTTAAAACGTCTTTATTATTTTAAATGTTTCCTCGGGGTGATGCGTTATTGTGACGGACATGTCCGGGCGTGTCGGGACTAAAACGAGCAGAGAAAACAGCAACATGGTACACTGGTACGATCGTAAATAATAATAAAACGGTCTGGCGACACTTCAGACGCAGACGTTGTTTCGCGCGCCACCAAAAAAGAAAAACAACCACAAAAAACAGCCCATAATAAACATCTGCGTTTTGGTCGATCTCGTTCTTTATATGTTGAGCGTTTAGCCACAAAATATGAACGAACTTTTAAAACCGCAGAGTTGACGGTACTTTGCGGCGGGTTTGTTGTTCTCGGGTGTTTTGGTGTTTCTCTGCTGAATGGCACGCGCCCTCGCTCACGCCTGCGAGCGTACTCGCGCTTAACGAGGCGCGGATTGTTTACAAACAGAAGTCTCGTGCTCTGGACTGGGAGCCGCGGAGCCGCGTCCGCCCCCTGGCGGCCGACAGGAGCGTCGGCTTCGGGCTGCACGGTCACCTGTGGACGCAGGATGACATGTTTACGCGTCATCTTTGAACCGTTTGCTTTTACGCGTTTGTGGTGTAGTAACTGGTTGGCGTCTAATCACTGAATGTTGTTTAATCACTGAATAATGTCTAATTACTGAATTTATATTTACCATAAGAACTACAATGCAACATGTAATCTTATCTGTAATGATGAAAGGAGAAGAGCCCATGGAAGCAGAGATACTGGTGTGAACCCAGAGAGCCAGCTGTCTAATTAACCTGTCACAACAAGAATTATTGCTATATAAAAGGGACATATAATGTGTTGATACGATGCCTTTGATGTGTGTACACACTCATATATGGCCTGTAAGATCTAAGTAGACATGTCTTAGGAGCACAATATTTGAGGAATGTCAACAATGTTGTATGACCTGAGTTGTGTAAGAGAAGGAGCCATCATGTTGTAGGAATCCCCCTCTAGTTAGAGGAGGGGCCTTATGTATGTTTTTAAAAACCTAGACTGATCAGACCAGACACCGGTAAGAATGATATGAAATACCTAATGGAAGAAGATAAAAGAAAATAGACTAACCGAGAAAAGGGCCAGGGGGAGTGTCCCCAAGCCCCAAAACAGTAGAAAAGGAGAGGGCATTTTGTACATCTTCAGACTTAGCCCGGGCTACTTCTCATGCATGGTACTATTGTAACTCTACAATAAACCATCATTAGACTTGGACGCCAGCTGTTTCTGTCTCATTATTGCTCCGTGGAGACTTCTCATCAGTAACTTTCTATTATAAATGTTAGACTTATTTTAAAAGGTCTTAGTTAAGTAATTGGACGTCGAGAAAATCCACTACAGTGGCGCCAATCTACTGCTGTATTTTGAATAAACAGAAGTTTCTTTAAATGCAGATTTACCACGTGTATTTTGCATGAAGCCAGCTGTGTATTCACCTGTTGCTTCTCTGTGATTTAGGCTACCACTGAGATGGCTCGTGCGGAGACCATCGAGACTGTTGGAGAAAGCGGAGGAGGAGGAAATGACCTTCTTCCTTGTCACAATGCCAGCCGCCTGCCTCGCCCGCTTCATCGCTGGCACAGAGTGCTAATCACTACCACCGGCAGAGCTGGGACTGGCGCTGGTCTCCCTTATCTCCACCACAATCATCACCACCTAGACCCTTTGCTGGTCATTCATCTGCCGTACCCGCTGGCTTACAGCCACGACGAGCCAGAGACTCAGCAGCAGTCACCCGCGTCGTCTCCAGCGGTCCCTCGTTCACCTCTCTTCAACCAGCAGGGGCGGAGCAGCAGGAGGGCAGTGGTGCCCGGGGTCCCGTCAGGAGAGCACGCAGGTAAGATGGTGATCATTGTGCAGCGTGAAGCAGTTCGGGGTGGGACTACTTTCCTATATTAGTGAAAGCAAGTGAGTTGTTTCTTGATGTCACATCAGAAGCATGTTGGGGTTGGTCTCCCTTTTATTTGACAGACAGGAAAATAAGAAAAGGAAATCAGTATTGGAGTGTCTTTAATCCTTAAACACGACGACTTGAAAGACACAACTTCCTGTCACGCTTGCTCTGCAGGAGATTCAGTCTGCAGACTCAATGAGCATGAATGAATACGAGAACAGAAGCGCCTCAGTAGTGACTGAAGCTCGCAGGATAGTTCGGCTCTAGATGGAACGTCTTACATCTGTCACAGGAGTAAATAAATGACTTTTTAAATACAGAGTGGCCTTTTAACCAGCCGGCATTTGTGAAGCGGCACCGGATGCAGACAGGAAACAGTCCACCCCGGTTTTCTTCTCCCAGCCATGCGTGAGCGCTATCGGGCACGAGGTTATGAGGCGTGAGACGACGAGTCGTTGAAGAAGCTGCTGGTTTTCACTAATAGTTGAATGAAGATGTTCATCTTGTGGCGTCAGTTTGCGTTCTGTTTTTTTGATTTTTTTGGTTTCCGTTTCCTCCTTTTCCCCATCAGCTGAAGGTGAATCATCTAAGTCTTTCATTTTATGAATCAAATGGTGCTGCGAACGCAGGTCCAGGCAGTGTCTTTTGCTGCTGTGATCTTTAGTCTTGCTCCCACGCCCCCACCTCCTCCTCCTCCTCCTCCTCCTCCCCCTCCTCCCCCCTCAGCTGTAGGTCAGCTGCACACACAGACATGTTCAGACTTGTCCTGGCAGGGCAGCAGTAAAGACACCCTCTGCAGCTTTTCCTCCCCACCAGGTCAGTTTTAGTGAGTGCTAGTCAGACTGCAGACGTTTAGTCTGTTTAACATTTGTAAATCAGTCTTATCAGTTAGTTCACCAATCAAAGTCAAAGTTTACGAGCGATTGTTTTTCCAATGAGTAAGTTAAACCTACTTAATCTGTTGTGCACCTGTAATATGATCTTTGAGTTATAATCAGTCAGCTACTAAATTTACAAATAACATGCAGCCGTTGTGAAGCTGTTTGTCTTTATTATTCCTGCAGTTACTAAATAAATGATCTTCAGGGGTTGGAGGCATGTTGACTGTTGGCTTTCTGTCGGTTTTTGTTGCTTTGCACTCAGTGCGTCATAAAAGTGACGCACTGAATACGTCGGTTTTTAGTAAAGTAACCACAGTAACAACCTTAGAGATTCATTCAGCGCCTTCTGTGGTTTTTAGTATACTTCTATGCTTTTCCTGTTTTGATTTTCATTGTCTCCCCACCACCACAACCGACAACCAGCCCACTCCTCTGTCTGTCCCTGCTCTCATATTTGACCGATCAAGAGCTCCCTCTGTCATCTTTAAGGCTGTCATCCCGTCTAACACTCATCTTCAGCCCCCAAGCTCCACCTCTTTCCCTCCTCGTTCTTCCTATCACATCTCGGACCCCCTGTTCTCTCCTCCAATCACATTGCAAACATCTCCAGGAGGGCTGCCTCAGAGTTACCTTGGCAACAAGCCAGGGTTTTCCTGTTTGTTCTGGGTTTTTTTCCTGCCGCTCTCTCTTTTCTGTCTGTCTGTCTGTCTGTCTGGGGACCTGTATCTTTAAAGGATCAGTTATAATCCTCCCGCCAAAGCAGATGATGTGGTTGCCAGGGGTTTCCGTTTCTGTGGCAACTAGAGTTGTAGTTCTGGAGACAGGGGTCCTTTTAAAGATGAGCTTTGCTTGAACAAAGTAAAAATCAAGCTGGCGATCCCAAAAAGAGGATTTAGCAGGACTTCTTCTACTCAACACTCAAAACTGCATGATGCCAGAGACCTTGAAATGAAATTGTACATAAAAAAAAGAATATTTGTAGAAGTAGTGTTGTTGCATGTGAAATTAAATGATGGGGTGCATGAAAAAAGTCGAGGTGTCGAGGTGTCGAGGTGTCGCTGCTCTGCGCTTCTTGTAGTGAAACTGTGACTGAAATGCTTCATCTCCTCCACAAACTCCAAAAGACTTAAGAGATTTTATACAAACACATTTTGCCTAGAAAAAGGGGACATTCGTAAGTAATAAAACCTAAATATGTAACTACATGAAGACTATGTTTTAGTCTTCATGACTCCCGCACTGTTAGTATCTGTGTGAAGTCTTAAGGTCTCTAACTAGTTTAGGCCTATTTGTCGCCCTATAAGCAGCAGACAGAGGATTCACGTATCTGTTAATTAAAAAAGCAGTCTGTAAACACAACAAAAAACACAAATAACAGCACCTCTCCATACCAGACTTATTAAGCAGATTAAAAGATTACTCTCCCAAATTCCAGCAAGAGGAAGATACAACCCTGTCAGTCCGGCAGGCTCCTTAAGAGGCGTGCGTGCGTGCGTGTGCGTGCGTGCGTGTGCGTGTGTGTTACATTAGTGTGTCTTAGTGTCAAAGGTCAAGACTGAAGTTTAAAGTCCTTGTTTGCATACTGAGAACGCTGGTTTTATTATCAGTTGCTCATCAGTTCCTGTTCTGCGAGGGTCTAAGAGTCACTTTTTCCAGTCTGTGTTTACACACATGACAAGAAAAAATGTCACTTTAGTGTTCACAAAAGATTTAGTTGGGTGCCAACTTCCTGAGAAGACGGGGAGTTTCTGTGACTGCTCGAGTGAGGATGTGGGCTGCAGATGTTACACTGCTTTTTGACAATCGATTAAGCACAACCACAGTAATGTGGTTCACACACGAGCGTTTCCTCTCAACAGGCAGACGCGCAGACACCAAGCAGATGACCAGGGACAGAAATGAAGCCACTCTGTCAGCATCTCGTCTTCTGAACTAACGTTGCTCACTTCTGCTGCAGACCCCCACAGAGAGACCGCCCACAACACCTCCAGTCGACAGGGACCTCTGCCCGATCTGCTGCCGCACAATGAGCACGCTCACCGGGCGTCACAGCGCAGGGGCCTCCGGGGAGCGGCGGTGCAGGAGATGGAGCTCAGGAGGATGGCCCAGCAGCTGAAAGTGATCGGAGATGAATTCAACGCCACGGTCCTCCGCAGAGCGGTGAGTGTTTCTTATGTGTACTTGAAGCCACACACACACACACACACACACACACACACACACACACACACACACACACGCACACACACACTTCACAGCGACTCGAAACAGAGGCCGAGTCACATACTCGGTTTCCGAGTTGTGAATGAGGTGTCGTGCAGCGGATGAATGAGCTGCAGAAACGCCCCCACGCCTGCACAGCTTGTTACTCATCAGCATCTGTTTCCAGCTTGTGAAGTGGGTTTTTTTTTTTTTTGTCATTACACAGTTGCATTGATCATCTTTTACACACACACACACACACACAACACGACCACTTTTTGCTTGCAGATATTTGCATGTGAGAGACGTTGACAGTCAGCTCGCCCTTCTTCCTTTTATTAAGTTACTCGTACATTTTATTCCTTTTTCTTTTCTGTTATTGCATAATTCCTGTCATACTTACCAATTTCCTGCAAATGAATGAATGAATTAATGAAATTAGGTTTCTTTTTAGACCCGTCATGCTTCATCTCTTCATCTCTCTTTCTTTTTTTGACTGAGCTTTATTTCTCTTTATTATTCTCAGTAACTTTACTCGGTTCAGAAATGCAGAGTAAGTCTGTTTATTCTGATTGTTATTTCTTTATCTTGTCCTCTCACACTCCTTCCTCCCCTCGATCTCATGAGGAGTTGGCAGCACTTCACCACACACGCGCGCACACGCACGCGCACGCGCACGCGCACACACACACACCTCCCTACAGCTCTCGCTCCCTCGCCTTCCCGCCTCGTGCCCATAAACAACGATGACGTCAGCTCTGCTCTCACATCACACTTTCACCAGGACACGGCGGTACATTTGAGGAAACGCGTTGCAGGCTTCAGCGCTTCCTTCCGTCTTTAAAAAAAAATCTCCTGCTCCGTTCCTGTCTCGACACTGACGCACACTTGTTCACGGTTGTGTCGAGCGGAGCCGAACGTCCCTCGTGTTCCTTCCTGCTCTTGGCAGACGCGCTGCCTTTCTCTCTGTTGCAGGTTTTGCTTCTCAACATGATGCTTACTTTACCAACAAATGATTTTCATAAGGTCTTCAACAGTCATCTTCAAGGCTTGAGTTGATGTTCTTGCGTGCGACTGCTGCGTTGGCCTGCATCAAGCGACCATCCAGCAGCTCCAGTTTGTGAGGCTGACTGTAACTGGCACGCCGTGTGCTCCTGATCCTCCCCACCGAGTCCACAGCACCTTCTTCTTCTGCCTCTCAGTTGTATATTTGACAGAAACGTCTAACAGAATCCTACTACGACTCAGGAGCTTTCATCGTCGGTCAGTCTGCACACGTCACATGTGAAGTTGCAGACAGTTTATTAGTTTCCTGTCCCGCCATGTGGCTCCCAGTCAACGTATAAGATGGCTTAAACTGCACATCATGTTGTATGAGATGTTTTTGGGTTCTTTTGTCAGTTTATAGCATCCTAATCGTTCCGTTTATTTTATTTGGACTCATATTTCTGCAGCACATCGCCCCCCACTGGCGAGACTGGAGGGACGTCTGCAGAGGACTCCTGAACTTCATCACCCAAACCCTCAGCACTCTGTACCGGCTCACGTAGACCACCACGCTGGACGGTGGTTTTACATTCTGGGCTTGACCACCGGCTGACGGACTCCTGTTCATGACCGGGACGACCCCGATGAGTTTGGGGACCGTTTCTTTTTTCATCCCGGCGGTCCACGGTGGCCTGACGGTGAACAACTTCTGGAACAAAACAATTCAACTGATGAGATCAGCAGCTGGAGGTGCCTGCGCCACCTGTGGGCCAGATCCGGCTGCTTCCTGTGAAACTGGACGCTGCGGTTGCATCGCAGGGAAAAATCGGGTGTTATCCCACTTTGGAGCAAGCAAACATCTCCACCCATCCGAAACTGCTTCATTTCGTTTTTCAACGTGCCTTCCCGCCTCTGCGCTCAGCTGAGACTTTAAAATCTCCCAACACCACGACAATCGGCTACAAAGACCTTCAGGGGTCTTTAAATACTTTGCTTGCACTCACTTATTTACATTCCAGCTTCAGCGCCACACGGTGGCAGCCTGCAGGGCTTTGCAGTGCCCACAGCCACTTGATCCACTGTAAATAGTCTTTTTGGAAGATCAGCCAGTTACCCAACACTTTTGATGGACCTAAGAATCACTTATCAGAGTGAGTTCGCTGTTATTGGGACAAATGTTTGTGTTTCTCAGCAGCTTTCGGCAACAGAAGTTGCTGAAAGTCTGAATTTGAATCCAGTGGATTTGATGAGTTACAATAAAACCCATATGATTTGGATCTCTTGAATGTTTGTAAAATAGCCCTGCGTATTTAATTATAGTGGCCGATAAAATATTAACGGGTCGTATAAAAGCGTAATTTATTTTGGAAAGTAGTGTATCTAGCTTTTTTTTTCTTATTGACCCCACTGAAAACTGAGTGACGCTGTACTGGGGTAACTGTAACTGAGGAGGGGCTCCAGCTGACGCGGTACTTTAAAGCAGCGGCCTTATTGTTATGTTTTTTTGCTCCTGCTGTCTTTAGTGTTCAAAACACTCAACAATCTGAAAGTGAAGTATTCATTAAAAAGATGGGAAATACCAAAATCCTCATTTCAGAGCCTTTAAAGCACAAAGAAAATAAAAATCAGGCCTCACAGTGTCAGAAATGTCTGGAGTGGTCGTTTGAGGTTTGAGGCGTCTGAACTGGAACCCGGCTCACAGCCCAGGTTCTGATGTGGGTTTAATGACACCCCTGTGTGGGTCTGTGGCAGAGTCGCTGTCCCTCTGCCTCACGTTTGAAAACGTTTACGTGTGAAGTTGTGATGGTCGCACCCGGCAGACGTTCAGGTAACACGCTGCAGGGCCGCCAACTAACCGTTAACGCGCTTACTACTGCACTGGTCCAGCGGCGTGCTGGCGGGTTTCGAACCTGCAGGTGGTCTGAACATTTCCCTCTCGAGTGCACTTCCCAGCAGAGCTCTGCGTCAGTCACATGCTGTTTTTTCAACCTTTTGTATTATAAATGTCTACATGAATTTGTACGTTTTTTTTCTTTCTCTTTTGTACAATAAAAATAAGAATAAATGTTTTCTCTTGTTTTGTGTGTCATTTTTAGCACAAGTTTGTGCACGGGGAAGGGTGTAGATTGAGTGAAAGCGCAACACAAATACCACCGCCTTTTGGTTTTGTTTCATGCGGTAACAGATATATAATGTTGACATCACGTCACAGGTGAATAAAACACAAGAAAATAACGATAGAAGAAGAGAACAAGGAAGGGGCAAAGCAGGACACAAATCTTAACATTTCATCAAAATGATGTAACTTCCATATCTGAAGGAGGACTTCCTGGGGAAGTGGCTTTAAAGTAGGGTAAAGTAGGGTAAAGTAGGGTAAAGTAGGGTAAAGTAGGGTAAAGTAGGGTAAAGTAGGGTACGCGGTTACTGACTCAAAACACTTTGTGTCCTGTCTTCTCACCATGTGCTGCCCTTCTCGTGAATGAACTGTAAAAAAAACAGTCAAAACAGCGCTGGCAGCCACTCCAGTCAGGCAGAGAAGTAACAGCAGTATAGAGAAGCTGGTGAACTTTCAAAATAAAACCCAACAATCAGGCTCCGACTCATGCACGACCATACGTTAACCTGTGGAGACTGTGGGTGAATAAGTGAGAGGGTTTCAGAAGAGACTTGAAGCACGTGTGAGGAGAGGTTTAGTTTAAAACTCGAAATGCTCCTTTTATTGAACATCACTTATTTATTTTTTTTCAACATAAAACAAGCTTGAAAGTGCTTCCACTTCTAAAATCCTTGTAAGACCTGACGCCGGTGCAAAACCAGTTCAAAACTGCTGCAAGACTAGACCACGGCGCC
This sequence comes from Xenentodon cancila, assembly GCA_014839995.1. Lineage (NCBI taxonomy): Eukaryota > Metazoa > Chordata > Actinopteri > Beloniformes > Belonidae > Xenentodon > Xenentodon cancila. The sequence goes on from CM026201.1 coordinate 28,762,800, forward strand.
CCCACTGGTCCCTGTAGGACTCAAGCATCCAAAACACTGCTTTAGCCAGTTATTTGGAGGGTCCATGGTCACGTGATGGGGAGTGATGTTTCTCAGAGAGCGCTGGAGGCAGGGTGAGGAAGCATGTGACATTACCAAGAAATCACTTACCCTGCCTTTAATGCACGAGTTAAAAGAATCCAGTCATATACCTGTTTTAAAGGACATTGACAGGATATTGAGTATTTTTTTCTGTAATGGCTAAATAATCAAAAAAATGTATTTAATAAGTCGTAAGCGAGTATCCAAGAGCCAAGAAAGAAATAAAGAAATCTGCAGCCACATGTCTTTATTTCTGTGATTGCTTGTTTTTTCAGTGTTTTTCAATGTTTATTCAGTATTTGATGGTTCCGGCCCTGGAAATCAAAGTCAGACCCGGACAAACCGGACTTATTCAGTATTTGACGGTTCCGGCCCTGGAAATCAAAGTCAGACCCGGACAAACCGGACTACATGCTTTGAATAGAAGAGGACAAGAACTGAGATCGCGTACCAGGCTTTTCTAAGAGACCTCGAATATCTCACAATCTTTGGTTGATTTCTGATTTCGTGTCATCTCAGACCCCCAACCGGTGCCCTCCTCGAGTCTGGTTCTGCTGGAGGTTTACCGGGTTCTTTTTATTCTCCACTGTCGCCTCCTGCTTGCTCAGGATGGTGGATGAGGATTCAATGCAGTAAGTTGGGTATTTCTTTTTTTTTAATGATTTAGCCTTAGATTTGGGTTGAATTTTGAGTCCAGTTTGAATGAATTGCAAAATTAATTCAAACTGGACTGAATTGAGTCATATTTAACTGTTTAAGTATGATGTGCATAAAGAGCCTTTATTTTATTTATTTATTTATTTTTCATTGTCAGTGTGGACATCGTGCACACGCTGTGTGTACGATGCACACAGAAATTACTTTTTACCCAGTTACCCCAGTGCTTTTAACCCATCAACTAGTTTCACTAGTGAGCAGTGGGGCTGCAATTGGGAGTTAAGGGCCTTGCTCAGGTGATTTACCATTGTGGGCAGCCCTGGGCTTGAACCTGGGCCCTCCACGCCCACCACTGTAACCACTAGGCCACCACTCCCTACGTTAGATGACTTTGCCAGGAATAATACAATCCAAATAAACTTTCACTTTGACTTTCACATTTACCTCCGGTTGTATTTAAATATTGTATTTAAATATATTTGTATTTAAATACGGTTGTATTTAAATATATTTAAATTTAAAAAGGTTCAAAGATGACAATAACGGAAGGGAGGTGTGTCGAATCTCACAATGACACATTAAACGTTTGAGTCACTCGTATCTGATTGACTCATACTTGAGGTCGGGGCAGTTTTTCTGTTCAGTTTCCGTTTCTGAAGTTGCTCTTTTCTCCTGATTCAGCACACGTTTATGTTTTCACACTTCTGCATCTTCTGCATCATGTGCATCCTCCCTCCCTCCTCACTGTCAGGCCTGTGACCATCCAGTGAAGGTATGAAAATGCGAGACAAACAAAAACAAACCGTCCTCCAGACAGAGAAGGTTACAGAGCAGACGCTTATCAGCTTTTATCTTTATGAATGCAGTAAAACAGCAGAATACTCCCCTGTACAGACGCACTTGTCTGCTACTGAGTCAACAGGCGCCGGTGGAGACGTGCTCTCTTAAACTGCTGCAGCACGGACCAATCACAGAGCGGTCAGAGGAAACTCGGGCATCTGACTGGTCGCAACAAGAGCCACTTGTTTTTTTGCTGCCAAGTGGAGGCAGAGAGAGTGACCAACACAGCAGGGCCGTGGAACGGGGATTAAACTTAATATGTCCGAGAGCGAGAGAACCCAACAGCAGGAGATGCAGAAGAAAAGAGAGGGAAAAGAGGGCTGAGCACGGGAGAAGAAGGTTAAATGAGTCTGCGCACCATCCTCGTTGTGAAGAGTGGCCTGGATGTGTGTCAGCAGATAAGAGGTTGGGTTTAATTAAAGGAGCAGAGAGAGCTTAAAGGACATTAATTAATTAATCTTTCCTAATCTCAGGAAAAGAGCAGTGGGGCCTCATGCTGCCTAATCAGCTCTCTGATTTCATTTAGAGACTGGATTTGTTTTGGTGCGCTGATGTCCTGGACCAGCCGTAAACACGACACCAAGCAACGAGGAGAACGTTGTTTTACCTCGGACAGATGCAAGAAGACGCGTCGCCAGTTAACTGGTTATCTGTGCTATTTTAACATAAAATGTGCTGTGGTCTTTGTCCAAGTCACCAAAATGGACAGACTTACTGTTTTGAGTCTGTCCGAGCATAAGGGTGTCCATCAACGATATTTTCTCATGTCTTTATTAATCACGAGAGTGAGTGGAGTCGACAGGCTTTCCAACCGTCTTTGGCATCAGGTTCTTGGTGGTCTGGATCAGACATGCACAGCGTGCAGGAGGGACCTTTGGCCACTCTGCTCCACAGCTTCACCTCAGACACGTTTGTAGGATATCTGATATGAACAGCTATCTTGAAGTCATTTCACATCTTCTCTCTCTGGGATCGAGATCTGGAGTCTGAACTCTCCAAGGGGTCCATTTTCATTTCCGGAGGCCACTTTGTGTTTGATTTATGTCGATGTTTAGGCGTATTGTCCTGCTGCATCAACTCCTTGAAGCTCCAGCTGGCACACAGACATCCTGTCACTTTATTTCGGTGAACGTGGGAAATCATTTTCCCCTTAGATCCAGACAGGTGTGTAAAGCTTGAGACTGGAAAAACCCAAATCATGATGCTCCCTCCACCGTATTTCACCGTTGGGATGATGGATCATCATTTCCATTATCTCCTTCATGCGAGGTTCACGTCTATTGATCCTTCTTACAAACAGCAAACTTAAAATGTTTGATTGTCTTTTATCAAAGTAGCTCTAAACCACAACTCAAAACGTGTTCATTATTCAGACTCCAGATGTTCATTTAGCTTCTGTTGACTTCACTGGTTCAGCGGTTCACCTCTAGCAGTGTGTACTGGGCGTGTCAAGTAAAGACGGGAGAACTTGTTGTTTGTGCGTTATCATTTAAAAGTGCATTTCCTCAAATGAAGTGCCATTTAATAAGTTTAGATCCCGCCATCCAGTAGGCTACCACCCGCAGAAAGATTCATTAGGGGCGGGGCTGGTGCAATGTGGTTTGGGCAGCGGTCGTGGTGCACAGCTTGGGCTCTGGAACCCAGCTCCTTCAGAGGGGCTGGACGCTCCACTACTCTGGAGTTGCCCACGGTGAGCAGCGACGGGCTGGTTTAGGCCTGCTTATAGCCCCGCCATGTGTTGGAGTTCACCCCGGTGAACGAGAGGGTTGCTTCCTTATGCCGTCGGGTCGGGCAAAGGTCTCCTACTGTGGTTTGTGCCTACAGGCCGAACAGCAGTACAGAGTCCTCGATGGGGTACTAGATAGTGCTTCGACTGGGGACTCCATTGTTCTACTGGGGAACTTCAATCCTCACGTGGGCAATGACAGTGTTACCTGGAGGGGGGTGATTGGGAGGAACGGCCTCCCCGATCTGAACCCGAGTGGTGTTCTGTTATTAGACTTCTGTGTTGGTCAGTTTGCCCATAACAAACACCGTGTTCGAGCATAAGGGTGTCCATCAGTGCACGTGGCTCCAGGTCACCCTAGGTCAAAAGGTCAATGAATGACTTGGTTGTTTCATCTGACCTGCTTCTCCCAGATTCCGAGGGCGGCTGGTGATGTTAAGTCTGAGCGGACCGTGTTCGCTGCCTCCATTGTTACCGCGGCAGCTCGAAGCTGTGGACGCAGGGTCTCTGTTCGGGGCTCGCCACGAAAATGAGCCAATATTTCCACTAAATGTCTATTTCAGCATCTGATATGTCGTTTATGTTTTATCGGGAACAAAATGTGGAGTTCTGATTTTTTTAAATAATTGCATTATTTTTATTGACACTCACAGCAACACAACTGTTCTGAAACTGAGGTTGTCTGTTAATCTTAGCTGGACAAACTAAACTTTGCCGAACAAGATATGGAAGCGGTCGGCCCCCGGGGGTGGCGCTGGGGCACGGATTGGGGCTCTGCCGCCATCCAACTCCCGTGTCAGTGGCGGCCCCCGTACGGCCCTGCCTGGTGGCCTTCGGGGGGGCTTTTCGGGGGACACGTGCCGGGCGGTCCCGGTGGGTCTCTGGGTGCCTGGCTGCCTGGTCCGCGCTCTTGCCTTCGGGATCTGGTCCTGCGATTGGGACTTCTGGGCCCCTGGCGGGTCTGGGTTGCGCCTTGGTTGGTGGGTCTGGTGCCGGGGCCGGCCTCTGGGGGGGACCTGGCGGGGAAGGTGTGGCGCCGGTTGCTGTCTGGGTGTGTCGCGGTGTGTCGGCGGGTTCCTTCTCCTGGTTCCTGCGCCGCCTACCGGGTGTCGGCTGTGTCCCCGCCCTGCGGCCTCCGCTCCCGGTCATGTGTATCTGCGGCCGGTGGGTGGTGGCGGTCCCGGCCCCCCCTGGACTGGTCGCGCTGCTCTGGCTTCCTCTGTCCTTCTTCCCTCCCGCCTTCCGCCTGCCCCACCCTCTTTGCCTTCCGGCACCGTGGCTACTGGAGTTCGCTGTCGCTGTCGCGTCGCCGGGGCACGTGGCGGGGGCCGATGCATTGGCGGGCCACCGGCGACACTGTTTCTTGCCCGTCGGGGTTCGATATGTTTGGAGGTCGGGGGATCTGGGGGCATCTCGCGGCCTTGTTTCCTTGAGCCTGCTGGGTCTCCAGCTGGTAATGGTCTGTACTAAGGGTGGGTGTGGGATCGGCGGCCTCGGATTCCTCCCTCCCCTCCCGCTGGCTGCGGCCGCGGCCGTGGGGGGCTGGGGTGGCCCAGGGCCGGGGAGAAGGTTGGGGCGCTGACCGATGACGATAGGAACCAACAACGGAATTGTAAGAATAACTATTTAAAGGAGGAAGTGTTTAAATGACTTAATATTATTAGTTTTGTAATTAACAAATGTATTATTATTATTATTATTATTATATTCTTGTATGTATTTATGTGCAAATAAGTGAGTTTATATACATAGATGCATGTTTATATGTGTGTGTGTATGGGTGTGTGTGTGTATGTATATGTGTGCGCGCGTGTATGTGTAGGTATTGGTGTGTATATGTGTGTGTGTAGTTATATACGTGAGTGTGTTTGTGTATATATATATGTGTGTGAATGTATGTGATATGTATGTGATATGTATGTATGTATGTATGTATGAATAGCTGTGTGTGTGTATGGGTGCGTGTGTAGTTATATACGTGAGTGTGGTTGTGCTGTTTATGTATTTGTGTGTGTGTATCCAGGTTTATGTCCCTATGTGCATATATCTATTTAGGTGTATGTGGATACATGCAAGTGGATGTATATACTTATATGGATGATATGCATGGGTGTGTGTATATATGTATGTATGTATGTATGTATGAATATGAGTTGCATGAGTGTAAGTAAATGATTACGGGGAAATGCATTGTGACATGAACATGCAAAGTGTATGCATATACGGATATACTATATGCAATGATTTAAAGGTATGTGTATGTATATCATATGAATAGTTACTTATATATATATATATGTGTGTATTTTCAATTAGGCACATGTGTACATGCATGTATCAATGTATATTTGTATGTATGTATAATCATGTACATGTGCATATGTATCTTACACCTACGCATATCAAAACTCTTAGATGTCCACACATTAATCCACGGTTTATTTTCATTGATTGTATGAATATGCGTGTGTGTGTATGTCTGATTATTTATCTATCTTTCCTGTTTATGACTTAATTTTGATATATGTGGACATGTATGAGTATTTAAATACTTCTATGCCTATTATATATATGACTTTTCAATACTGCCTCCAACTCCCCCCAAACGCTTAAACGCTTAGACATGTGATTGTAAATAGAAAACTCCTCCCCCTTTTCTCTGTTTTCTTTTTGCTTATAACACCTGATTGTCCTGTGTCCACCTTTTACTCTTAAACAACACATTATAAACTCTTCTTGACACATATTACAACACAGACACCAGATTGCACCACCACTGTCTCGTCTCTCTCTCCTGCTCTCTTTCTCTCCACTCTCCACACCCGGTGACTCTAGCCCTCCTCCACAAAATATTTATACCCCTCTTTCTGACTCTTTCTTTACTTTTATCTTGTTTGATTTCTCCAGGGATCAATAAAAATATAGTTTGACTGTTATGAGGGCTGGTGAAGGTAGCACACTCGCACACAAAACACCCTTGGTTACCAGATTAAAATGCATATATACAACTCCGGTTATACCAACATGGTATCAACCATAAATATATGTGCAAACAAGGGTTAAAAAAAAAGATATCAAAGCAAGTTGGGTTTGAGATCCGCTAATCTGAGAGGAATCATCAATAACTCCGGTGGAAGAAAAACAAACGAAAGGTTTACATAAAGCAGCTCAAAGTGCTGCTGTGCAGGATCCCGATGCCAAGACTTTCAGGCAGACAAAAACTTTTTATTAAAGGTTTTATTAGCAAACATTAAAAAACAACACTTTTGTCTGGCCTCAACAAAAAATAAGAAAAATGACACAAACAATGGTCTTTTTTTAAGAATAGTGTAGCACTGATATAAACAACCAAAAGGACAGACTTTCGCTGAACTTGTGCTTCCGTGTAAAAACGTTGTTCAGTTTGGTCCGAAGAAGTCGACCACGCCGTTGCCTTTACGACCATCGAAGAAAAAGAAATTACGATGAGGAACGTCTCTTTGGGAGAGAGCCTGAGGAGAAGGATTTCAAGGAGGTGGGCAGAAAAGAAAGAAAAGAAATGAGTCACGACGATATTGAGCCTTTGATGTTACTGTCACGGGTTAATAAAAACATCAAACACAGTTCTGTTACCAAAAAAAAGTGAAATTCTACCAATTCATGTTTTTACGCATCGAGACATGATTCTGATTCTTACCAGATCCTAAAATGAGATAAATACAACCTCAAATTTACATCTTGACAGTATTATTAGTAGTACAAAGTGAGTGTTAGAAAATATTAAAAACCAAAATGAAGAAGCAATGTGTGAATATCTGAACAGCTCAGGATTCAGAACCTGTGACAAACACGTGAAGAACGCATCATCACACCTCCACCGCTGTGCTTCACACTTTGTACGAGGTGTCTGTGCAGACGTGCGCTGCTTGGTTTTCTGTGCACTATAACCACACGTCCCTCCGTTGGTCCTACGGGTCCAAATGACATCAGACCAGCTGCCGCTGGTCCAAATGCAAACCGAAGCCCTGCTGCCATTTTCTTTCCAGGGGGGAGTGGCTTTTTCCTGGCGCCGCTTCTGAACATGTCAGTCTTCAACAGAAGACTGGCAGTTGTCCTGAATGTCTTTGACTTAAGAAAAATCGTTCCCAGTGTGGATTGGTGGGTTTATAATCATTTGGAAATACTGAATATCCCTTCCTGGACACAGATGATTGTTTTTAAAGATCATTGCTGATGTCTTGCTTTTTTGGCATTGCGTTGACCCACACCTGGATTCTCCAAACCGTCAAAGTGTTTGCAGACGTCGCAGTTGATGATTGAGGATCAAATGAACTGGACTCTCTGCTGCTGGCAGTTTGGATTCCTGTGGAAGCATCAGGTTTTTCCACGTTAACTCATCCGAGTCGGTTCTGGCATATTTTTAAACACTGTGACGGACCAGGTGTTTTTTTCCCCTCCAATTTTGCCGTGATGTGTAAAACCTCAGAAATTAGAGTGTACTTTGTTTCACAGCATCACAATTTTACCACGATATTTTGATGTTTTCCATTTCAGTTGGAAATGATAATTCTTCAATCTACAAAAGATCTTAATGAGAAAAAATGGTTGCTTTTGGCTCAGTTCACGCTAAAGCTGAAAGACTTTTTTTTTTTTTTTTTTTTAGGAACTTGAGTGTTTTTCTCGTTTTTCTGTGTGCAGCTGAAACAGGTTCAATTCTCTGCCTGTTGCAGCGTGTTTCATCATGTTGCAGGCGGCGGTTTGGACTCGCTCATAAACACGGTGGACGTGATTCTGGAGCGTCAGTCACCGTCCTCACGCATGCACACTCTCACCCCAACATGAACTCCTCTGATTACCAGGCAGTTTCAGAACTGTTGCCATTCGTCAACCTCCACCTCCGCCTCACCGCTTCCCAGTTAATTATGTAAACCTTTTCAAAATGCCTCCTGAAACTGCGATGCTCATGAAACGCCGTGGATATTTACACGCCGACACACCCCCCCCATGCGTGTTTCCATGCTTACCTTGACAACTTCCTGTCCGAGAACTCCTCCCACAACGGCACAAACAGGAGACATCTCCGAGAAGCAGAAGCTGAAGACAAAGAGTTCAAAGAATCAGTCTCGCGATGAAATGACAGAAACTCCAGTTAAAACCCGACTGCAGGCTGAAATTCCAGCGAACAAGCAGCCGCCGATTGAGCCAGTCGACTTCATCGTCCTCATCAGCTGGTGTGAAGCTTACATTTGAAAAGCTTTATTTACACTTTAAGTATATTTATTGCAGAGGATTCTGATTTTTGAGGTGTGGAGGTGAAGAAACGTGTATAAAAGCTCATATCTGTTCTCCAAAATTCACCAAAACTTAGCAGAAATGTAGGGAAGTAAAAAGGAAGTGATTCTTTGGTGCCTTCACTGACCAAATTCATTGTATTTATGAACCAAATACGAAATATTTGTAGAACCAACAATACCAATGTGGAAGTCTAAATAATCAGCAGATTAAATGGTGACAGTGTCAGAGCTGGGTATCAAATAACATTTACTAAAGCTTAATCTTTCTAAACACCACTTCTCAACACACAGACAGCTCTCCTAATAATCAATCTAGTGGATTCCTAAGAAAAGCAGATCACATGTAAAGATCCACTGCTGCCGCGTCCATTTTTAAATGTGAACGAAAAAGAAATGAAACCCTCTTCCAGTGTTTGTCTGCTGTTATGCAGTTAGAAGCATCATTCCCAATCTTCACGCCTTCCCAAGTCCGCCTAAAGTCAGACCACGTGATGTCCAGAGAAACTGGAAAACAAATAAAATCTGCATCTCAAAACCTCAGTAAGACTGCTAAATGTTAAAGATTGTAACAGTGCAGAAGAAAAAAGGCTTATTTAAAAAAAAAAAAAAAAAAAAAAGGAAAAGGGTTTCACAGCTGCACAGTTTAGGCTCAGGAAGATGCATCTGAACGGACCCCGAGACCTCCGAGACGACGTCTGTTGGGCCAAAAATACCAAAATCTAGATGTTTGGCCACAGAAAACCAAGCCAAAACACCTCTTAGCAACTGTCAAGCGTGGTGGTGGAGGTGTGAGGATTTGGGCTTGTTCTCTTGCATGAGAACCTTGCAGTCTCTGAACCGATCACGAGTATTGATCCCAACCAGCAAATCGACAAGAACATGACTGAAGAAGAAAATAATCAAGGCGTTTTTGTAATGATGTTGTGTGTTCTTGTGCATCTGAGGTTGTATTTACCACATTTACCAGGACCTGGTAGGGACTTTCAGACTAGATTGGTCCTTTATTTGTGGCGCTCTTTTTCACGCGACAGATCCATAAAATGAAAGTCACCTGATGAAGTCATCATTGAGGAGGTCTTTGCTCAGCGACAAGGCTTCGAGGACGTCGTCGCGGATCTGCTTCAGGAGCCGACTGTCTTCTGCGAAGGACTGTGGATCGGGGTCACGACCTTTGTCTGTGCGAAACTTCAGCAGAACTGTTGATACGGAGGAGGGACAGGTAACTGATCACACAGAAGGAAAAACGCGTCTAAGCAGTTCGACTCGAGACACATTTTCCAAACTATCTATTGCACTTCCACTCTGTATTATCATCTTGTGGAAAGACGACATCTCGTCTGCTGCTCCCTTTGAAACTGGATAAAAATCAGCTTGTAGTTGCACCATCACCCATTTCATCCACGTAGGCCCACGTGAACATTACACTCGTGCACGTACACCACCTTCACAGCGCCTGTAACAAAATATTAGGCTTTGTTTTTTTAACGTATGATGAAAATAAAAGGTTTTTTCCTATTTCAAAACTCATTGACAGGCAGGCAGAGCGAGAGGAAAAAAAAAAAAAAAAAAAGGGGGCACACTTTATTTGGTCATGACAAATATTTAAAACAGCATCCGACTTCAACACGTCGCCCACATACTTTCTGTTCATCCATTAACTTAAACCACACGAGGAAGTCAAACCCTTCCTCCCACGGCCATTTCCAACAGCATGGCAACACACACACACACACACACACACACACACACACACACACACACACACACACACACACACACACACACACACACACACACACACACACACACACACACACACACACACACACACACAGGACATGAATCATTTTCATATCTCAGCTCTGCTTTTTTTTTTTTTTTTTTTTTTTTGCAGAAACGTCAGAAGTAAAGCAAAGCACTGGCACAAATGGCATCAGGCTCAGACCTGCGCGTGACAGGAAATCAAACTGAATTTCGTAACAAAATATAATAACGCCAACATGGATGGAACAATGATTGCATCTGTGCACGTGCAGCAGTGACATAATAGTCTGAGGGGTTTTGGGTTAAGATGTCCCTTGAAGGGCATCAAAGTCGTTACCAGTGTTCCTCCATATAAACTGAGTCAACGTTGTATTTACGTGGCCGGTGACACAACTTCATTTCCATCCATTAAGTAAAGCCACTTCTTCTACTGGAGCCCATCCCAGCTATCGGTGGGTACAGGGAGGGGCGAACTCTGGACAGGTGGAACGCCCCCCGCAGGTACACGTGCAGGCAAACAATCCCACACTCACTCCTGCAGGCACTTTGAGATCCCCAGTTAACCTCACGCACACGCTTTCAGACTGCAGGAAGCTCGACCACTCTGATAAAACATGGAAACTCCACACAGACGGGATTCGAACCAGGAACCTTCTTGTTCCAAAGCACCGAGCTGCCAGAACGTAGTTTATTCTTAATATTTAATAATTTCTCCCACTGCTCAACATGTCTGGCTGCACTTAAATTGAAATTTAGGATTGCAGAGATCCAAGATAGCAACGATAAGAAGCGCGCACGCACACACAACCTGTCTGCGGTTCAGATAACCCGACTGTTCCTCGTGAGACAGGAAGCAGTTACAACAGAGGAAGAGTTACTTCCTCATTGGTCGCCCAAAACAACAACCACTTGCTCCAATTATAGAAACTGAGAAGGAATAATAAACGATGCTTCCTGTCTCGCCTTCACTAAATTAAAAACAACAACTAATGTTTCCACTCAGAAATTAGCTGAAAAAGCAGCGATGTGAAGATGGGCGAGGCTACGGTGGGCAGGAGGGTGGGGGCAGGAGGGTGGGGGTTTCAGGATGGGAAAGTTCATGACAGCTGGCACAAAACTAAAATTAACCAGCCGAGAAGCAGTGAAGACAGATGCAGCTGCAAGCGAGGCGACTAAGACGCACATTGCATCCATGTCCTGAGAGGCCGTTACGATCTTATACTTCTTAATATTTAAAAAAGTCCCAAGAACATACTTTTATCGCTTTATCACATATTAAAGGCATGAAGGTTTACACGAGTCATCTGGCTTTAATTTAAATCACTCTTCCCTCTTCAAGCTCAGAGGAAATCAGATAAATATTCTCACGTCTCTCATTTTCTCCACGAGCCCGCTGGGCTGTTTAAGGCTGTTTAAGGCTGTTCAAGGCTGTTCAAGGCTGTTTAAGGCTGTTTAAGGCTTCTGTCGCGTAGAAGTGACCACAGCTTAAAGATGCACGCACCAGATCAAAACGGTGATTTAGAAGCGATACGGATGACGGTTATTCACACTTTTGTGACAACAGAGCAGGTATGATGAGTTAAGTCTTTCATCACATCTGCAAACGTTTAAGAAGAATCGATTTTAAATTTACTGATGTTTTTGGCGCCACGCTCGGTGCACATGACTGGCCATGGACGGCCTGTGATGGAAACTGGGGAGCCGCGTGTGGGGCTGCAGAGCCAGGTGACAGGAAGGACAACAACCACCCTTCAGAGAAGGACCTCGCCGGCAAAACGAGGCGGAACGGAAGAAAACCGGCATGCGATGACCGCAGCAGAGCCAACAACGCGTGACCGCGCCGGCGTCAGACTACTTCTCAGTGTGACTTTTCTTTGTTATTCTTTTTTTTTTTTTTTTTTTAATACAAAATACTGATGAGATTCTTCAAAACCTTTAGAGATAAAAAAAAAAAATAAAAAAATATCCCCATATTTTCTAAATACAGATGACAGCATTTTTATTTTAAGCTGAAATAACGTTTATTAAAACCGTGTGAATATGATTTATCAGCTTCAATATCAACTTTGGAGATCTTCTCTCTCCCTTTTTTGCATGCTCATTGTCCGCTTTCAGTTTTGCCGTTGAGTCCTACACGTTTTCAGTTTCAGTTTTCACTGCTTTTTCTGTCATTTGTTGTGATATTTGGACTCTTCTGGTTGGAAAACTGTGACCTCCTCCATGGAAATGTCGCGTTTACTTGACTATTCATTTACATGATAGCCGTGACGGCGAAAGCATTCTACCTGAAATTAATGATATATAAATAACATCTCACCCGACTGTAAGATGTAAAATCCCCAAAACAGTCCTACAGGGATTTCAGTTTTTTCTAACTGAATTTTACATTTTCATATTAATTGACAATTAACTGAAACGTTGATGTGGATTCTGGAAACATGAAGTCTAATCAGGTTTTATTTCAACAACAATTAAAACGTGTTTAGGAACCTCAAACTACAAACTAACTGTTTAGAGTGCATTTCTAGTTTTTATGTTTTATTTTATTTCCTTTACATTTGTGGATGCAGTGTCAAAACACTTTAAATGTTTGGAGTGTTTCTGTTCCAGTCCCGAGTGGGACAAAGTGGTCAATCTTTTTAATGTTAATGGTTAAATTACACATCCAGAACCTGTTGAAACTGAAACTGCATTTTTCACCCAAAGTGCAATGAGAAGAAAATATCTTTACGCACTGTGAAGCTGGAAGTAGTCCACAGGTGTCCGCTTCAGACCGGCTTTGGCCTTCTCACTCGTCCAGTCCACCTCCAGCGCCTCTTTCAGAGTGCAGAAACTGGCGGTCTGGTTGGTGAGAGATTATTAATAAATATGATGCATATGATGAACACGACACTTCCCTCACTTTCTGGAAAATTATGAGCCACGTCCATGTCTAACCGTTAATTAGGGTCGTTTATAGGACGGTCCCAACCGCATTTTTACCGAGTCATCAGATTCTGAGTATCTGCAGATGCAGAGTCCCAGTCAAATACATCGGCAACTGTTAGGGTGGAAATTTCTTACTCTTCAAGCCACCTATTTTCTTTCTCTCTGTCTTTCTTTCTTTTATTTCTTTCTTTTTTTAACTGTTCATTGCCTTTTATTTTGTTCTACCCCACTGTTCTATGTCTTACTATTACTGTGTATTGAACTTGGGCCTCGTTACATAGTTTTCTGGTCATTTTCCAGTTGTGTATTGATTCTCTATTTTTAATTAGGGTATTTTTTTATCTTCATTCTACATCACAAATATAGCAAATAGTAGAAATCACGTGAACAGTTTAAAAAAACAGGGGTAATTAAAAAAAAAAGAAAATGCGCTTATATTTGGAAGAGATATAAAGAATAAATACAGTTGTTTAGATGCATTTCCTTTTAAAATATGTTAAACAGGTGAACCCCGAGATCCGGTTCTGGTCTACCGACCTTCTTCACCATGGTGGTCTCGTTGGGGTCGATTTTGGCTTTCTTTGCGTCTGGGCCGTCGTTGGAATCTCCGCTGGGCTTCACCACTTTGGGTTTCTCCCTGAAAAGACAGAAACCGTTGCATTATTACTGGGAAGCACAAAAGCATTACACAGGACTTCAAATTTAAGAAAAGCTTTACAATATTTGGACCAAAACATTGACACACGCGTCATTCTTAAAGCAGTTGTTCCACAAATAAACTAAAAGAACAAAAACTTACTAAATCTACCTGTGTGTTTACTCATTAAATTAAACTAATGGGTGTAGGTTTTTTTAAGTTAGTATTAGCGTTCTTAAAAGAAACTCAAAGTATTTAGTCAGCCACTGATTGTGCAAGTTCCCAAATACTTATTTTCCACCATGATTTACAATTAGTGTTTTAAAAATCCTACAATGTGATTTTCCTGGATTTTGTTTTTCTGATTTCGTCTCTCATGGTTGAAGTGCACCAATGATGAAAATTACAGACCTCTCTCATCTTTCTAAGAGGAGAACTTGCACAATCAGTGGCTGCGAGACCTCGAGCCAGCGCAGCAGCTGGACGCTGCAGGGTTGGAAGGTCAGACTCAGGTTGAGCAGCTCTCCGAGTCCACACTCACTCCACGTAGCTGTACTCTCGTCCCAGGTTGCAGAACATGTAGCCGTAGTAACCGCAGACGTCTCCGCAGAAGACCTTGATGTTGTTCTGAGAGCAGAGCTGATCGAGTCGCACCATCACATCTCTGGAGCAGCCTGTTAAACACACCTGAGGAGGAAAACAAAAGACGTTTTCTTTATCTGATCTTGATGGTTTTCTTCCCTCTGGTTGTTCAGCTGATGTTCCTCCTTCACCAGAATCTGGTGCCGATGAGTCACAGCTTCTCAGAATATTTACTGTATGACACAGCTTTTTCTTTCTTCCCTTTTTCTCTGGTTTTTGGGGTTGTGCTATGAGGCCACATTCATACTTCAAGCTCAGGAACAGACTCATACAAGAAGAAACCAAAACCGTCTAACAGCTGGTGTCAATTCCTGTCAATTTGTTTTTCTTGCAGAAGATAAAACTAAAAATCTCTGTCATCAATCATGTGACCTCCGAGGTTGGACTGCATGAATGCAGAACCTCCTGATGACATACCAAAGCCTTGTATGGTTATTAAATATATAATTTGTGACAATCTCTATAAAAACTCACTATGACTCTGTCATTGTCTTTTCCAATAATATAAAAGCTAAACTGCCTCTAAAAACATAAAACATCAAATTATCTGCTTGCCTCCCCCCTGACACAGAGCAAGTGTCTGTTATACCTTAAAAAGAAAAGAAATTCCTGGAAGACACTGAGCAGCAGCCAGACCGACTGGAAAACACCTTCTGCAGCGGTGCACGATGACGCGAGGCCAAGCGCCTCGGCGGCGGTAAGACGCGGGAGGGTTGCGGGAGACCGTAAGCACCCGATAAGAGAGAAGCTGCTTAGCCACGTAGCCACTTTTTCATGACCCTTTTAGGAATAACAAAAATACTTTGTTTTTCACTTTTTCACAAGTTGTGTTTGTCTTTTAATGAAAACAGGGACTCGTTGCTGCAACTTTGTTGTCGGCGCCGGACTATGGAGATCGTTTGTACGTGGATGCTTCAGCTCACTGTTTGGATGACCGCACTTCTGCGTCGACACGCCGCTGTGAGTCATGATCGGGGTGGGAGGGCCTCCGCCGGCCACCCGGAGGACAGTCTCGGGTAACCTTACATCGAGCCGACACTCACACGACTTACACGTCTACTTTAGAGGTGCAGAGAAGTGAAACTTGTTCCCGCTGTTGTCACGATCGTTTCTTGCTTCCCGTTTCTTAATCTCAACCTGAATTAGGTAAAAGGGCAGAACCAAGTGACGGAACGCTTTGGTTCTTGCTTTAAGGAACACATTGCATTGCTGCTGCCCATCTCGGCCAGGACACTCTTGAAAGGGAGAGTCTGGATCTCAGTGGCGTTTTTCTGATTAAATAAAGGTGAAATAAATAATTAAAAATGCTTAAACACCATCCGTTTCCCGCGTGCACCGGGATTTCACTCCGCAGCTGGTTCTGCTTTCACCTCCTCGGTCCGAGATGAGGAGGAGACGACCTTTACAATAAAACGAATGCAGACGCCACCGATGCGGCCTCGACGAAGCAGAAGGAACCAATTTAGACTCACAAACTCGACGTGATCATTCGATTGTAAAAAGGAAATACTGAGGGTTAAAAGGCTGAAAAAACAAATGTTTTATATTAGTTTGTAAATTATGAACTATTGCAGGTACTAATCTTTTTTTTTTTTGTTTAACTGTAAAGTCCATCGGTCTTCAGTTAGCAGCCCACAGACGGAGCAGGTTTTTCTACCGAACTCGTCCGTCGGTAATTAGGCCGGTCGGATGAAAACGGCTCCCGCACTCCCACTTCTGCACTTTAATGAAGCGCCATCGTCCTGCTGAGCCGCACACAGACGTGCTCAGACACAGATGAAAGTCACGAGCACGCTACAGCAGAGACCCCGCACCTCAGCTGCTGCTCCACGTCCTCGCCTCTGTAAGACCCCCAGCCGGTCCCGGATCCCACCGCGCCCTCACTCTCCCTCCTCCTGACCCTCACTTACGGCCCCAAAGGGAGCAAAACAGACCGCCATTCAGACGCAGTAGGACAGAAACAAAAACATCACTCTTCTGATGGTGTTCATAGGTTTATGCTGCTTCTGATAAGGAATCATAAATAATATAATTACTCCTTTAATCTGCTGTCAAATCTAAATGCATCTACTGGCTCGACAACAGTGACATAAAAACACTGAAACTTAGGAATAGATTCATACAATCGAGAATTTAAAAAAATAATCTGGTGCATCTGGTGAAAAGGAAAAATGCAGCTGGTTGATTTGACAGGAGATGATGTCAAAGACGAGCTGAGATGGAAACGGAAGACCTGCTGAGGAGACCATTAAAGGAGTTGTCCCACCGAGGTGTAACGTCACTACAGACGTGTCAGAGTTAATGAAATCAAGTCTTGAAAAATCCTTTAAGCACAGGTCCAGCGTGCAGGATGCACTGACATCTAGTGGCTGCAAGGAAATAAAATTAAAACTCAACACTTCTTATTTTCATGCAACTCTACACCGATTAAGCCATATATCAACGTAAAAGTTACTCAGATGTTCTAAGTATTTATTTGTTTGAAATGAGTCGGCAGCATTTGTTTTGTTGATTCTCTAAGTCATGTGACCTTCAAGGTTGGACTGCGTGGATGCAGAACCTCCTGATGACACACCAAAGCCTTGTATGGTTAATAAATATATTATCTGTGACAATCTCTATACATTACAACACGCACAGACAAGAGTAACCTATGATGACCTGACGACCTGTGAGCCCACCACTTGCAGGAGGGACAAGCGAGTCAGGTGCGCTGTGTTATGGGCAGCAGCTGAACACGTGGGAGTGGCCTCCCGCGAGCGGGTTCCAACCGTTTTTTGGGTTTTTTTTGTTTTGACACACCTTCTAGGAGTCTCTGGTGTGCTGGAAAGTTCTCCTAAATGGAAACTTCAACACCCACATGGGTCATGACAGTGAAGGGTGTGATGGGATGGAAGGGGCTCTTGTTGTTGGACTTTGGGGATCAAGAACAGCCGGTCAAGAACAGCCGGTAACTTGAGTTGAGTACTTGATGCAATGTCAGAATTGTCACTTTTGTTTCGTGAAAACACTGAGGTGGCCATAAACATCCACATTACAAACAAGGAGACCAAAATACGACATCCCAGCAGGCTGAAGAGTGGAGCCAAGCTGATCTTTCCACTAATAACGTTTTAAACAAATAAAATTACTGCAACTGCTGATCCTGAAGTCTATTCAATTGAGCTCTTTTTTTAAAACCACAACCATCCAGAATTGAACCCAACAAGAGTCAGCGGTACGGATTCCTGTTCACAGCAGTTTTTTCTCCTTCTGAGTCCTGAACTACAACCACGTGACATTTAGTGTCTTTTATCCAGACAGAAAACAAGAAAATAATTCTTAGAAATGACATTTCACATATTACAGGCGAACTCTCAACTGTGCATACACAGGCATGCGTTAATAAACTCGTGTTTCTACTCACCGCATCAAACTGCAGAAAGAAGTCATCGGGTTTGTCTTCAAGTGTGCCCGGGTCAGCGTGGACCTCCACCATCGGGTTGAGGTTCTGTGCACGTTCCAGCGAGGCCTGGGCCCGGTTCTGACCCTGAGCCGACACAGGGACCAGGAACTGAGCGCGACACGACTCCTCCGACACCTAACAGGAGCAAAAAAGGGGAACATGATTGATCACACTCCACCTGCACACGAGAAGGGTTTCCTACATGTCCTGGTACTGATCCATTATTTAACAGGAGCAGACTTCTGGGGTCAAACCATAAAAATACATAATTATTTGTTGTTTTTGTGTTGATACAAAAAAAAAAAAAAAAAAAACTTCATCTGGCCTGCAAGTTACTTTGACACTGGTTCCATCTAACGGACGGATGCGGTACTGCAGGTCCGAAGACCCGGTGGTTCGAGTCCTTTATGGACAGTCGATGTATCAGAGAGCTTCTGACTCGCAGCTGACAGCATATACTTACAGGTCTGCATCAAATCCGTCTATTGAAACTAGCGCGTATGTGTGTATTGTATGAACACACACACACACACACACACACACATATATATACATATACCTTTTCATGATCCAATAAAGTGAGCCCTTTAACTCCGGCCAGGATCAGATTTTTGGCCACTTCAGCTCCGAGACCCCCCAAACCGGCCAGAAGAACCCGGGACCCTCGCAACCTGCCGTTCAGACGACATGTAAACACCATCGCACGCTTGTTTCATTATTTCTTTTCTGCATACTTTATAAAGCGACACTGCACAGTAAAGACAATGTTGATGACAAATATTAAAGTTTAGCTCTGATTTATACCGCTGCTTTTTATATATAAATATAAATGTGTCCACTGTGTCCTGCACTGAACTCCCACTTGCATGTTTACGTTTTAGGACATAAGTCTAAACACCTATAATCTGGCATCGTACAATAAAAACAGAAATAAGACGAACAAAACATCGGCTCATCCTGCGGAATAACGACTGCGAACAAACGTCCCTACAGCCCCGATGAACCTCACAAAGCCCCGATCTGGATAACCGCTCGTCTTTAACATCCAGTCTGGGTAGTTTGTGTTAAATCGGGGCAGAAACGCGCAGAAGGTGGAAATGTTCCGGCGGGGCTGTTAGCCCGCACAGCTAACGGGGCTAACTCGCCTCTTCTGGGCGTCCAGGCCCCACAACCGAATCTGGCGGTCGTACTGCGCAGCTTCCTCCTCGCTGATGACCGGGTCCTCTTTTTCGATCATACTGATAAATGTAATTCACGCAAAATGCTTCAGTTACGGAGTAAATCAGCCTTTTGAGGGGTAGCAAGTGTGGAAGGTTCAAATGCAGCGAGAGTCCCGCTGAATTGGCGCTGGCTGATGACGTCAGGTGGCTCGAACAAAAGCCATCCTCGTCCTCGTTTTTTTATTTTTATTAAAATCAGTTTAAAGTTTTTATTGTTGTTGTTTTAGCATTTTAATTTGCGCTCATATTTTTTATATATCGACGCCAGTGCACATTGTCCCAGGTTTTAATTGATATTTATGTTTTCATTTTGCCTTTTTAACTGGGTCTGTTTTAAATGTTCGCGTCGTCCAGACAGCAGACGGGAACTAAATTATCTCTTATTCTGGTTAGTTTGTAAAGTTTCTTTGTTACGTTCTCATCGACCATTGAGCTCTGCAGTTTAGTTGAACGCGCTTTTGTTCCTTTTCCTGTGTCTTGCTCAGAAGTTGTGGGCACATTTTTTCCTCTTTGTGGTCTTCAGGTAAAGAACACTTAACACAGAAGTCGCATTTATTACACTATTACACTTTTCGCAAAAGAAAACTGAAAATCTCAATTTGTGATAAAGGTGATTGCGGGAGGTTGGTGTTTCCATCAGTGGTGTTTTTGAATAAGCGTAATTCTTATAACTCTGTGTATCTCGCCCTGCGAGACTTTCCTTCAAAACAACCAAAAAAGAAAATCTTAGTGTTGAAGAAAATTGGCAAAAATATCTTTAGTGTGTGACACTCGACAATAAAACTGATTTTGACTTGACCTGTAGTGTTGTTTGCCAGCTGGTGTATGTGAATCCTGTGTATGTGAAAGGCATATTAACCAAGTGATGCCAACGAAGAGATACTTGATTTACCAAAGCCTCTCAAAACATATGTGTTATATCCAACTTAACAAAAACATCAGATAAAAGTGTATAAAGCAACACATTTCTGATAGTTGGCAAAGCCAATGTATAGTTGTGATCACCTCAAATTTCTATTCCAATTCTTCTTACATAGTAAATGGCTTAAGTGAACTGTCTATTTAATCTGCTGCAGGGTATAGAAACGTATTATATGTTAATGTTAATTGATTAAATTAATAAATTAAATACTTTTTCTAATTTACAAAAAAGAAAACAATTATATATTTGTGCCAGCAAATCTGTGTCATGTTTAAGCAGTAATAAAAATGTAACTTTAATGAAGATACGTTTATTATATTTACACTAAAAATAAAAAAACAAATTTGAACGTGCATTTCATTTGGAATATATAGCCTTATGTATTGAAAATGTGCATACATGCATGTTAAAAGACGATAAATGAAGGGGTTCAATCATACTAATAACAGAGGTATTATGCGTTAGTGTTATGTTTTTTTTTTTTCGTTTTTGAATCGAAATTATTTGAATTTAGCTTGCAAGAGTGCCTGCCAGTCAATCACAGGGTTTTAACTGACACAAAGACTTTGTCTTTCGGTAATTTCCGTGAGATGCATACGTCATGATTTCCGTATCGGAATACACGCCCTTTCTTTCTTTGAAGAAGACGGTCAGCCATTTTAAGTTTGTCAGTCGTCATTTCACATCGCTAAAGTAGGACGGAGAACGTCAGGACTCAATTTCAGCAAATTTACCTTACAACTGTGGTGGAGAGTTGCCTATTATGAACTGAATCTCTTCCTAAAACAAAACAAGTAGATCCTAGTGAAGTGACGCATAAGCCAGTAGATTTCAGTGTCGACTTGTAATTTTTTTGCACCTCAATGTAGCTAGAGGAAATGGCTGTGGAAAGCATGACTGTCCATCCAAACTCCCCAACTACCAACCACGAACACAACAGTCTCCTGACTGACGAAAGGTCGAGTAATTCTACAATCATATTTAAATGAAATTATTTATTTGTCCTTTGCTTTTAATCAAAAGCCCGGGGGTTCTTTTTCCTTTTTTTCTGTGTCAAAGGGATTAAACTCGCCTTTTCTGGAAGTACAGAGGTAAAGAGAACGGCCATGTTGATACGACAACGCCAACTTGGAGGCCTAATAGAACACGGAATAACGTTATTCCCTGTATTTTCCAACATTATCCCAATCAACGACCAATCGACTGAAGTGACTTTGTGTGAAGGGAAGAGCCGCGGTCGACAAGCCGGCCATAAATACTTCAATCTCCATACTCGCCAGTTCGACGGTTAAAAATCGTCGCTCCATGACTTACCCATCGTTAAGAAATGCAAACTAGTTGGTTTAATTGCGTATGTGTGTGGTGAAAACTGGTGTGTCGACGAAGGCGAAGTGGTTCCCATTTTTCCACTTTTTTTGTCTGTTTTCACACCGACGAGCGAACTTTAGCGCGACGCTAGCTAACGAGCGACCGTTGCTAAGCTAACGGCTAACCAGTTTGTCGACGGCGCGTCGAGACGTTTCATTTAAAGTCGCCGAATTATTTATGTTTTTTAACATCTTCGCAACAGATTTGGCGTTACTCGAGTGCTATGACTGCGGAGTCATGTCGTGCAGTTATCTCTGTTCGCTTAAGGAACTGGTGCGTATTACCTGCGCACTTAAAACTGCGTTCAAATGTCTGAACTTAAGCACGACTGAAGAGGGGTTTTTCTAATTCCTCAAATGCCTTAATTAGTTTTCCCCATTGGTTTTACAGATTAATTGTATTCCAGTCTATAGGTTTGTGATGTATGTTTTGGTCCGTGTTACAGTCGTGATTAATATGTCTTAACATGTCCCTTTTATTCACAGTCGAGCTCACTGGCTCGTTCCCGACACCCACAAAAGTCCCCCAAATGTTTAAAACGTACGCAAAGCATCCCAGAAGTGTTAAGTCCAACACAAAGTTCCCTTTTTCACTGTTCCCAGATGAGAAAAAAAACATTGCTGTAGCCTAGTTGCCCCCAATTAACCAAGTCCCTCAAACCCCACTAGTGCCCCCTAAAAGGTTTGGGAAAACTTTCTCTCTATGGTGGTTTTGAGTGCAAAATGTGAAGAAAACCTGTCACAGTAAGTATTCCTCATGTTAATCATGGCCCTTTTTATTAATGGAGTTATGGACTCTTTCAATCAGCTAAGTGTTGTGTACCATAGTGCATGGTAAAGCCTTTAAGAGAACCAGAACTATAGTTACCAGAACTATAGTTCTCTGTTGAACTTGCAGAAGTAGCAGCTGTCTGTTGTAATGTTAGATTTGGTGCAAATTGATTTTTTTTTTTTTAAATACCAGGTTGTTCACAAATCTAGGCTTCTCCGTGTCAAGGATCTGATAATGACTTACAAAAAACGACTTTCATGCTGGTCTGTTTAGGGCTGATTTGTGTTGCTGCACATGTATTCTTAAAAGTTGGCAGCTTTAACTTTTATATGTCTGATCATAGCGATGAGATATCTGGGCAGGTTTTGTCTGTGTTGCCAGTTTCTCACCTTACTGGGACTTTGTTGGCAGCAGGTGATGTGTGCATAACTTTTTGACAGTCCACAGAGGCCACACGCTTCTGTCCACAGTGGATCCCAGCCATCCCTATTCACAACAACCTGCTTCCATAATGCAGCCAAATCCCCGTGCTGTGGTAGCCAGTCCTCCCCCGTGACATGACTGATTTCCATGTGACTGGTTATGTCTGTCAGCATGTAACGTGCCAGCAGTGAAGATTTGGTTAAGTTGATGATGCACCTGGGTTTGAGATGTTTGGAGTCACTGATCACAGCTGTTAAAAACAGGAATGCAAAAAGTTTTTGATTGTTTGGTTTGTTTAGTTTTTTTTTGGTTGTGCTCCAAATCAAATGTCGGATAACTGTATTTGTTATTTGTTAAAAAAACATCCTTACTTTATTATCTCAGGGAGAAAGAAAACTCATTCATCAAAGTTATCCTGATAGTTTACTCACAGAAGGATTCCCGGGTTAGTTAAGGTGTTAACGTTAAAAAATAATGTCAAGCAGGGATTTTCTGTCAGAAAACACAAAGTTGTGCACTTAAAAATTAGTGTCAAATGTGGTATTACAAGGATTTTAAAAGGTTACATCATGGTATGGGTATGTTTCTGATGTTTGATTGTGTTTACTGTGAAAAGATAGTTAGACTCATTGGTTTCTTATCTTCTGAGAAAGGACGCTGGCTGAGGATGTGGTGGTGTGACGTGTTTGCTCACAGTGCAGCTGACGTTTCGCCTCAGAAGCAGACAGATGGTTCCCAACACCTGCTGTCTCAGTACGCTGTGTGCTCTATATACAGTAGGATGAAACCTGTCATTGAGCAGAGTCTCATCAGGACGTAGGAATCATTTAACTGAACGAGTGGAGGGTTCTTCACACCGTGAACTCGTAGCCACTTGACTCGTCAGCGACTTTGGTTGTCGTCTTTTTTGGGGAGAGGTTTAGTCTGTCAAACGGAAAGTGATAAGTGCTTTGTCTCTTTATTGTTACTGTACGTTTCCACCTTAGTTGTTAATATCACAAACACAAGTGTCACTATGGCGACGGTGTGCGTAGTCAGTACCTGCTTGTGATCTTGCGGTTGGATTAAACAAACAGATGTTGGGAGTCGGACGGATCTCAAGATTGTCATGTGGATTTCGACCCAGCAGTCGGGCCACAGTGACACATCAGTAAATCTACACCGAGTACCCTGGTGGTTTCACCTTCAGTGTCTGCATGCGTGCACTCAAAACACCACCTAATCACGTTTTACAGTTAAAACTAAGAAAACAGAATTGCAAATCTGCTTGCATAATGTGTTGCAGTGCAAAAGAAATAAAATGCAACTAAACTCTCACTTGTAGATAAATCATATGCGATTGATTGTTTTCACTGAAAACTTGTTTGAACTTTACTTTTTGGAGTATTTTAGTAATTTATGTACCCAGCTTGTTTAGCTGACGACATGAATTATATGATGATATAAAATTAAAACCAAATTTAATTTCACACGATCATTTGGGCTCATACTGAGGCCACGTCAAGCATTTTCCTGTACTAACTGAAGTCGAACACGAGTGAAGATCAGACACTGTCAGTACACCTGCTGAGGTCACTAAATACTTGAACACAGATCTATCCAGAGTCACAAATATTTGATAAATCTTGCAGTATTTTTCTATTTTTTTTTTCTCAAAATACACACCGGTGCTGGTGTTTGTCGCAGAAACCAGCAGTGTACAAAAACGCATCCTGCTTAAAAAAAAAAAAAAAAACGTTTCTGTGGGACCACAAGTTGTAAATGTGACTTCACAGATTTACAGATTGCCCTTCGTCTAGGGAGATTTTATTTGGAAAACTATTCGCATTATTTTCATGTCTTTCCCCACTGATTGGCGTGTTGTAGTTTGACCTGCATTTAATTTATATATTTATAAACTCAGTGTCAGAGAAAAGTTTTTTGTATTGTTTTTTTTGTCGTATTTGCAGTAATCATGTTTCTCTCACTTTCCAGCCCAGGGACTTGACATTGACTTTATAATCATTTCATGTTTCTCATTCCCAAAGACTGGATCAGGATAAAAGAGAAGAATGAATGTTTGACTTGTGTCCATTTGCTGTCGTCTTCTACACAGGCCAGGAGATGAAGAGCTGGAGGAGGGCGAGTTGGAGGATGATGGAGGAGATGTGGAGATCGAGGAAAAGGTTGCAGGTGCCTCTGCCGCAGCCGGACAAGGTGGAGACGGATGTGATGAAGGAGGGGGAGCAGGTGACACGGGAGGGGAAGGTACAGCTGAGAGGCCTCGGCGAAGCAAAGAGCGCCATGCCAGCAGCGATTCAGATGAAGAGCGAGCTCATCGTCGCAAGAGGAAGCGGAAGAAAGAGAGGGAGCGGGAAAGGGAAAAGAGGAGGGCCAAGAAGAAGCGCAAATCAAAACACAAAGTGAGAATAAACGCAACCACTGAGCTGAAAGAACTTTCATAATTATCCAATTCTGTCTTTATAGCAAAACATGAGCTTATCTGCTCCTTATTTTATAAATGTGAACTTTGTCTAATGTTGGTCCTCTTCTCTCTCAGCGTCATGCTTCCTCTGACGATGACCACTCAGACTACAGCGACGACTCCGACTACAGTCCCAGTGAGAAGAGGAAGTACAGAGAGTACAGTCCTCAGTACCCTCCTCCTGTAAGCCTCACTGTTATTCCCCACTTTTACATTCATTCCCAACATTTGTAATAATTTCACATGTTTTTGTAAAAGTAAACTAACCATTCTGATTTTGGCACCGATGATCTCCAGTCTCACGGAGGCTACGGCAGCTCGAAGAAGGGTGGTTACATGAAGATGGAAAAACCAAGCTATGGAGGATACGATGACTATGAGGATGACAACTATGAGGGGGAGGAAGAAGAAGACCTGGGAGATGAAGACTATGATGATTTTACAAAAGAGCTTTATCAGTACCGGAAGGCCAAGGAGGGCGGAGGTGGCCGCGGCGGTCGAGGTGGGTCCATGGCAGTTTGAATACCAGTATTTGCTCAGAATCAGGTCCTTGTAGTGGCTTCCAAAAGCACCATGAAAGACAGGTCATTATTCAATAAGATTAGCAGAGTGGACATAATGTGCCTCAGTGTTAGACACAGCATTGTCACGGATCGCTTGGCATGTGTGTATTAACTTGCAACATAACTCCGTTTTCACAGTCACAAGAGCTGATCTGTCTAAATTTCCTTCATCAAGCCAAATTCCACAGATAAGTTATTGGTTAGGATAACCTCTGCTGCCGCCGCGGTTAGCTCTTGTTTCATTTCCCTCTTTGTGTGTCCCTGCAGGGGGCAGGGGTCGCATGAAGAGCCTGAGAGGCCGTGGAGGAATGAGAGGAGGGAGGAGGGGAAGAGGAGGAGGAAGAGGGCGAGGCGGCCGAATGGGAGGAGGGAAAATGGGGGGAGACAATGATGATGGAGATGGTTACGGGGACGAGGAGGTGAGAATTTGAGCCTTTTACCATCTAGTTTCTGTGATCAAACGTAGCCAAACAAATGAAATGTTATACTCTGTTGTTAGAGCTATTTTGTTTATTTGATTCAGTTGTTAAAATGTAGCACAATTAGCTTTCCAGGGAACAAAAGTTTTTATTTATTTTATTTATTAATGGTGGTTCTGCATTTTAAGAAACTAAATTAAAACTAACATATTATTATTAAAAAGAAGGGAGGTTTGGGTCAGCTGTGCCGAGTCGTCTTTAAAGCCCAAACCTTGTACAGTTTAAGATCATTCTTGTTCACGGCTGCAGCCTGTCCGCACGCCTTCACAATGCCCGTCATTCAGTTCTTGTTCATGAAAGAAAGTGATCCAAACCAATAAATCAACGAAAAGGTACAAACAGATGAACTAAAACAAGAGGAAAACACCCTCTTAAAAGTACTGTAAACAATAAACTCAGTGTTATTATACATGTATAATACACTGGTTAGATTTTGAGTTCAAAGGTCAACTTATCAATAAAAGTTATCTGTAACGATGCACAACTTTTGATTAACTGACTGGAGAAACAGCAGCTGCCAGTTCAGTTTGTCTTCGCAGAAGTTTATTTTCTCGCAAATGGAATATTGATTTGTCTACATTAGTCAAATGGTTTTCCCATAATATTATTGATGTAACTTTTTTTTTCATCACAGTAAAAATTAAAGTTAAGGATAGACGAAGTATATGTAATAATGTCTTCAGACAAATGGTCTGCAGTGTACTTTGTTTAAAGCTGAAGGTTAAGTTGATGAAGTTTTGTGAAGTAACCACTAAGTGACGACCTTTACAGTACGGAGAGGATGACTACGAAAACATGGGGGACGACGACTATGACGACTACTCGAAAGAGCTCAGTCAGTACAAAAAGTCCAAAGACAGAGGCAGAGGTTCGTGTCTGTTCACCTTTTGTGTTCATGTCTTTGAAATCCACACTGTTTTGGTCAGATATTAACTTCATCCAATGATTCATTCAACAGGAGCTAAAGGAGGCCGTGGGCGAGGTAGAGGTAAAGGAGGGCGGGGCATGCTTCGAGGAGGAAAAGGTCGAAACAGAGGGAGAGGAAGAGGAGACATGGGTCATGATGATGACAACAACGGAGAGATGGACAACGGGGTAAGACGTTTTTCTTCATTGTCATCAGATCAGACTGAAGTGCGTCGACGCTGCCACGCGCCAGTCACTGCACGTGTGTTTCTGCTGGTTGTGTGATTCAGGATGGTGGTGACGGGCCGGGAGCAGGGAGGAGGAACCACAACGACAAGCACCAGGACAAGAAAGGAAAGGCCATCTGCAAGTACTACATCGAGGGGAGATGTACCTGGGTATGCTGACACGGATGCTTTAAATGTGCACAAGGACTGTTTTGTGATGTGTGCTTTTTACTTTTTAAGTTTACATTTTAGATAGCTGATCGTTTCTGTGAACTGTTTTCTCTTAGAGTGCATACTTGCAAAATGACACCGCCTCAAAACCCCAAGTGACACATTATTTTATCGCGTTAGAATTTGAATTGACCGGTTTTAGGCGCTATGATGAATACAAAGCATCCTGGTGCTCAGCACGCTGTCTGTTCTAGAAGTTATCATTTAAAGTTTAGGAAAGGAACATAAGAACATTCAGGTTGTGAATGAGCTGAAGACAAGTAAAGTTCACGTCAGTGTAGATTTTCATTCAAGCCTTTTTCAACCACCAGGGGGACCACTGCAATTTCAGCCACGATGTTGAGCTGCCGAAGAAGAAGGAACTGTGCAAGTTCTACATCACTGGATTCTGCGCCCGAGCAGACCACTGTCCTTATATGCATGATATCCTTTACTGTTTCCCACGTGGAGATCCTCCGTGTTTAACTTTGTCTCTGACTCAGTTGAAAGTCGCACCATTGAAACTTGCATTGAATCTGAAGGTATGAAGGTTGCATTCACCTGTTTGAATGTGTTTCTCCTTAACCCCACTTCTACGTGAATTCCCATGTAAGCTGTTCCACACTACAGGAAACTGTGTGAATGGAGATGAATGTATGTTTTCACATGAAGACCTCAATGACGACACTCAGGAGCTGCTCAACAAGGTGGGATTATCTAGTTTATATCATGAAGGTTTTTATTGAAATATTTAAGTTTTAGATAGATATAACAATCGTATACCGGGCATAATTCAAGTATCTATATTTTGTTTTAATACTTCAGAGATCAATTCATTTTTTTTGGCACTAGTGGCCTTTATTCAAAGTATAGGTGGACAGGCGGGATTCGAACCTGCGCTGCCTGTAAACAGCCCAGATCAACCCACTGAGCTACCCGGGGCCCAGAGAGATTTACACTGAATTTTTCTGTGATCCTGTTTTGCAGATGCTTGCGGAGGATGCTGAAGCTGGAGCTGAAGATGAGAAGGAGGTAGAGGAGCTGAAGAAACAGGGGATCAACCCTCTCCCAAAACCCCCTCCTGGGGTTGGCCTCCTCCCCACTCCTCCTCGACCTCTTCCCATGGACACCAGCACGGGGCCTGGGGATTTTGGTGGGCCCCCACCTGGTGATTTTGGGGGTCTTCCTGGACCTAATCAGGTTCCCATTCCGAGCAAATGCCCCCCAATTCCAGTGCCCCCTCCTGGACCTAATTCCAATGTTTGTCCACCAGTCCATTGTCCTGATGGAATTCCCTTCCAAGGAGGGCCACCCCCAAATCCCAGCGGTCCTCCTCCGCATATGGGACCCCCACCTCCAGGTGGGGGAGGGGGAGGCTGCGCTGGGAAGAAGATTCCCTCATTGTTTGAGATAAAAGTTCAGCCGACGGGACAGCTGGCTCAAAAACTGGCTGTTAGGTGAGGCATCAGAAGACAAATGTCAAGAATGAAATGTTTATTTATGCATTTGATAAAACGGGTGGTTGACGGTTCTAGAGTGAGATCAAGTTCATCCTCGGGTCGTTGGTTGCAGATGACAGAACTCCATGGAGGCTCCACATGAGGATATTGATTACTTTTATCAACAAGCCTTCTTTAGATCATAATAGCGTTGACATTTGTGGTCTATATAGATCAAAATCATTTAAAAGGCCTTGAAGACTTACTGGCAGTAAATGTTAAGTGGGAAAAATACATCTGCAATATAGAATTCAGTTTAAGTTACACAACAAATGCAACCTATGTAAGTTTGCTTTCAGGTTCACCTGGAACACGTGAAATAACTCGTTCCGTTTTGTTCCAGAAGCCAGGTCCCCAGTAGCAACCAGGCTCAAACGACAGCTCCTGGCCCCCAAGGGCCCCCAGGTGCCGCCCCCAACCGCTTCCCTGCTCCTCCGGGCATGATGTCCCCTGACATGCAGAACATGGGCCCCAACCAGGGGCCACCCAACATGGGGCCCGGTGGTCCGCCCATGATGGGAGGGTTTGCAGCAGGCGATGGTCCTCCAATGCCCCCTGGTCCTCCCCAGGGTGGAGGAAACTTCTTCAATAACTTCTACAATCAGCAGGATAGTTTGAAGATGGAGGGAGTGGTAGAAGAAGGTGAGAGGGAATTTTTAGTTGGAACTAAAACCAAAGGAGACATCAGTGTGGTTTTGATTTTGAACTAATTAATATTTACCGTTTCTTCACAGGCGACAACTACCAGGGTTTCACTGGCATGGACGATGGAGGGGGACCAGGGAATTTTCAGTCGGGTGGCCAAGAAGGCTCTCCTAGTGGCTCCTCTGCCAGTCAGGGAGGCATCTCTGTGCCAGACTTTCTACCTCCAGCACAGCGCGTCCTGTTCATGAGGATCCAGCAGAAGCAGCAGGAAGAGGAGGAAAGAGCTCGCAGGATGGCTGAGGGAGGAGCGGAGAAGAGTAAAGATGTAGAAGGTAAAGGTAAATCATCTGCTCTCCTCCGTCTGAAAAGAAGAATTTCTGCTTTTATAGCATGTCTAATTTATTGAACATTTAAGGGCCTTTTATGCTCATTGTTGGAAACAGGCTGCATTGATTTTGACGTCTAGGTGCTCACGAAAATGAATGAAACAGCGCAATACCACCAGAAGTCACAGGGGCAGTATTGAGTCAGTTGTTAAACTAAACACGAGAAAACAAAAAGAAAATTGGACATACTAAAGTTTAAAACTATTGTGTTTCAGTGAGTAAATTTAAAAAAGGCATGCATAGACTTATGTTCAGAGGCCTGTCTGCACATCTGTTTTATTTCCTTCAACTCAGAATTAGTGCAGACACTTGAAAAGAAATCATAAGGCACTTGCATGCTGGCATTCTGTAACATTAACATAAAAGTAGGGGTGGTGGTGTTCTTATGTACGCAAGTGTTCTCTTCTTTTAAGCATTTTTCTCTACCCCAGGAGGTGATCAGATTTAATGCCTTTCGGGAAAGTGTCTCTTACTTACAGGCACTGAAACCGCCAAAAGGTGTAGTGCTCCACAGATAAATGCCCGTATGTAAGGTTCCACACAGGCTCCCAGTGCTGCGTCTTTGTTTACATTTATACCCCTGACGTAATGCGTTTGACGTGTTCACAACAAAGTGATATAAGATGGGTTTGAAATATACAAAATGGGACATCCGTTTATTATCTATACCCCCTCATTCAGATGTAGAGTCTTGGGGGTCTGCTGGAGCCTGTCCAGCTATCTTCAGGTGAAAGTTGGGGGTACACCCTGATAGGTCACTAGTCCGTCACAGGGCCACTGACGAGCAGCTACACGCACTCACTGTAGAAATGTAGAATACATGTTTTTGGACTATGGGAGGAAACTGGGGGTCGAAGCAGGAACCTTCTTGGTGTTGGGCACCAGTACTAACCACTGAGCCACTGTGCTGACCAGTAATGGATGTGACGACTTTATTCCCTTTTGTTGTGGTGCCATTGAAAGGTAGTTAAAATTGTATGTTTATTAACTTTCATAAATGTCTTTGTTTCCATAGGTGACTCAGGGAATTGGTACTCCAGTGAAGATGAGGATGGTGGAGGTAGTGTAACTTCTATCTTGAAGACGCTGCGTCAGCAGACCCAGGGCCCTCAAAAGTCTGAAAGCGTTCCGAGTGATCCACGTCTCCAGAAGGCTTCCTCGGCCAGCCCTGTGGCCCGCCCAGCAGATCCCCGCTTGGCTCGAGACCCCCGCCTTGCGCGTGCTGCTGAGACGGTTCCGATTTCCAACCCCACGGCAGGTGTTTCTTCGTCTGGGCCTCCCGCAGACCCAAGGCTGGCCAGACTAGCAGCTGCGTCCTCAGCAGGTTCCACCTCACACTCTCCTCCTACTCACAAGCCAGATCCCCCTCTGGTGTACAAACCCCCACCACTTACAACCCCAGCAGCAGAGGAGGAGGAGACGGAGCGAGTTCTACGGGACAAGCCTGTGCCAATCCCCCTTGACCCACTCATGGGCATGGCTCTGAGAGATCCACGCTCCCAGCTGCAGCAGTTCAGCCACATCAAGAAGGACATTATTCTCCACATGCCAGCATTTGCAAAAACTGTCACTTGGTCACCTGAAGACCTCCTTCCACTCCCTATTCCTAAGCAAGACCTCCTCCCGCTCCCACCAGGCATCCCTCCTGTGTCTTCCCTAGATGTACGCCTGCCCAGAGCCCAGCAGCAGGTCCACACGCCCCTCCCTCACTCACAACCCCCTCCCACTCAGCCCCCTCCCTCCATGGAGACCTCTGCTTCATCATCAAACTCTTCTTTGCCAGACTTTGAGCTACTGTCTCGAATCTTGAAGACTGTTAACTCTGGCCCATCCCAAACTCCTTCTCCTCCTCTTCCGACCAACCCACCTGCCTCACTGCTGGGTCAGAGTCCCCCCATGTCTTCTCCTCCTGCAGAAAAGCCTGTTGACCCCCGTGTAGCCCGTAAAGCCCCATCTGACCCCCGTCTGCAGCCACAGAAGTCAGCACTGAAACAACCATCAGAGCCTGCAGCTTCTACTTCTCTTCCCTCGTCATCTCCAGCAACAACTTCTTGTTCCTCCCCCCCTGCCATTGCCCCCTATGACCCAAGGCTGCTGTCCTCGGGAGGCACAGGGCGCAGTGTGGGTGCTGGGACACCAGGGGGAGCCAGTGTGCTTAGTAGCATCAGTCTGTATGACCCAAGGACTCACAAACCAGGTAGCCCTGGTACCAGCAGTGGTTCTAACAACTCCCCCAACTCATCCAGCTCAGAGTCCAAACCTACTGACCCCACGTCAAATAAGTCCAAGTCCAAGGAGCCCTTGTTCGTTCGAAAGTCTGCGTTGGATCAACCAGAGCCAGAGAAAAGTGCAGAGCAAGGAACTGATAGATATAACAGCTACAACAGGCCCCGTCCAAAGCCTGCACCCTCGCCTAACTCCACGGCCCAGGGGGGCACCACTGCAGCTGGGACTGCCGGAGGACCGAGTGCTCCTGGAGCTGCTTCTGACCAGGGGCCTGCAGGTGTCCACAACTTACCAGTATCCTCTCTGTACGGTGTTAAGCAGGCTGCCAAGCCCGGTGGGACGGGGAGTCCCTTCGGAGGAAACAGCCCAGCGCAGTCTGACCAAGCGTCCGCTGAGCAGGACAACGCCTCGCTGAAGGACGTTTTCAAGGGCTTTGACCCGACGGCCTCGCCCTTCTGCCAGTGACCCTGAAACACAGAAACTACCTGTGTAGTTTGGATGTTTTAACCTTTTTGGGGGGAGAAATACACAAGATCTGTGAAAAATGAGAAGAGTGCACTGCAGCGACTGCCTGTAAGACAAACACAGACTTTTTGTGAGGTCATGCGCGCACACACACACACACACACACACACACACACACACACACACACACACACGTGGCCACAGTGATGTGGGTTCAGATTGACTGAGAAACTCGGGTCATGGGGGGGTTCCAGGTTGGATCTCTATTTTAAATAAAGTTATTGATGTGTAAAAAGATGTATTCTCTCATCTCAGACAGTAACAGAACACATTTATGTGAAATGAATATTTTAGCTTGACTTTTTGTTCTTTGTTCATTTTAGTTCCTTAGTTCATGTTTTTGTAAATCTACTTATCTTTAAACAGATGCACTCATGTATATTTTTGGGCGTTCAGTATCGGCAGTGCTTTTTGCAACAGATAATAAAGTCAATCTTTTTTCCTTTTCATCATAAAACTTCCCACTAAAAAAAAAAAAAAAAAAAGATTATTTGTGTTATTTGTGTGATCAAATGAAAAATCCTGAAGGAAATTGTTCCAGCACCGGCCAGAAATAAATCGCTCTAAATATCACTGCGTTTGCGTTCACTATTTCAACAGGTTTTGTTTCTCTCCTTTTATTGGGGAGAATTATTTGCAAATATCTAAACACAAATCTATATTCTACTTGATTTATTTTTTAGTATTTATTTTTCTACTTCTTTGCACTGTCAGTTTGTGTTATTGGAGACGTGTATTACTGTTTTTACTGTCTGTAGCCCCCCAGCTGTTGAAACTGGTCCCGTTTTGTTTCTCGTGTTGATGTTCGCCAGAACAGCGGCGCTGCTGTCGGTCCTGCCTCTGTAACCACTGCACCGTTCTTCCTTTGTGATCCATTTACTCAGCGTTGGCCTCGTTGCTATGTGGGGGAAAGATCTTCAAGTGAACATTTTTGTTTTGTCATTTTTTTTGTATGAGAACAGAGAGTTTGTTCATCAGTTTAACATCATTCGTGCTGCAGGGACATTTGAAGCTTCGTTTTCATCTTGAGCAGAATTTGATATCTTTGTTTACTGTTTATTGTTCTGTTTTATTAACTTAAATGAGTTCTGCAGTGAATCTGCAGATTTGCAGTTGGGGGATAGTGAGGTTGTTAATTTATTTTTTATTTCTTCTTGCTTTGCAACATCAACTCTCAGCTTTTGGCTGAAGGTGCCGGTGGCGCTGCGACAATCATTAACTGCTTTTTGGACCTAACCTTTCCACTTGTTGCTTGAGCCTTGTTTTCATGTGTGTAGTCCGAGCTTTGCATAAAAGCGTTTATTCAAACACCAGATAATAAAAGCAAGTACAACAAAAACACTGAACACAAATGGAAAGTTATTTTGTGTGACGCGTTAATGGTGGAAATGTTCACTTGAAGTGGATTCCCAGCAGGAGTCGGCGTGGCCGCGGCTCATTTCTTTCGTACACCACAGACCCCCGACGTCAGACGGCGGCGCGGCGTCTGAGTCGGGGTGGAGGGAAAGCGCTGGTTCGTGTTTTAACCCCACCTTTGTTTGTCAATGTGGGGTCACAGTTGAGGAAATGGAAGATTGAACAGCTTTGGCCGTCTTTTGTGTAAATGCCGATCATTTTAATTTATTTTTTTTACATTTGTATGAAGTGAATGATGATGTGATGAATATGTTTTCATAGCTTACCTCAGTGGATGCAGGCGCTTTTCAGCGTTGAGAGAAGAGACACTGGTTTGTTTTATTTGCTTGTGTGCTTCAGGGGTTAAACTATAAAACAAAACTTCACTATAAACCAGTTACGGGCCTGTCGGGAGGCTGAGCAGCACAGACGTATGGAAGTTGTTGTTCATTTGTTCTTTTTGTTTTTCTTTTTCCACTTGGTAAATTTGAACAGTATCTTTACTAAGGTCTTTGGGAGTTTTCTAACTGTACACTGTAGGTGAGGTTGTAAGTATTATAAATAAAGTTAATACATGATCAACCAGTTCAGACGTTTTGGTTTTTTTTATCTGTGTTTTTGTCGTTTCAGACACATTTGGAAGCAAAGCAACTTTTTGGAGTTGTATTCAGGTATGAATATGAGTCACATGTTTTAGGGTTATTAAAACTTCTAAATTCATCCTCTAAGGTTGTATGATTTGGTTTTGTTGTTGTGAACGATATTTATTTTCAGATGTGACCAGACTTTTCAGTTTTACCTTAAAACCACCTTCATAAAACCAGGAGGACGAATCTTTGTTAAAATCTGCAATCAAGAGCTGATTGAACCTTCGTAGGATCAAATAAATGAGTTTAGACAAGGTGCAAACCAACATTCAAGAACAGGAAAGCAGACCTAAACATCTACAAACGCGTCCCGTGTTCTGGTAACAAACTCTTGGGACAGATGAAACCAAGATCAACTTGAATCAGAGGGATGGGAAACGAAACATCTCATGAACCAAAGCAGACCACCACATGTGTCGAGCACGGCGGCAGCAGCTGGAGGTTAATTGACAACAGGTCAGTAACATGACTGGAATGGGGAGGAATCTCTGTGCAGAGGACGAGGGTGAAGGTCAAAGGTGGATGCAGTGATCTCTGGGTCATCAGATGGCTCCGGTATTAAAAACAGACATGATTCTCTTTTCAAAATCACCGCATGGGTTCAGTAACACGTCCGGGGATCTCTGTCTGTGCACCAGTTCGCTGCACCACCCACAAATGCAGCTGACGACTTATCGTGCAAAGAAGAAGCCGCATGTGAACATGATCCAGAAACGCCGTCTTCTCTGGGCCGAAGCTCATTCGAAATGGTCTGAGGAAAAATATAAAACTGCTCTGTGGTCATTTGAAATTCAAAGTTACTTTTAGCAACCATGGACACTGTGTCCTGCAGACTTCAGAGGAGAGGAGCCATCCAGCTTGGTATCAGCGCTCGGTTCAATAGCTGACGGTCTGAGGTTGCATTGGCGTCTATGCAGCTCCCACATCTGGAAAGGCTCCTTCAGTGCTGAAAGTACATGAAGGTTTTAGAGCAACATCTGCTTCATCCAGACAACGTCTCTATCAGACTGCACACACACACACACACACTGCACCCATCACAGCCCCGTGGCTTCCTGACCTGCCTGCAGTGCAGACCTTCAACCAACAGACAACATTTGGAGCATCATGAAATGAAGAATCCAGTGACGAAGGTCCAGGACTGTTGAGCATCTAGAAGTCCTGCACCAGACCAGAATGGACAACATTCCTCCTCCAAAAGAAGAGGAGATGCTGCACAACAGTAAACATCACCCTCCAACAATTAAAAACACGTTGCTGCCTTCAAATTCAAAAGAAGGTCATATTTTCACGAAATGACAAAATGTCTCAGTTTCAGCACATGATGTGTTTGTTTTCTGTTTCTGGGATTAAAATATGGGTTTAGAAGATAATCATTGCATTCTGTTTTTATTTACGTTTTCGGACGTGGACAGCAGAAAGTTTTCACTTTGGTCACGTATTGATTGTTTTATTGCATCTCAGATTGTGGTTTTGTACCGCTGCAGTTTCTTCTTTACGCCCTGCGTCAGCAGTTAAATCGTAAGTTGGTGTAATTGGAGCTGGCGTGGCACACTCCCGGCCGTCTTTATATTTAGATGTGAGTGGATTCATCTGCGCGGCTTTCGGCTCCGTCTGAGCGGATCTGGATCAGCACCGCGGCGGCACGCGGCCGGTTTCCGGGATGACCGACTCTCTGACTCGCTTCCTGCTCCCCTCCCATCCTGCAACACTGGCTCCAGGAAGGCGAACCATTCATCCCGCACCTCAAAGGCTTCCTATCACACGCAGAAAAGCTGCCGGCGCTCATCTGGAGGTCCGCTGGACTTTCTGACTGAACGTTATGCGGCTTTGACCTTCAGCGCAGCTGTTGTTGATATTTTTCTCGGCAAAACACTGGATGATTCGGCATGTTTTGACCTAAAAAAATGTAAGAAATAAAAAAAAAAGTGACAGATATTTTCAAACTCCACTATCCCTGCTTTTTGTTTTAATTTTGAAGATGCAACCCGCAGGAGTCGTTGACACGTTTCTGGAAACGCTCATTAACGACATTTGCTTTGTGCGTTTATCATCTTCAGCTGAGGAGGATAAACATCTTTTACGGGGATGTCTTCCCACTGAGTTGTGCTTCCACACTTTCCTTTTACATTAATCTGCTTATGTCCCTGTTCAGGGAGGGCTGCCCGTTGCAGGTGTGTATATTTAGACGCCAGATCCTCTTAGAGGACGACTTGGGCTCAGGTTTGAGGAGTGACGGCCCCCCAGCTGCAGTGCAGCCTGTGGACGTGTGGGGGCGCTGTGTGTGTGAACAGCAGCCGGTGGCTGAGCTGAACCTTGAGTCTCCATTCGGAGGATGTGTTATGTCTCTCCTTGCTTGTTTGTTTCTGTCTTATTATCCCAGGAGTCAGAGCTTCATAAATACGGCAAAACGTTCCCACATGCAGCACTTCATTTGACACACAGGTTAACGAAATAAAGATGTATCCCATCCGGATGGCAGGCAATTAGTAGTAAAGGCTTCTTAACTTAGAATATTCATGTATTTGAACTTCCCACCAACCACGCTCTTTCTTTCCGTCTCCATTGAGATGATGGGATCTGCAGCATGATGTCTGTTAACGGTAAAAAGTTGACATCCAAAGATGATTTTGTACAAACTGACCTGCTGCCAAAGTTTCTGGAGAAGGAAGGAAAAGTCTCAAAGAGGTCAAACTTCTTTCAACAGTTGCAGTAATAAGAATGACTTTAGTTATTATTTAAATAGGGAAAAATATAAAACTGTAAAAATCACATTTGAACCTATAAGATACGTCCACATAGATTTGTTAACCAAAGGACATTTAAAGGTTTGTTAAAAAAAAGAAGAGAAAGGAATTAAGATTAAAAAGATGACAGAGAACAGTAGAAGATCAACAAACATATATATATCATATTCAAAGAAAGCAGACTCTCTTTTAGTTTTGAGATCTTAAAGTTCAGGACATAAAAAAAAAGAAACTCCCATGAGCGGAGTCCTCGATAACACGCAGAAAAACCTTTTTTTTTTTTAAAGTATTTATTATATATTGAAATTAAAACACCCCAAATTGTGTCTTTAAAATTTTCTAAATATTTTTTTGTATTATTAACAATACACTGGGTAATTCTATTTAATAATTTTATTATTAATTCCTTTTTTAATATATATTTGGTTAGATATAAAACATTATTTTAACTTTGGGGCTGGTACAGATGCATTACAGGGTTAACAGTTTGTTGGTAGGAAGCATGTCACAACAACGAGGAAAGACATCAGCTGTGATCTTAGAGAAGCAGTTTTTGCTGCTCATTCATCTGGGAAGGGTTACGAAGGCCATTCCCTCATAACTGGACATCCATCATTCTACCATGAGAAGTGGGAAACTTTCTAGACAGTTGTCAGTCTTCTCAGGAGTGGATGTTCTAGCAGGTTCACCCCCAGGACCACGCAGTTCCCAGAGAAACTGTAAAAAAAAACAAAAAAAAGCCCAGAGGGCTTCATCTCAGAACCTCAAGGCCTTGGTTTTCATCTTTAATGTTGAGGTTTATGACAGCACAATTAGAAACAGACTAAACAAGTAGAACTTGTTTTAAAGAGAAAGTCTGTCTGATTTGTAATGTTTCAACTGAACAAATCACAAGTCATCTGGAACCATCTTCGTTGGCCAGACAAGCCCAAAGCAGGATGTTAGATAAAAATGTTTAGGGATGAAGAAGAGGGGAATTAAAAAAGAAGAACAACATATCAGCTCAAATTAGTAGTTGGAGCATTAGTGGTGAAGGATCCTTGTTGATCCTGGACATCTAACCATCGGTGCCGAAACCTTCTGGAGTCAACTATGAGGCCATTTACCCAACCGCCTACGTGGGTGATGCAACAGGAACCAAGAACATCAGCAAATCTGTCATAGAGCCACTTAAAAAGCCTCTCAAGTCAGCAAAGCAGTTTCTGGATGTAACACGTCGCCATTTCCAGCTTGTTGTTTCAACAGAGTTCTGTAACAACTCGCCTCCTCATCGTTGGTGCAACAGCGTGTTTTCCTGGGAAAGCAGTGTTTTGATATGAGTATTGCACGTAAAAATGCCTCAGGGTCGGACCTTATCTGGATGCAAAGATAACGTTTTCCAATTTCACTGTGTAGGAGCAAACAATTTTCCGTCTTAAACGTTCTCATGACTTTGAGAGTCGCATGTTTGAGTGGATTTGAATGTTAATGATGTTAAGTTACTCACATCACTTCTGGTATTTTAAAAATCCTGTGTTCATGTTACTGATTGAATATATTTATGACAGTGATGTCGCCACTGAGGTAATTTCAATTAGAGAGAAACCGAACGTGCCATCAGCTGTGTCCGGTGGCGTCATACGTGGCCAATTTGACGGAGCGTAACGTGACGTCCCAAGATCCAGAGAATGAATTATTTCTGAGAAGAAGAGACGGCTGTGTCCATGCTGGCCTTCAGCTGCAGCGTTCTGATGAATAGATGAACAAACTGACATCAGTGTGTTGGTATGTATCTGCTCAACATGTGACAGGGGCCTTTGTGGCAGCCACATGCTTGTGGTCCCTGCACTCCCGCAGGTCTGCAACACACAATTCACTATCTTTGTCTGCATGTTGGAGTGTGTGCGTGAGCGGGCTCGTCGGTAAGGAAAATGGGAGGTCATTAGTTTTATGAGAGTCGTGCAAAGCCTGAAGGCTGCCAACACAGAGAGGAGGATTCCCAGTTAGACGGACAGTTCGTCAGTCATGTACGTAATTATTCATTAATCTTTAACAAGAGTTTGGTAGGTGCCGCTGCATTTAAAGTCAAAGTATGTTATTTCAGTTACACCATATTTTTAAAGGGTTTTTGTGGCTCCAGTGGCCTTTATTTTGAAAGGCTGGGTTCGAACATGTGGCGCCTGGAGCAGCGTGATGAGCTCCACCTACGACGCGCCCACTCAACCCACTGAGCTGTCCAGGGCCCCAGTTACACCATGTTTCACCGTATTGCAGCTAATACTTTATTTTAAAAAGCACCAATTTGAATGACTCATTATATTTAAGCCGATAGTTACGCTCTAAAGTTTTGATCAGGTAAAAAAGTAAAGGTTTTCAAATCTGTGTGTTAGTCTGTGATGGAGACTGTTTATAGTTTCAAAATGTACTCGTGCAGTTTACTACAAAACTGTTCACTGAAAGATATGGATAGATATTTAGTTAAAAAAGGAAAATGTAAATAATTAATAAACAGTTTTTTTTAAATGAGCCCCCAGGAGAAGTCTGACCGGGTCCCTTTGGGAGGAGCTTGCGGACAAGCCAGCTTCCTCCACCTTCCTCAACGCTCAAACAGCTATTCCTGTGTGTATTTTACTGTCGTCATGGTTACTTATTATCATGTCATAGAGTCCCAGAAATTAAGTGTCAAACCAGCCAAGAAAAGGTTCAGTAAAACAAAGCTTAGGTGAGAATCACCAGGAAAGTAAATTAAAATACATAATATGACCAGAGTGTTTTCTAAGCTTGTCAACGTGACCTGTTCACAGACTCACAGGATACAGGAACGTTTTAGACGTAGATGAAATAGCCCTGATCAGTTCATCCGATCATATCAGCAACTACATGTGCAATGACCTGCAGTGACACCAGAGACTGTCTCTGAACATGTGGGTTCCTGAGACGTTTCTACTCATTCTCAGCTGACTGTTTTGGCTGAAAAACCAACATTTTTAGGGAAAAGTCACGGTTGGGAGCTGTTTTTGGAATCTCCAGGGTCATAATATCTTCGTCAGAAAAACGTTTGGGGGATGGAGACCGGGTGTTTGTCCTTCCATCGTGTTAAGAGCCTTGTATCGTCGAGCCTGCAGTTCCCACGAGTCTTTAGTATCTACATAAATACTGATGTTTGCTCTTCTGTCTTTGTGTGGACACTTATTTACATAATACAGCTTGTTTTAAATAAGTGATCGATTCCAGCTTTTCATTTTGGCTTCATTCTAACTTGGAGCCTGAAATCAAGTGTTAATGTCAAAGGATGTGAGGACGAGTCAGAAAGTGATGCCTGGTCAGAAATAGTCCTCACAGAGTCAGACGCACAACCACACAACCACACAACTACACAACCACACAACCACAATAACACACAACCACACAGCCACAATAACACACAACCACACAACCACACAACCACACAACCACAATAACACACAACCACACAACCACACAACCACACAACTACACAACCACACAACCACACAACCACAATAACACACAACCACACAACCACACAACCACACAACCACAATAACACACAACCACACAACCACACAACCACACAACCACAATAACACACAACCACACAACCACACAACCACACAACCACAATAACACACAACCACACAACCACACAACCACACAACCACAATAACACACAACCACACAACCACAATAACACACAACCACACAACCACACAACCACACACCACACAACCACACAACTACACAACCACACAAGCACAATAACACACAACCACACAACCACAATAACACACAACCACACAACCACACAACCACACAACCACAATAACACACAACCACAATAACACACAACCACACAACCACGCAACCACACAACCACAATAACACACAACCACACAACCACGCAACCACACAACCACAATAACACACAACCACACAACCACGCAACCACACAACCACAATAACACACAACCACACAACCACGCAACCACACAACCACAATAACACACAACCACAATAACACACAACCACAATAACACACAACCACAATAACACACAACCACACAACCACGCAACCACACAACCACAATAACACACAACCACACAACCACGCAACCACACAACCACAATAACACACAATAACACACAACCACACAATCCTCTCCTTCCTGGGGAGACTCCTCCTTTCCTTCCCTGTGTCCTCTCTTCCTCGTGTCTTTCCTTTCTCTGACTTACACTCAGGTTACTGTGGTTCATGACTTGATGGTCATCGTCCTTGCAGCCATCAAAACAAATTCTTTCCATATCTGCCCCTGTTTTCCTCTTTGTGCTCCACATCCCTCCGTGATGTATCACTTGTAAACCAAACAATGCAGCGCTTTTCCTGCCAAACCACAGAGAGAGAACAGTCTCAGTGTCGTTTCGTCAGAAAAACGACCCTTTTCCCTCCCCGCCGTGATAATCCTCCTCAGAGTTAATAGTTTGTGTCAACTTTAAGTGCAGTGTGTATTTTCAGGGTCTGCTGTAATCCTGTAGTTTGTTTTCATAAAAGATGTAAACATTTAGTGGTTATTAGGTTTTGAAGCCAGCGAATTAAACATCTGAAAGGACTTGCAGAGTTTTATTAAGATGTGACTGGTTGTTCTGTTTTGTTGACTTTGTGTTTATTTGCAGAGATGCTCAATGCAACTCTGATGTCTTGAGAACAGGGAATTAGGATGCTTTTGCAGAGACAGACCACAGTTTCGTTAAACTGTCAAAACATTGGAAGTCCGCTGTTTCCTGAAAACTGCAAGTTTGAACTATGTTAGTCTGACCACCGTAGTTTGAAGGAGTGTTTCCAGGTGCGTTCGATTTGACTCCAGCAGCGTGGAATTCACAGAAACTGCAAGGCCTGGGAACGCCTTGGGATACCCCCGATGAACTGGGCGAACCGCGGAGAGGGAAGTCTGGGCTACTCTGGTTGGGCTACTGCAACCCAACCCGGTAAACGGAAGATGGATGGATGGATGGATAGTTGCAAATATTTTCATCTAAATGTACATATTGGTGCCAGTTTGCCTCCAGTTTCAACCGTCTGAGTCTCTGTTCCCAGTTACAGGAAATTTTTAAATCTCTTCCTTCGACTTGGATGATATCTTTGTTTTCCACTGAAGTTCTTTCGTCTTCGATCACCACCACATGACATAGTAACACCATTATCCCATTATTGGAGAATTCCCTGGCACAATATTCACTCTCAGCAACAAACCAATGGAAGAATGCAAATCCAACGATATCTCAAGACAAATGACTGCTGTGACGTGACAGATTTATTCACAAAATGCTACAGGAATGGAGTCAGGTGGTCCACGCCTACCTAGGAGACGACCTGACCGAACATTTCCATGGCAGCAGGGAAACAAGTGAGACCAACTATAAATCTGAATAACAGGAGATACATCTGTGTATTTTCCAAACACTTTATCCGACTTCCTTTAAATGAGCTCCAGTTCTCTCACCGAAGCCCACAGTTGTTGTTAAACTCCGGGGAACAGTTTCGAGTGACGTCGACGCAGCCTGTCGCGGTGTTTCAGGCCTCGCTGTCCTCCATTCCCAGAGACTCCAACATCAACATCTTCACTTCCTGCTCTGGAGCAGACTGAGCCGGTCCTCAGTACTAATTTAAAACTGGTTGTGGCTGGCATGTTCCCAGAACACTCAATCACACACACACACACACACACACACACACACACACACACACACACACACACACACACACACACACACACACACACACACAGTAAACATTGGCACCAGATTTTGGACTTCCCTCACTTGGTTGTTGCTTAAGAATAGAAATACACATGTCTTATTCTCCATCTCTTGCTTGCGCGCGCACACACACACACACACACACACACACACACACACACACACACACACACACACACACACAGTAACATTGTCCACTCCTCAGTCCTGATGTTCTCCTGTGATAAACACTGGTGGGAGTTTTAAATTATCAGTCTAGCAAGATTTCCCCCATTGACTATAAAGACACACACACACACACACACACACACACACACACACACACACACACACACACACACACACACACACACACACACACACACACAGTAACATTGTCCACTCCTCAGTCCTGATGTTCTCCTGTGATAAACACTGGTGGGAGTTTTAAATTATCAGTCTAGCAAGATTTCCCCCATTGACTATAAAGACAAACACACACACACACACACACACACACACACACACACACACACACACACACACACACACACACACACACACACACACCTTGGGTCTTCTGGAAGATTTCCAGAGTCAACAAGTCATGAGTTGAAGTTTGTTTTTCCTGCATTTAACCATTAAGGTTCCCAGGTCTTTCCTATCAGTCACACACATGTAAACATCTGTGTTTACACTGTAAAAAGGTCTAAACTTCATACACCCACACACCGCTAAATTAACATGAAACTAATTGATCGTAACCCTTGAAGTGTGTCTGAAAGGAAACGTTTGAGATTGTTGGAAATGCACCAATTTTCTCACCATTAGAGGGTGAGATGAAATCACGGATATCGCTTTCTTCACGCTGCGGTTGTTCCTGTTGTTCCTGTTGTTCCGTGTGGGAACAGAGGTGGCTGAGTCCGAAGACCGGAAACAGACAAAATCTACAATAAATACATGCATTCTTAAATTAATTAGGACAACATTTGACCTATAAAATGTTGAAAATGTATGTTTCATTTGTGCTTACTAGTT
This sequence comes from Xenentodon cancila, assembly GCA_014839995.1. Classification (NCBI taxonomy): domain Eukaryota; kingdom Metazoa; phylum Chordata; class Actinopteri; order Beloniformes; family Belonidae; genus Xenentodon; species Xenentodon cancila. The sequence continues at coordinate 28,807,184 of CM026201.1, forward strand.
GAACCTTTGAGCCAGATGATCCCACCGTGTTGGCGCGGACATCCACCTGCCACGCTGGCATATCTTCATAACGCTCCATTTCTCATCTGGCGAGACTTATCTTCAAAACAAAGGAAGAGATCTCCGCTGTGAAGAAGTTGGACAAAATCATCTTTAGTTTTGGACTAACTACGTTTTTCTTTGTCTTTTTTTTTCAATATCTTAGTTTTGTGTAAATCTAGGAGTAATGGAAATGCAACTAGAGACCATGATCATCTCCCACGTGGACTGCTGCGGCGTTGCTTGGATGGTCTTCCTTTCGTGTTGTGAATTCTTTGCTGATGGTGGAGAACGTGGCGGCATGTCTGGTTTTAAACTACTATAAAAGCGCTTGTGTCACCACAACGGCTACAAGTAGTAAATCCCATCAGTTATAAACCACTTCTGCTGTGCTACAGAGGGATTCTCGGGTTGTCTCCCACCTACATCCAGTCAGTCATGCAGACTCACACTCCAGGTAGCTCATTGGACTCATGGGAATGTCATCACGGCATCAAGACACTCGGTCCAGACGGTTCTGACACACGGTTCGATGCTGGTGGATCCCAGTGACATCCCTCTCCATCTTCAAGAAGCTCTTGAAGACACTTATCGGTCTTCATCTTGTCTTCAAACTGCCTGACAGAGTCTGACCCTGTTCTTCGTTGCCCTTCTCCACTGAACGTGACTCCGTAACTGTACTTTTGATTGTGTTTTCTGCTCGCATTTTGTCATTTTCCTTTTAGATTTTGCACTTTCATCAAACTACAAGTCTCCGTCTACTACTTGGCTTGATTGTGCTCTTTTTGTAAGTTGCTTTGGATAAAAGTAATAAAATGTAAATTACCTTCATCTAAATAACCTTAATAATCCCTCCTTGTTCCATCTTCTAAACATAGCTCTGACCAAACTTTGTATTATTTCTTATTTGTATTTTTCCCTCCTATTTCTTGCACCAAGCGTATTCATTTCCGAGTATCTTTTACTGCAATTTGAGTCTGAATTTCTGCTTCAGTAAGGAAACATGCAAAGACCGTAGATGAGATCAAATGCTTTTGACACAATTTAGACATCTATTGAGACGTTACCCAGCTGCAGTGGATAATCTATTTGTCATCTTTTTTTTAAAGGATGTGGGTTATATCTACATTATGACTGGGGGGGTTGACGGACTGAATCCCAGCGGTGTCAAGCTCCAAGTGAACCACAGATTGCTGTAGCTGCTCGTGAGGAGCGAGGGTTGTGTCAGGAAGGACGTCGGAGTTGAAACCTATGACACACGTCTACATGCAACTCCTGCAAAAGCCAAGCAAAGTTGTTGCTGTTGGGGTCAAATCTGTGATATTGGCTCCTGCCAGCGTCCGTCTGCCAGCTGGAGCATCTGAAGCCTCTCACGTGATCTGCAGGAATAATCCTCCTTAGTTCTCAAAGCTTTCTGAGTTATTAAAGATGATACAGCTTTCTTAACCAGGCCTTTTCAAATACCCTCTTCTCTCTCTTTTATTATATGGCTGTAATATGCTTTGTGCATGTTATATCTTATATATATGCTTGATTGTATAACTCTTTCTAACTTTGTTACTGAGGGATACAATACAAATATGCTTTTCTAATTTTAATTCCTAACTTTTACCTCAGCTCCCAAACAGCAAAGAAATGAAGACTCTACAGTTTTAAATTTGAATAAACACATACACTTATATAACACACGCTGTGTCCTTGCTTCATTCTGGCGCAGTGATAAGTAGAAAAGCAACCATCCGGCCACTTCCCTTCCTCTCTTTCTCTGTTGCTGTCTATTTCTGTGTGTTTGTTCCAGCAGGCGAAGGCTCTGACCCTCCGCACGACCTCCGGGTTTTTACAGATGGGAGGAGGGGAGGGAGGAACGCAGGGAGACCAGAGGAGGAGAGGAGGGGATTGTGGGAACGGAAGGAGGCCAGGGAGGCGGGAGGGTCAGCTCTGGGTGGGGGGTGAATCCCAAACTGCGCCCAAGACGTCACCCTGGTCTCAGGACAAAGTGGGACGTAAACACGAAGCAGAAAAAAGTCTATCTGTGTTTACGGACTGAAAAAATGTTGTTTTTGTTTTGTGGCACATGGCACAATTTTTAAGGTGGCGTTTGCCGGAAGGACGCGTGGTTTAACCGCAGGAGTGAAAGTCATCAGTCAGTAATTCTGGATTCTTTTATCTCACGTTTTAAAGAAAAAACTGATGCGTTCAACCTTGTTAAATGTCTAAGTTTAAACAAACAGTTTTTTAATGCCTAACTTTAACCAAGTGATTTTCAAAGCCTAATATTAAACCAGTATTTTGTTAAATTCCTAATCCTGACCAAGTAATTTTAATGTCTCATATTTTACCAAGAACTTTGAAATCTCTAACAATTTAAAGCAGGTGGTTGTCAGATTTTAAAATCAACCAAGTGACTTTAAACGATACGATACAAGAATCCTTTAGCGAGTATTTTCAGACATTCTGTGACAACTATGTACAGATAATTTAATATATTTTAACATTACGAAACAGAAAAACATGTCTGTGAAAATGAATTGCTGTAAAACTAAGTTAAATACATAAATTTTTGATTAAAGATAGTTCAGCAGTGCTGTGATTAATACACTGTTTGTGTACGTATGCTGCTTAGTGAAGTTGTACTATAAATACTTTCAATGTTTAAAGGCTGAAATGACACATTTATTGTGGCCTGTGTTATTTTACCCTCACTTCTCCTACATCGGTCATTGTTTTAATTTCCACCACCGCTCATTCTTTAGAAAATACTGGTGGATAAAAACTGCAAAGCTTTCATCATTTCAATAAGCAAAGAAAAACCCTGCAACTTTAACTTTCTCTTACCGGTCACAGTTGAAAACTGTGCAAGCTGATTTTATCTGATTGATTTTAACCATAGGTTTTTTTTTTTTTTTAAGTCTTTTGTTTTAGTGCCCTGGGTGCAAATGTTATGTAATGTCTTGTTACGTAATCTCTTACAAATCCCCCATTCACAACCTGTAACACACTGCAGCCGGATGGTGTCCCTCTTTAAAATGAAAGAAAACATTGTTTGTGTTACAAAACAGATGAAGGTGACCTGGCTTGAGAAAATTAGACTTCATTTCACAGTCCCGAACATGTACCGTCCCGAACATGTACCGTCCCGAACATGTACCGTCCCGAACATGTACCGTCCCGAACATGTACCGTCCCTCCCAAACCTCATCTGTTTCCTGTGCCGCTGCCCATGAGCTCTACACTTTCAACAATATTCAAAACATAACTGCGATAACTCGTCCTGTAACTTAGGAAACTTCTGGGAGAGTTCACCAAGTTGACCAGATGAAACGTTGTGCATTAGGTGCATCTCTTTTGTGAAAGTTTATAAGTGATTTCAGATGCAAAGATTTTTTTTAATAAAGTTGTGATGTCAGCTTCTGGCTCACTCGCTGATTAAATCCGATCAAGGTCGGAGTCCTTGTATGAAGTTTCCTCCCTTTTCACCTTCCAAAAATCCCCAAAAGATTTACTATTACACTCAAGTTCATCTTAATCACATGCACTTTTCTAATTTTATACCAATTTTTGATTCTTGTAACTTTTTTAACTTAGGATAATGCAAGAAAGTGTGATAAGCCCCCCTGAATAGGGCAGTAAATTATCTAAAGATGCAGAGTTTGACTCCATTTCTTATCCTCAGTAACGCAGATTGATTCAATTTATGGACTGGATGTGTTTTCAAACGCACGCAAGGTCATCAGTCAGATGGAAACCATCAGTTTGAACTGTGATTATTGAGATTTACGGCTCCATTTGCTACTTGGCTTTTTGCCAGGGAGGGGTTGAGCAGACAGTTTATCAGTCACTATACTGGTATCATTCATGTTATCAAACCAACTGGATCCAGACATCTCACGGTGCTTCTACCGGAGAGTAAACGATTAAATGTAGTCCGGTTGTTTTGTGATTCAATCCAGTTATTTTCTAATATGTTGCAATCCATTTAGACTTCAATTTAGTCGCTAAGAAGCCCAAAAAGTGCCATCAAATTTTCCATACTACTAATTAACCATTATGAACACGCAGGCTTTTCTTCTAAATATTCATTTAAATGATCCTCTGCTGCTTCATCGTCTGACTATCTTCTCAACAGCGGTAGCGGCAAGACTAGATTTCTTTGTTCATCCTCTTCAACGCTGAGATGTTCGTTTTTGTTGTTTTGAAGAGCAGTCTCGCATGAGGAGACTCGGACTTTGGAGAATTGCGCGGATTTAAAAAACACCATTCAATGGAAATACCGACCCCCACAGCGCTTTATGCAAATTCAGTTTTTATTTTATTTTATTTTTTTTTGAAAAACTGTAATGGAAACGCAAGTAGACATGTAATGACATATGCAGACAGAGAGCAGAACGATGGGATGTACTGTGGGAAAGGAAAGGTAAGAGGAAAGGAAAGTTCTAAGACAGAGGGAGCGTCTTCATCCCAAATCCGAACTGGGAGCTGGTTCCACTTGAGGGGAACCTGATAACTGAAAACCGAAGCCTCCGCCTCTATTTCTTCACTGGGAACCACAAGTAGGCCACGAATAAGCCAGCAGTCTGAGGAGGAGAACATGGAACCATGAGGTTTGCAGGATAAGAATGTGTTCGGCCCTGGAGGCCTGACAAGAGGAGTTGTAACTCGTATCCGGAATTTCACCAGAAGGCATTAAAAAAAAAAAAAAAAGGTTAAAATCTCAAAAATCTGTCGTCAGTTGTCGCTGCAGCACTTTGGATCAGCAGCAGCAGCTGGAGTGATCAGTGATCCGTGCTTCCTAATCGCTCTACCTGTCGCTGTGCTGAATTTGTTGAATTAAATGTAATAAGAGTATTTCAGCGACACATCCTCAACAATGCCAACCGTACTTGTTCTATATAAAAAAAGCTCTGGTTATCTTGTTTGAGAGCAGCTGACGCCTTTTCCTTCCATCCTGCCATCCTGTCTCCTTTACTGCCGTCCTTCCTTGTTCTCCTCCTGTATTCGGAGTTTCCTTTGTTTCCGTCCTCCTCCAGCACATCGCCCAGAGGCTCGGCAGTTTGCCTCAATCACAGAGGACTAAATGGAAACACATGGCAGCTCGTTTATGCACAGATTCCCAGAATTCCTGGCTATGAGGTCACTCTGTCCTTCAGTTAGGTGTTGCTCATGACTTTCACTACTCGGAAATGGAAACACAACCTCATGCTTCCCAGTAACTGCCCTGCTGGGCTGTACACTAGTTTAAGGACTTCCAAGTCAGGCGTGTGGTGGAGTTTATCTGAAGTACTTCAGGAAACGAGAGGAACAAATGACGAATTCACACGAAGGACAATACGACAGAGATAAATGTCGAGGAAGGCATTAGTTCATTACATATTTTAAAAACTTTATTCCAACTTACAGTGTTTTAGTGTTCGGTACGAGTCCTGATCATCAATGACGACAGATAAAATAAACCTTCTGAGTCAGACTGCTGATGATGCAACAGCGGAACTTTTAATCTCTTAATCTTGATTTATTTCTTATGAACCTGAAGACCTGAAGATAGATTGAGACCAGAGAGACCGGCGCTGACACACACACACACACACGCGCACACACACACACGCACACACACGCGCACACACCCACACACACACACACATGCGCACACACACACACACACGCGCGCACACACACACATGCACACACACACACACACACGCACACACACACACACACACACGCACACACACACACACACACGCGCACACACACACACACACGCACACACACACACACCCACACACACACACGCACACACCCACACACACACGCGCACACACACACACACATGCACACACACACACACGCGCACACACACACACACACACGCGCACACACACACACACACACGCACACACACACACACGCGCACACCCACACACACACACACCCACACACACACACACACACACATGCACACACACACACACACACACACACACACACACACACACACACACACACACACACACAGCAGGTCAGTTTAACTTCTGACCAACTTCTGTTTAATTTTACTGCACTTTTACGTATCTGTTCTTCTTTTTTCCGCCTAGATGTAATTTGGGGGATTTTATTATGTATTTTATTTGCCTTTTTATGTTCCTTTTTTCATCCTTCTACCATGTCAGTGTCTTTGTGCATCACTTTGAATCGTCTCTGTGTATGAAACCTGATCTACAGTTAAAACTGTCTTGCCTCACAGCTGTAAACGAAGACCACGTCTGAAACCAGATTTGAATAATTCAGGATGTTCATCTAATATCCATCGGGACAGAAACCGTGTGTGCATGTGAACAAAGCGGGAATGAACGACAGAAACGTGTCCAATGTCTTAACGACTGCACGTCTCAACGCTCGTTCCTGAAGGTGCAGATCAGCCTGAAGATCAACCCAACATGGCAACATTTTTACCATAAGACTGGGAAATCATAGTCCTTTTCTATCTTTTTGTCATTCTCTCCTCTTTCTTCAGTCTACAAGGAAATAAAAAAGAAGGTCCGAACAACCTTTAGTTACTTTAAATAACCGTGTCCTAGCTCACATCGGTCCCAAATCCCTGCTTGAGATAAAACTATCATGCGCACAGACACAGTGGAGGTTTTCCACTGCCCACATTTGTGCCCCGGCGCTGGAGAACGTCCTCCCTCTCTGGGGGTCTTAGCATGGGGTGACACCTGGGGGCCTGCAGCCCCGCCGTGGGGCCTGGTGGAGCGGTTTGTCAGGCAGAGATATATGATAGCCGTCTCATGGGTCCTCATGTGGACCAACCCAACGCTGCAACGATTACATCTTGATTTACTTAGATGATGTCATGTCAGTGTGCATGTGTGAGAGTACACGGCAGACCCTCCTGTGTGATATAACCTCATCTTTCAGAGACTTTTGTGTGATTCTGCTTATCTTGTTTACACATTCCTCTCTGCTCGCAGAGGGTGAGAGCAGAGCGGGGTGTTTTAATTTAGTCTTGTTTGAAGAAATTCTTTAGAAAACTGAGGAAAAAAAATGCCGAAAGCCGAAAACCCTGCAGAAGGCCACGAAAGAAGGTTTGACCTTTGAGACTGCGTTTGTTTCTTTTTGTGAAAACACAACGCCGTTCCACTAAACAGCTTCTCTAAAACGGCGAAGTTACCGCTCTGATTGTTTGTCGTGGTGATTGAGCCGTGTTCCTGCACGTTGCTGCTTCAGTGGAAAACACACCTTTAGTCTTTGTGTTCCAGCTCACTTCAGTGACTAGTGAAACTAACAGGTTTAACCTGCCTTGTGGTCGTCCTTTGAGGGCTCTAAACAAGCTGCGTCTGCAATCGTGATCAGCAAACAGCAAACATCTGCATTCTCTAGTTGTTAAATGGTCATTACATCGCTGTCATTACACTCAGCTCAACCCTGTTGGGGCCACCAGAGTGCTTCCAAGCGTTTCGCTCCAGTAGGCGGCATCTGAGCCCGCAGCAGAGACTTGAAGCTCTATTATTCCCCCGACTGCAGAGACTTCAGAGACTTGTGTACGAGTGACCCGGTTCGTGCAGCTCAGACACATAACAGGGGCCTTGTGATGAACAGCTGGCATCTCAACATTTGATATCCGGTACTCTGACGTTCTGTAAAAGATGTGAGGAAAGTGCTGCGCTCCTGCGATCGTCACCTGTGTAATAAGGCCAAAAACAAACAGAGATTGTAAAGGTGATTTAAGCCGATTGAGAAAGACGGCGTATCATACTATCCTCTTTAATGCCTGAAACAGCTCGTCCCACTGTAACATCAAAGCAGCAAACTACTAATTATCTAGTAATGATTTCTGGTCGCGCTGAACTTCGCTGGAAGCACACCTGTTGAGTTACGTGATCACCAAACATGCAAAGTCAGCCGCTGAACCGTTTTCCTAATTTGTTCTGTATTAACCGTCTTGTGATGTCATGGAAATGACTGAGGACTAAAAGTGTTAATGTCGCGACAAATGTTTCTGTGAACACCAAACAAAGCCTACTGAGGTGTCTGCTCCTGGTTTGTGAATTAGTCTTTACTGGTTTGACGGCCTGCTGCAAATCAAATTAAAGAGCAGAGCCTCGTCTGTCACAGCAAGAGACCGGCAGTAAGCTGGCTCCTGGACCAGTCAGAAAACGTGACGTTTTACTCTCAGGCAGAATTAAAAACAGCACAGTCGGCAAAATTAAACTATGACGAGGCGTAAACTGTGTCGTGAATGTGTCATAAACAGTTCTAGAGCACATTTCAGCCCTGTTTTAAACTTCTTGTCTTTGGGTTCATCCTGATGTCATTTGTCACCCTTTGACCTTTAGCAGTTTCACACCTGATGATCAAAGAGGCACCAGGTACACGCCGCCTTCTCAGCGCCGTCATTTGTAACTAATAATTTAAACCTCTCTTCCCCGCTGTTGATGCTCTGCACTGGTTAGATTATAACGAGGTAAATTACAGACACGCTCAAGGGGGTATTTATCCCGATATCTGCTGTGTTTTGGTCGGTCACTGTCAGCCAAAGTCACACCGGAAGTGAAGACCGCATTCTTCAAAATAAAATCAGTAACGAGTTTTTGTATCTAAATATAATCCTCTATGAAAGTGTCCACTAAGTTGGGTTTACCATGTACATATAACAAGCTCGATTTTGTATAATACGTTTGCTGAAGTTGTTTATTGTAGCTGGATAACGTTTTAATGTTTAAACAACTAAGTGACTTGTAGACAACCAACGTGGCAACCAAATCAGTCTGTTAATCATTCGTGAGGAAGACGAATGTTGTACAACAACAAAACAAACACCCCGAACAACTAACCAGCCAAACACACAAATAAATTAAATCAGATTAACAACTGAAGAAGTTGATAAGACTATTGATGCAAGGACGCAAGGATGCAAGGACACGAGGACGTGAGGATGTAAGGACACGAGGATGCAAGGACGCAAGGATGTAAGGACACGAGGATGCAAGGGCGCAAGGATCCAAGGATGCCTGTCAGTGTTTCTGTGAATTTGCGTACTTCGTGGAGTCAGCGCTCAGCTCGCAGGCTAATAGTATTAAAAACATTTACACTCAGTATAAAATAAAACGGTGATCATTAAAACGACTCGGACTGGACCGTCGACTACGCTGGCAAACTAATGTCTGTTTTTAATAAGTTATATGCTTTTGTATTTTGACCCTGTTATAAATAAAATTCAGTGGAGTAAAAACAAACAAAAAAATTAAAAAGACTGAAGAAATTTTTAAAAATCTGGATAACTTGAGAAAAAAATATGAAGTTAGAAAAAATATATTCTCACCTGAAAACATACTGAGAAATGGTCTGTGTTTCATATTTCTGTTTGATGGAGGGGTAAGAGGACTGAAAGAAGGGTCATATGTGAAAACATCTTTATTTTTCCCTGCCTCATAATAAAGATTTCCACAGACTGACCTCTGAAAAAGACAAGAAACTCGTTGATGGATGTACATCTTATTTTGAAAACCTCACACCAGAAGTTCCTTGTGGCCGCCAGTTTGTTCGCGTCCACGGCTCGTCATGAGGCTGAGAGGCTGATCCTCCTTAACTTTCTCCTCCAGATCGCCCAACAGACAGTAATAACCCACCAGGAGGAGATTTACTCCACCTGAAGCTCCATATCGGTGGACTTTTACGACTAAATCAACTTTGCTTTTACTTACGGGAGAGGGGTCGTTTTGTAGGTAAATATCTCCTAGAAATAACTTTATTATGAGGACTATTTTGTGGTACTTTTGAAATGTGTTTAAATAGGATGAATTGTTGGTTTGTGGGTGCTGAATGGCCGTATTGTTTTCTATTGTCTAGGTAACAAAAAGAGTTTTAAAAATGACAAGTGTGACATTGTATTAGTCAACATAAAAGCCGGGGGTTCGCTGCGTGACACTCCCTTTGGTTTGAACGCGCACAACGCGAGCACTTTGTTGTGTTGCGCAATAAAACCCCAAATAATCACACTGTTTATTTATTTATTTTTTATTTACCCTCCGTGTTTTACAGCTTTGACCACAGTCCAGGACTTTAACTCCTTCTTATATGTTTGAACGGTTATCCGGGACGTTTAGGTATTTAACCTATTTTTAGTGTAACAGGCTATTTCTGGTGGCGCCTCTTTTAAAACACCAGGAAAAAAGTAGGTCCGTTTTACTAACCATGCATGACAGTTTAGACTACAACGGACACGCTCTGTCCATCTGGACTATGATGACCATTAATCTCCTATTTTTTAAGGAGATTAAGTTCTGGAGAAACAGATTTATGAGCAAACAGGCGACGGGAGTCAGTGTGAAGTTGTGAGTCGTATTTGTTTGCCTGATTAAATCCAAGGAGAACTGATCAAACGTGGAAGTGATGTGTTTGTGTGACAGCGCGGGTTTAGACGTGCTGGCTTGTCCCACTGAGACAAGAGTCTCCAGGAGGACGTGCGAAGATCTGCATGCGGTTACGCAACCGCGTCCGTGGTGGGAGACTCGGCGAGTCAGTGATCCACTTTATTTCTCAACTCGTCTTTTGTCTCTAATCTTCAGCGGCTGTTTGAACCAGTTTTTCTTATGTTAAACCCCCCTGGATTGGGGCAATAAAGCTGCGGTAGATTACAGAAAATAAGGGGGGGGGGGGACAAGAAGGAAACCCTAAAACATTTTGGCCGCAGCGAGAAATTCATCTCGCGCTGACTCAGTGAGTCACATCACATCAGAGCAGCTGGAGGTTTGCACGAAGATGTCATTTCTTTATGAGTAGTTAGCAGACTGGCACCAGAGGAACCGCTTCGATACACTCATCCACTTTCTCAGACAGTTTGTCATAAATCAGAAAAGACGCGTGTCGTGGGAAAATCTACAAGTGGAAAACAGGAGTAACGAGAACAACATGACAGGCGAAATGAGCTTTAACTTAATGATTAAAAAAAACAAACACACAAAGGGATTAGAAGACGGGCGATATGCTTTCCTTTTGTCAACAGTCGCCTGCTGTGCGCAATTACGCACGACTCTGCGGAGGAAAACAACAGAGGAAGGAGCGGCCGTGCGTTCAGGCGTGCTCGTTTAGTGTGTTTTTGTCCCCGATGATGACAGGGCTGACGGGTGGCTCTCTGGCTCGCCTGCTCGTTTTCGTGGAGCCAGGAAACAAATGGAGCCTGAGAGCAGAAACAGATGTCAGATCGGCCTCGTTTGTGGCCGATTGCATCAGCAGCAGCAGCAGTAGCGTCCCAAATTTAAGCTTCCAGGAAAGGTGATGCAGGAGGCAAAGAAAGGCCGACTCAACGTCGGAAACGTCCCCTCCCTTTATGACTCTGAATCTGGTGTGGTAATCAGGAGGAGTGTTTTCTCCCACTTCTTCCGACTGGATGGTGGTTGAGACTTGGTCTAGTTTTAATTTCACGTTAGGAGTCAGTGAGAAGAGGTTTGTCGTTGTTGTAGGCGCATATATGTATATTTGAGTGCGTGCGTGTGCACGTGCAACATAATGTAAACAAATGTAAGGAATAAGATGACTTTTGACACCTAAATGTTTCTTTTGGCCAAAGAAAACGAGTCATTTTAGATTTTAAATTTGTATAAAGTTGTTGCCATAGATACAATCATAAAGCACTTCAGATGCTGATAGTTTGGAAACGATTGTGTAACTGTCCTGGCTTTAGTAACTAATTTTGTTTGAATTCTGTCCAACCACAAATGCTTTGGAACTGACTCATCTGTGAACATGTAATCAAGCTTTACAACTCACACTTGTGCACAAAAACGCAGATGTACTTCAGAGTAATGATCACATTTCTCCTTAATTCACCACATTTAGACGTTACACATAAGAACAAAAGAAAAAAATATGTTATAAATGTGTTTGAGAATCCTCGGAGCTTTTAGTTGTTTGTAGAAAGATGGAACAATTGTAGGTTTTAGTGGTCAAGGTTACATCTAAAATTAAAGTGGATCACTGATACTTTTTACTTTTTATTATAACCAGGGGGATACTTGTAATCTTTATTACATGTATTCTGCAACCTTAAACAAAGCACCACGTCATCGTTTCTTCAGAGGTGTCGCTCCACGGAACCAGCTGTGACTGGACCGGTTCCACACTGGAACTACTGTTGATATTCGGAGATTGTTTCTGGGCTGTAATGAGCCTAAAGTTGAGATGGGAAAACTTGTTAATACACCCGTATTATTCTTTTGTTCCCTTACTTTGCACTTGTGATAGTATAATTGCTATGATTGTTCTGAGGACTTGCCAGTGAACGTCTCGTTTTCTGTTTTTCACAGAGCTTCTATTTAAGATGCTGTTTTTGTTTCATGTGTGGTTCAGATGTTTGTTTTTTCAGTGGAGACGGTTCTTTCTCAGTGGTAAATAGATAAAAAAAAACCACTGACAGTACTGGTCAATGAGCGGGACGGTCAGATTTGCATGGTTCATCTCCAGTCCCCTCAGTGATCAACGCCTCTGAGCCATTTAGTTTCTTATGATCCCCAAACGTCACTAATGTCTTTCTTTTAACACCATGAATATTAAAAATAGTCATGTTTATCACCGCCTCTGTTGTAATAACCTTTATTTAACCAGAAGATCCTGACTGAGCGCAGACGGCAGCCTAGATACAAACACTTGACAAATGCTTCAAAACAACAAGAAGTTTACATCAGCTTAAAGGCCGTAGCTCCGGAGCTGCAGCTGTCTACTGTCAACCCGAAGGTTGCTGGTTCACTTCCTGCACAAGTCCATCTGCAGACAACGTACACTGACCAGGGGTGGCCTGCCCAGGTCCTCTGGGGCCCCTGTCCTGCATGTTTCAGATGAGTCCCTGCTTCAGCACACCGTGATACAAGTAGCTGCGTATCAACAGACTTGTGCAGACCTTGATGACGATCCATCAGGTGTGTGGAAGCAGGGAAACATCTACAACATGCAGGGAAACATCTGCAACATGCAGGGAAACATCTACAACATGCAGGGAAACATCTACAACATGCAGGGAAACATCTACAACATGCAGGGAAACATCTACAACATGCAGGGAAACATCTACAACATGCAGGGAAACATCTACAACATGCAGGGAAACATCTACAACATGCAGGGAAACATCTGCAACATGCAGGGAAACATCTACAACATGCAGGGAAACATCTGCAACATGCAGGGAAACATCTACAACATGCAGGGAAACATCTGCAACATGCAGGGAAACATCTGCAACATGCAGGGAAACATCTACAACATGCAGGGAAACATCTACAACATGCAGGGAAACATCTACAACATGCAGGGAAACATCTGCAACATGCAGGGAAACATCTACAACATGCAGGGAAACATCTGCAACATGCAGGGAAACATCTAAAACATGCAGGGAAACATCTGCAACATGCAGGGAAACATCTACAACATGCAGGGAAACATCTGCAACATGCAGGGAAACATCTACAACATGCAGGGAAACATCTAAAACATGCAGGGAAACATCTACAACATGCAGGGAAACATCTACAACATGCAGGGAAACATCTACAATCCCAATCCAAAAGGAAGCAGCCCGTTTAAATGTGAACGTCCTGGACGTGGAGATAATAACCCACCAAAGTCTTTAAATGAGAAGAAAACACATTTACCAGAACAGCTGAGTAAATAAAAGGATTTTTTTTGAGTGCACGTGAAGACAAAACAGGCCATCCAACTGAAACTACTAAAGGTTTGTGTTAAACCTCAGAGCTTTTTACAATAAACTGCATCTGCTGCGTGCGAGGATTTGCAACGCGAGCTTAAATGTGACACTCAGACATGCAAATACTGCAGTCGCGTCTCAGAGATCTGCAGGTGAGCGAGGAGCTGCTGGCAGAAGATTAGATTTAACGAGGACAACACAAGCGAGAGCTGAAAGACGACCGAAGTCATGGCTGATCTGAAGCTGCGGGCGAAACCGGACCAGTGAGGTGTCGGGACTTTGATCCTCAAACACGTTTGACCTGTAAACCAGGGAGCTGGGAAACGCTTGAAAACGTCCACACGGATGAGAGCAAACTAATCAAAGTGAAACTTCCAGGAAAGAAAAGGTTCAAAATGAGTTTTGGGACTTTTCCTCAATAAACATAGAGAACTACAACTGAGGTGTACAGTAACAACGTTTGATTTTTGTGTTTTATTTAAATGATTTTGTCTTTGTTTTAGTGTGAGCACACACATCCGAGCAGCCTTCAGGTCTGATGTGAACTGAACCGCGGAAATGTTCCCTCAGGTTGATGCTCAGTGTTTAAAAAGCATTATTCTTTCATAAATGTCATTTTTTGAGTCTTAAAAGGTCAGAAGCTCCCTTTGTGACAAACCTGGATATGAAACAATTAACTTATTGTGTTTATAAAGCGTTAAGCAATGACAGGAATTTCTTGGATGATCCGATCCAGCTTCAGGCATCACCCACGTGTTCCTGTCTGGAAGTTTGCTAAAAGATTCGTCACTGATTTGCCTCATGAGGCAAAGCCCAAAGCTTTTAAAGCTCCGGTCACTGAAGGCGATGGTCCTTTGGAGTGATTTTCTGCTCGGACTCACACTTTAGGGAAGTCAGATCCCGCCTCACAAACACCAGGGAGGAATTTCAGAGTGTTTTCCATCATATGTCCTCCAGCTCTAAAGAACAGGCTGTAAATCTGCTCCTGCCATCGACCCCTCCCTCCCCTCATCGCTTTTAACCTTTTTTTGACTCCCTTCTCTCGCTTGTTTCTTTTCACAGATCTCCAGTGTTTTGATGTCACATTCCTGAAGTTTCTGCAGACGTTTCTGGCCGAGCCGTCTGCAGACAGCCAGACATCCCTTCGCCCTGCCTGAGAAGGAATAAGAGCGAGGAAACGGTGCTGCTTGGATATGGCTTTTTTGTGTATGAGAGGAAGACAGAGGCAGCTGATCTGAGGTCAAGGCCGTCCTCCTCTCCTCCCCAGTCACATGTCGGCGTGAGGCTCAACCCCTGGGGCCGCTATCATTACACCGACTGCCCTAAATACTTGCAAGCTCACTCTGAGAGCAACGCAAGCTGGATTGCTACGGAAGGAGGGAAAACCTTTGCATGAGCGAGGTTTACTTGCTTTGAGCTGCTGCTTTATTCACTGCTGAAGTGCCTCTGAGTGGATTTGACCTCTGCTCTGACTGGAAGACTGAGTTACCTCTCAGAAGCTTTTCAGACGCGAAAATGCCGGCAAAGACACCCATGTACCTGAAAACGACAACCCCCAAGAAGGGGAAGAAGCTGAAGCTGCGGGACATCCTCTCAGGTGACATGATCAGCCCCCCACTGGGGGAAGTCCGTCACAGCGCGCACGTAGGACCCGAAGGCGAGGGCGACATGTTTGGAGACGTGGGTTTCCTCCAGGGGAAGATGGACATGCTGCCGTCTCTGAGTCGGACGCAGAATGGCCACCCGCGCTCACTCAGCATGGAGAGACATGCAGATGACGCATACGCCGAAAAACAGGACGTTAACAACTACGCCTTCAACGGTTTCCACTACCAGCATTCCTCCAGCGGCCTGCTCAAGACCACCATCTCCATGCCCGTGTTCATCGCCCATGAACAAGCTCCACCTAAACCGCCTCGTCTCCACCTGGACGACCCCCCGGTCACCTCTCTGCCGTGTCAGCAGCCTCCGGAGACGAGCCACAAACAGGCGAAGAGCGTCAGCGACGCCGACAGCCAGCAGCACCCGTCGCTGTCGCTCTGCGAGAACGGCATGGTGGGCCGCCTGGCGTCGGAACCCTGCAGGGACATCTCCATCTCCCCCGCCGTCCGTCGCCTCGTCCCCTCTTCTGGCTCCTTCTCGGAGGTCTCCTCTGAGGACTCCATGTCAGAGACCTGTGGGCCCCTGGACCACCACCGGGGCCTCAGCCTGGACTCTGATGCTGGTCTGAGCAACGAGGACCTGAGGAGCGAGCGCAGCGACTCCCCTTCAGCTGCTTTCCATCCCACAGCCTCATCCAGTGTGTCCCGGTCCAACTCTATGAACGGGTTGGACCTGGATCTGGGCCCATCCATTTTGGACGATGTCCTGAGTATCATGGACCGCTACAAGACGACGGACAACCGCTGTGAGCTGTGAACTGTGAAGAGACGAACGTGACGCAGATATTTTTTATACATGTCTTAAATTCCAATTTTGAATGAAAACAAAAAACAGTAAAAGAAGCTGGAGAAAATATCAACACTTGACAGTTGACTTTAAAGGCAATAAGAGACTGTTGAGCAGCATGTGGACGTTGTTGTTCAGTGCAGGGACGCTGCTGCTCGACGCGACAACAGCCAGGACTACAGCCAGGACAACAGCCAGGACTACAGGCTGGACTACAGGCTGGACTACAGGCTGGACAACAGCCAGGACAACAGCCAGGACTACAGGCTGGACTACAGCCAGGACTACAGCCAGGACTACAGGCTGGACTACAGCCAGGACTACAGGCTGGACTACAGGCTGGACTACAGGCTGGACTACAGCCAGGACTACAGGCTGGACTACAGGCTGGACTACAGGCTGGACAACAGCCAGGACTACAGGCTGGACTACAGGCTGGACTACAGGCTGGACTACAGGCTGGACTTTGAAAGCCTTCATCAAAGCTGAACCGCACACTCGCTCACATCAAACACACACAAGCCTGGAACATCATTACCTTCATACGGACACACACCTGCCTCAGTGTGCTTCGTATTGCCTGTTAACCTGACTAACACTGAGGATTTTCTGCTTGTTAATCGTCAACCAAATGCCAGTCAGAAGTATATTTCTCCAGACTGACCTGGGAAAATCAGCAGCTGCACCGTTGGACATACAGTAACCTAATGTGGTTAAAATTACACATTTGCTCACTCAGACAAAGCTGAACTGCAAATAGCTTTGTGCTGCCTGCCACAAATCCAAGAATATCTCCACTGAGTAGTTTTAATGCTTCAGCTCCAGGAAAAATGTGAAGGACTGCTGACTTTATCGTCTCTGTTAAACATTACAGTATCTTCTGCACCTGCAGCAATATTTCACTGGAACTCAGGATGTTTATTCTTGATGGTCAAAAAGCTTTAAGTGTAAGAAAAGTGCTGCTGTATAGATTATTTTCAGATTTTTTTAATTCTCTGTAGTGAGGCCTGCTGTCGGCCTCCCAACACATCACAGTAGCCCATTATCCAAATATCGGTCATGTTGTGTATGTACCTCTGTAAATATACGAATAAAATATTTACAATAAAAAAGTATAATATACATTTCATCTCTCTCTTACACACACAAATAACTAATATTACTTAGTAAAAGTATATGTTTACATGTATGACAATAATATTTAAGCAGAGGTTTAATAGACATGAATGCAAACAATAGTTTTACTGCCATCTAGCGGTAACGAGGGGGAGTTACAACTGATTTCCACACAGCAGACACTGTTGCGTATTGAAACACTGCAGGATTTTACCTGCAGATAATCAGACTGCAGTTCCGTGAATCTCACTTCAAAAATTTCACGGCTTTCTTTAGGCATTTTTTCCCTCTTGTTTGTACATATATTAATGGTTAATACCAGGTTTGTTAGAACCCAAGAGCTATATATATGCATTTTAATCTTGCAACAGAGGATTATTTTTGTTGTTTTTTTTTTATGTGTGCCCAGGTGTGTGCAAGTGTATTCCCTTCACCACCCCTTATGATGGTCTAACCATTTTTTATTGATCCCTGGAGAAAGAAAGAAAAAGAAGGGGAGGAATAAATATAGAGGGCTAAAATCACCGGGTGAGGAATGTGAAAGACTAGAAAAAGGTGGGACATGAAAGAGAAAGAAAGAAAGACGAGACAGTGGTGGTGCAGTCTGGTGTCTGTGTTGTAATGTGTGTTTAAATGAGTCTATAACGTGTTGTTTATAGAGTAAAGGTGGACATAGAACAATCAGGTTAAGAGAGGACAGAGAGAAGGGGGAGGAGCTTTCTATTTACTATTGTTTTAACTGTGAGCATATCTGAGTGTTTCTAAGTGTTTGGGGGTGTTGGTGGCAGAATTAGAAAGTCACATATATATATAATATACATAGAAGTATTTTAACTGCTCACACATATCCGAATATATCAATATAAAGTCGCATATATACAGTTAACTAGTACATATTCATATATGTGGGAAAAGAGAAAAAGAGGGAAAAGAGAGAAACAAAATAGATAAATAAATAATACACACACACACACACACACACCCTCACACACATATATATAACAAAGATCAATGTGTGAACATCTATCTAAGAGTACATAATCCTCTTACTAGCCATGAATGTAAGATACATATGCACATGTACATGATTATATATACATACAAATATACACTGATACATTCATGTATACGTGTGCTTAAATATATATACACGCATATGTAGAAATAACTATTCAAATTATATGAATACACATATTATATACACATGTATATAGATCACTGCACATATATATCAATAAATATGTATACTTCGCATATACATGTCACAATACAAGATTTATATATTTGTTTATACATACAGCCATGCAGCTCACGTATAGACACACACACACACACACACACACACACACACACACACACACACACACACACATGTGCGTATTTTTTACAGATTACTCGAAACACAAGAGTAAACAGACAATGACCATTAAACTGAAGTTTTTCATGATTTTTAAATACATAAACTGAAGCATAACAGATAATAAAATAAACCTAAATAGGTCTTTATTCAGCACTTAGTAGCAAAGACGACGACAGCTGGGCACTGGCTCTGCAATATATACATTTATTTCTTTATATAATAATAATAATAATAATAATAATAATAATAATAATAATAATAATAATAATAACCAACAACCACCCGTGAAATCTAGTTATGGAGACCAACACTGTTTTGTTTTTTTAAACAGGTTGGAAATGTGTTTATTTCTGCAGCAAAGTCGAACAGTTTAATACGGAGGAATTTCCTTGTACTTGTACTCACAGGTTTGGCTGCTGGAACTCGATATCGATTATATTATTGAGTCCTCGGTATCGATCAATAGGATTGAAACATTTCCTCCACGACCTGCGGGCGGCGCTAAAGCGCCTGACAGCTGCCAAAGCAATCAGAGAAGAAGAACGACAACCGCACTTCATCTGGTCTGCAGTTGGTGTTTAGTTCTGTTTTCTTTACGTTTTAGATACTAAAGATCGTTTCAAAGTGACCACGTTTCTGATGACCAAGAGGAGCGAGTCTCAAACCACATGAGAAGATGAAGTGAGTAATTTCACAGCGAAGCCACTGAAACCAGGCTAACAGCGTTAGCGTGAAATGTGACGTAAGAGAGTTAAAAACGTTTAAATGTCCGGCGGTAAATGTAGCCCGCCCGGTCCAAGCCCGGTCCAAGCCCGGTCCACGGCCGGTCCAAGCCCGGTCCAAGCCCGGTCCACGGCCGGTCCACGGCCGGTCCAAGCCCGGTCCAAGCCCGGTCCAAGCCCGGTCCAAGCCCGGTCCAAGCCCGGTCCACGGCCGGTCCAAGCCCGGTCCACGGCCGGTCCACGGCCGGTCCACGGCCGGTCCAAGCCCGGTCCACGGCCGGTCCAAGCCCGGTCCACGGCCGGTCCAAGCCCGGTCCAAGCCCGGTCCACGGCCGGTCCAAGCCCGGTCCAAGCCCGGTCCAAGCCCGGTCCACGGCCGGTCCAAGCCCGGTCCAAGCCCGGTCCAAGCCCGGTCCAAGCCCGGTCCAAGCCCGGTCCAAGTCCGGTCCACTGCCGGTCCACGTCCAACGTCTGGCTCGCTGTGCTGTCTTGGGTTTGTCCGTGTGTCTGTCTGACCGTTGGCTGTCGTTGGGCTGCAGGTTGAACGTCGACGGTCTGCTGGTGCGGTTCCCCTACGACTACATCTACCCGGAGCAGTACTCCTACATGCTGGAGCTCAAGAGGACCCTGGATGCCAAGGTGGGTCTCAGCAGGGACCGGTGGTCCGCGAGGTGGAGCCCATGGTCTGTGCATGGTTTATTATTATTATTATTATTTAAACCCTGGTCCCCAGGGCCCACCCCGGCACACCAGACTCCCACTAGTGGACCACTGACAGACTGGTGTTGATGCTGAGATAAAGCAGCAGACAAACGGACCCCCACCCCCCGGCTACTGTAACCCTGCTTTCTTCCGTGCTCTCATGTACTTGACAACAGTTTTAGTGTCAAAGATTTTTTATTTCCACACTCACATTTGACATTTGATTGTGGAAATCCTTATTTTAAAAATATTCTTTTTTTAAATTAATTTTTTTAAGCTTTTCCCTCAGGACTTGAGTGGAGAAATCGGTACACGTTTGACCATCAGGTGGTGCTAATGTTCTAGTTCTGCACATTCACATCCAAATTTCACACGATATGACCTTTTACATAACAAGCATCGCCTCGGAAAAATCAAATCGGACGTCACGTTCAGCCTCGGAAACCCTTTTAGCCGCCAGGCGGCACATGTGGATGTGTCACGGCCGGTGGAGTAAGAACCATTCCAGTCTTCAGGATCCCAGACAACCGGTCAGAGATGCCGCTGAGCAAAAATGCAGAAGCATTAATAGGTTATATGTTCTTCATGTGATGGTTGTGACGCTCGTGTCTTCAGTGATTCTTCAGGCGTTCAGCTCACTGTGACTGTTGTGTTGTAGGGAAACGATGAGGGGAAGTGTTGTTCTGGACTGAGCATCGTTAATCTAACTCAGACGTCTCGCAGAGACTGATGGTGACCCAGTTCACAGGTTAACCTCTGCTGCCTGTAATTAGGGTCATGGAGTCCTGGAGATGCCATCAGGAACGGGGAAGACCATCTCGCTGCTGTCTCTCATCGTCGCCTACCAGAGGGTGAGTCAAGTGTCGGTCGTCCCAAACTTCTGGTTTGCTGTTCTACTCGTGAGCTTCTCAACAAGTTCAGTTGTGTTTGTCAGGCGTTTCCATTGGAGGTGACAAAGTTGATTTACTGCTCAAGAACAGTTCCTGAAATCGAGAAGGTGAGTTGCTGTGAATCCGGATTAGTGAAACATCCAAACAATCCTGGAGGGAATCAGTGATGGTTTCTCCTCTTTGATGTTGTTTAATATCTGTGTGATATTTGTTGTCTGATAAGGTCGTGGAGGAGTTGAGGAAGCTGATGGAGTTTTATGCCAAAGAAACTGGAGAGGTCAACAACTTCCTGGCTCTGGCGCTTTCTTCCAGAAAAAACCTCTGCATCCACCCTGAGGTATGATCGCCCGCAGCCCGGGACAAATCGGACGTCGCGTCAGGCCGGCGAAGCCGCGACACGCGGCGTGACTCGCACGTACCACCAAGCCTTCTGTCTGCCTCATGTCAAACACACCTGTCACCTTCACGCAGGTGAGCTCGCTGCGCTTCGGCAAGGAGGTTGATGGGAAGTGTCACAGTCTGACGGCGTCCTACATCCGCGCGCAGCGCCACATCAACCCCGGCCAGCCCGTCTGCCGCTTCTATGAGGTGAGAGGTCACGCTTACATTTTTTATGTTATGTAATTATACGTTAAGGTTAAAGCACTTTACAAACAAACAAAGCTTTGTGAAGGAAATTATTATTTACTGTTTAATTAAAGCTCGATGTGTAATTTTTAAGTGCTGGCTCAGATTCTGCAAAACCGTCTCATTGATTTTGTAACTGTTTTGTAACTGTTTTGTAACTGTTTTGTAACTGTTTTGTAACTGTTTTGTAACTGTTTTGTAACTGTTTTGTAGGAGTTTGATGGAGTTGGACGACAGGTGCCGATTCCTCCGGGGATCTACAACCTCGACGACTTGAAGGACTTCGGCAGACGGAAAGGCTGGTGTCCGTACTACCTGGCCCGCTACGCGGTTCGTAACCAGCGCCTCATCTGAGGAGAACCTCGCTGTATTTGCAGTGATTCAGTCTTTGGGTGGATTTGCTTGTCGCACTTTAAACAACTACAGTAGTAATTTTATAGAAAAATAGTTTTTTATTTTTCAAATAAGGACAGAGGACTTTACTTCCCCTGCTCATCGTTTCCTTTATTACAGGCAGGTGTTTGTTTACAACCTCCACGTTTATCAGTAAGACTTTTCATGGCGTTAAGTAAATCAGCGTTTTCAACCTATTTGAGTGGGAGAAGATCCTGATGCAGTATTTAATTACTCTTCTAGTCGATGCACTTTAGGAACAAGCTGTTAACACTTGCAAATTATTTGCATTAACTCATTTTTTTTAATGCGTTGAGTGAAACTGAATAATTTCCAGTGACGGTCTTGGTACGCTCTGGGATGAAGTATAACGCTCTAAAGATGATGTGGACGTTCTGATCCCTAAATCATGCATCTAAACACTTAAGGAAGCAGCTCTCGTTAAACAAAATACTCTAATAAGTGTAACGGATCTGATGATCAAGCTGAGGATCAGTGAGTTCATCCAGTAACGGGGAAAAATAATAAATAACAGGTTTTTACGGGACAGACTCCGGTCCATCCACATTAATTTATGGTGGTGAAGCTTTATCCATATACTTCCTAGAGCTTAAAGAAACATCAAACAAATGTGAAAACGTGCATGTATATTTTATTAAGAGGATCTTTCAAGATAAATAGACAAAGTTAAAACATTGGATGTAAATCAACACCATAATAACCAGAGGTACCAAAAAAAACCAAACGCATGAAATCAAAATGTTGAGACTGTTTGGGAAGATGATAAATCCGGTGACATTCCCGCCTGGACAGTAAAACAACCTTTTATTTTTAAATGGGATAACAAGGACGTAGAAGTGAGAGGGTACATTTCTACGTTACATCAAACTTCCTGAACTGCTTTAAATCAGCATCACTTCCAAATTCAGTTTGGAGGCTTTTATTGTGAAAGGTGTGCCGCAGCAGAACGGACTGCAGGGCAGCATTGCAGGATAACAACCCTCAGGTATTCGGCCTTTTTATTTGTTTTATTTATTTGTTTGCTTGATTAATGCCCAAACTAATTAAAAACGGAACCTGTCACTCTGGGGGCTTTATTACACTCTGTAGTTAAAACACCATTTTCATAACGGTCCATAATTAAATCAGTGACATTTATCCCTTTTCCCGTTGCATTTCACTGGTCCTATTCATTTGGCTGCAGCTGTGTTGTTCATTGTCCTGATTCCCTGTCAGATCCTGCACGCCAACATAGTCGTGTACAGCTACCACTACCTGCTGGACCCCAAGATCGCCGACCTGGTGTCCAAAGAGCTGGCCAAGAAGTCTGTGGTGGTGTTTGACGAAGCCCATAATATTGGTAAGCAGCTGGAGTCGGTGTTGCAGTAAGATATCTTTCAGTTTTTGATAATGAAAATAATTGTTGTTTGTACTTTCACTTTGTTTCTTGTCTTTGTCCATTTTCTCCTCAGACAACGTGTGCATCGACTCCATGAGTGTGAACATCACTAGGAGGACGCTGGACCGCTGTCAGAACAACGTGGACACCCTCCAAAACACCATACACAAGTACGCCCTCCCTCACTGAATATGTGCAGAAACATAGATGTAAAAGCCCCGTAGTTACTGGAAACGGGGGAGGGGGGAGGGGGGGGGGTCTCTGCTTTCAGGCTTCATCAGCTCAAACTAACACAACTGTGTGAATTTGTAAGTTCACAATCAACAAAAGCAAAAAGGCTCGACAAAAGCTGCAAAAAATCTTCCAAAAACTGGATGAATGTAAACGTTGTGAACGTAAAGTGCTGTTATTTTACCTGGACTGCGTATCATGCGGGGCTGTGGTTTGCAGCGGTGGCACGAATGCTGAACGGGAAATGAATGTTGCATGCTGATGTAACACAAGCAACCTCATTAACGTTTTAAAAAGCCATCAGGTGAAAAAATGTCCTCAGACCAAACTGGATGGAGGGACTGGAAGCAAGATTTAAACCCTCAGGGATGCCGGTCTTCAACGCAGCTGGCTGCAAACCTTTAATGTGTTCAGAAGCTTCACCTGGTCATTTCTAATTTCTAATTAATTGATGTGCTGTAATAATATTTAATTAATTAATAATCCATCTGTAAGTATTTCATGATGTATTTTGTATACATCATTGTATATTAAAGGTATTGATGATTTGTTTTTCTACACAAACGCACTCTTTAAGATGTTTAACTCTGACATCAGCTGTTCGTTGTCGTTGCAGGATAAAAGAGACGGACGCTGCTAAACTAAAGGAAGAATACAGGCGGCTGGTGGAGGGGCTGAAGGAAGCCAACGTTGCCCGGGAGACGGACATCTACCTGGCGAATCCAGTGCTGCCTGATGAAATTCTGCAAGGTTGGACTGTCGAGAGAAGAACTTGTTTGTACCTGTTTTCACTGGCGCCTGCGTAAATCCAGCTTCGTATAAAAGGTGTTTTCCGGTCGCATCAAACTGAGTAACTCTTCCAGGCGACCGCAGCAGAAGCTGAAGCAGTTCTCCTATTTCAGATGCATTTTCCAGTTAGAAGTTCTGGCTTCGTCCCAAATCAGCCTAGTAAATAATAAAAGCCTATAAACTTGGTCTGGAAGAGGTGTTCACGAAGTTGAGCCTCCAGTCTTCTCTCTCTCCGTCAGAGGCGGTTCCTGGTTCTATTCGAACAGCTGAGCACTTTGTGGGTTTCTTGAGACGCTTCCTGGAGTATCTGAAGTCCCGCCTCCGGGTGCAACACGTCGTCCAGGAGAGCGCCCCGCAGTTCCTTAAAGACATCTTTGAAAAAGTCTGCATTGACCGCAAGCCGCTCAGGTCTGTCAGCCTGACGACTCGCCCTTCCTCTCTTCAACCCCCGGTTACACACTTCCCTCCGCATTGACTTTCTTTTTTATTGGCGTCTCCAGGTTTTGTGCGGAGAGGTTGCAGTCGTTACTACGGACTCTGGAGATTGCAGACGTCGCAGACTTCTCAGCCGTTACGCTCATCTCCAACTTCGCCACTCTTGTCAGCACCTACAGCCAAGGTACAAAAACACTCCCGTCCGTGCACCTGCAGGTCCTCCAGCGCAGCTCGCTCATGTGCAGCTGATGTTGATGAAACGTCTGTCTGTGTGCAGGTTTCACCATCATCATCGAACCGTTTGAAGACAGAACCCCGACTATCGCCAACCCAGTGCTGCACTTCAGGTGTCCGTTTTAGGAGGCTGCATCGTCAGTCTTTGTCTTGAATTTAAAACGAGCTGTACTTGTTGATGAATCTGTGTGAGCGCGTCACATAAACGTGACTTCTTCACCTTTTTCTTCTGTCCTCTCAGCTGCATGGATCCCTCCATTGCCATCAAACCGGTTTTTCAGCGGTTTCAGTCTGTGGTCATCACCTCAGGGGTACGGCTTTTCTTTCCTCTCAGCTCGTTCTTTTTTTTTTTTTCTTTGAATGTTTAAAGTTATTTGCTGTGAATTGTCTTCGGTCATCAGAAGTTATTTCTTGAATAATTCATCTGTAACATCAATGAGCTTATAGAAATTTTCAGCAAATGTGGCTCAGATGAAACTGAACTGTTGATTCGTGAATACTTCGGTCCAGGTCCTTAGATGATTGGCTGCGTTGGTGACTGACAGCTGCCGGAGTTTTATATGAAAGCGAGTAACTGAGGTCTGAATACAATCGTCTTTTAAGACGCATCAGAGATTCCCTGAAATGACGGCTGTGAAAGCACAAAAACTGCAGCGGTCCACATGTGAGGGGCGGCTGAGGACGGGCTCGAAGTGAAATGTATTGATCTGAAAGGGACCTGATCGTCCACCGTGGTGGGAAACGACACATCAGTGAGACCAGTCGGCCAGCGGGACAGACGGGGTCATGTTGTATGTAAAATGAGGAAAATTCAGGCCCCACCAGGTCCTGGATCGGGACGTCGATCGGGACGTCGATCGATCCTCCCAGAGCTCTGGGACTCCACGTGAGCGAAGAGCAGAGGAGAGCTTTCACTCACAATTCTCCTCTTTCTTCCACCAGTAAAACGCTGGTTGGAGGTCTGCTGACTGTTTTACGACCGAAGCGATGATGACATCAGGTCTTTACAGCCTCCGAGTCGCCGTCGGGACGTTTGGGGCCCCCTACATGCTCCAAAACGAGTGCTGATCTCAGTCTTATGGTTGCTCTTGCTCTCCCTCAGACTCTCTCCCCTCTGGACATCTACCCCCGGATCCTTGACTTTCGCCCCGTTACCATGGCATCCTTCACAATGACGCTGGCGCGGACCTGCCTCTGTCCTCTGGTGCGTAGCTTCATCATGAATACGAAAACGCACACAGACCGTAGTCTCTCTGGTAAAAGTCGAGACGGGTTCTTGACCGACAGAAAATAAAAGCATCACGTCCTCAGTCCACTGTAAATGTTAAATGTTTAAATGTCCGTGCGTCTCGTAGATCGTTGGCAGAGGGAACGACCAGGTGGCTCTGAGCTCCAAGTTTGAGACCAGAGAAGACTTTGGTTTGTACAATAAAGAGAATATATTTGTTTTTGTACCTAAAAATGTCATAAATAGAGAATATATAATGTTGAGTTTTTTTCTTCCTCTCAGCTGTTATTCGTAACTATGGCAACCTACTTCTGGAGATGTCTGCGATAGTTCCCGATGGGATTGTGGCTTTTTTCACCAGCTACGTCTACATGGAGAACATAGTGGCGTCCTGGTATGAGCAGGTCAGCGTTAATGGATGTCGGCACGTTTATAGCGAGTGCATCTACAGCAGTGTTGTTCTGAAGATGCACGCAGCAGCAAGCCGATCTGTTTTGATGTTTCGTGTGCCTGTTTGTTTGAAGGGAATCCTGGAGAACATCCAGAGAAACAAGCTGATCTTCATCGAGACTCAAGATGCAGCGGAGACGAGCATGGCCCTGGAGAAGTACCAGGAGGTCATTTAATTTAACCTCATTACTGAAGCTGTTTTTTTAGTGTTCAGTTTTAAAGATGATTGTAGCTGAAGTGGCATGACAGCGTTATTTTCCTCGCGAGTCCCAGACTTTGACCTTTTCTGCGTCCGTGTCCCGCAGGCGTGCGAGAACGGCCGAGGAGCCATCCTCCTGTCTGTGGCCAGAGGAAAAGTGTCTGAAGGGATAGACTTTGGTAAACGTGCCGTCTTCATCGATAGAAAATGTTCATGCTGGCCGCTCTGTGTTTTTCAGCATATTGACTATGAATGTTCTGTTTCCTGACCAGTGCACCACTTTGGCCGAGCAGTCGTCATGTTCGGGGTTCCTTATGTTTACACGCAGAGCCGCATCCTAAAGGTCAGAATCGGCGCTCTCTCCACGCAGGAACACAGTACATCCCGCAGCTGAATGCCTCCTGGTGTTTAGACTAAACTTGATCTTTAGTGACTCTGCACGAGTTCAGAAGGAGGCTGCGGCGACTGCGAACCAGCACAGCGGTTTCTGAGACCTAAGACGGGAAATCCTCCTTTTTATTATTTGAAGCGTTTATTATATATTGAATTTAAAAACACTCCCAATGTTGTGTATACCAGTTTCTAAATAATAATTTAGAAACATCATTAGTTATCATCAGTAAGTTGGTTTTTTTTCTTCGTTATTGTATAAAACCTTTGTTTTTTTAATTATTTTGGGTTAATGGAGAAATCTCACGTCTTCATGTCAGACGTGATGCCGTATCGTAGTGTTCAAGTGTAATTACATAATACAAGTTTTTAACTTTAATGTTAATGAGCAGGGAGTAGTTTTAAGATGTTTAATCAGTGCCTACTTCAAATAAAGTACTGAAATTACAAATCCCAGTCCTAAAATCACAAAAAAGAGAAGAACCTTTTCTTCATCAGTCACAACAACAAAGATACAAATGACACAAATGTTTTCACAATTACACTTTGTTAAAAAAAATTAAATGTTTGTATGAGGCAAAGATTTTGTTGTTTTTTTTTTTTATGTAAAGGTTCAACCAAATAAACAGATTTATTTATTTTTATTGCATTTTAGAAAACCTCCCAACATTTCTGGAAACATTTAAATATTTCCTGACTATTTTTTCCCTTATTGTCATAAAACAATAACATAACATAAAATCTCTACTTTTTTTTTTTTTTTTTTGTGGTTTCATCACCATTTTGCTCTTTTTTTTTCTTCTTTAAATCCTGATTCAAACCTCGACGCAGGCTCGGCTGGAGTACCTGCGGGATCAGTTTCAGATCAGGGAAAACGACTTCCTGACGTTCGATGCCATGCGTCATGCGGCCCAGTGCGTCGGCAGGGCCATCAGAGGGAAGACCGACTACGGACTCATGATCTTTGCAGACAAGGTGAGACGTGTTTGCTCAGCACAGCGACTGCGTCTCCGTCCTTACTGAAGCTGCATCATTCCCTCTGCGCTCCACAGCGATACGCCCGAGCGGACAAACGAGGAAAGCTGCCTCGCTGGATTCAGGAGCACATCAGCGACGGCAGTCTGAACCTGACCGTGGACGAGGCCGTCCAGCTCTCCAAGCACTTCCTGCGCCAGATGGCTCAGCCTTTCAGACAGGTACGACGAGCCCGAACCAGAGCGTGAAATCGCCGCTCCTGTGTGGGTTTTCTGTTTAAATCCTCCGAATGGGCAGGTTGATGCCTGAACACCAGCGAGCAACAAGAAAGATGTTTAAAAAGTATTTCAGGGTTGTTTCTTTAATTGAAACTTTAAATTTTCTGATCAGCATGATTGATTTTATTTTTCTCATGAAATCGGTCATCTTATGGTCACATGTGACGTAGAAAGCGAGCAGATGGGAGCTTGTGATGGAATATCAGCGTTTCCGTCGACTCATGAAGCTGCTCTCCGATCGTGTCTGCAGGAGGACCAGCTGGGCTTGTCTCTGCTGACTCTGGAGCAGCTGGAGTCTGAGGACATGCTGCAGAAAATCGCTCAGATCGCTCACCAGACTTGAAGGTGACGCGCACGCCATTACGTCGTCACCGTAGCAACGCCACGAGTGGATGCACTCAGTACCCGGTCAAACGGGAAGATGCAAGTCGGAGCTGATTTTAACTTGTCTTGAGTTTTTAGAGACTGCGCCGGGTGAGTTTAAATATTCCTCTGGATTACTTTTTGTTTTTGTTTTTTAATTCTCTAAACAAAAGATGAAGATGTTTTGTCCTGGATGTGCCATCAAAACGTTAAGCACAAGTCTGGAGAACAACGGGAACGCCGGCGGGCCCTGAAAGCAGCATTTAAACATCACGAGAAGTTTGAGTCTAAAAATAAAAATGGTATAAATTTGGCATCATGTGTCACACAGAACCGGCTCTGGAACTCGTCTGAACTTTCATTCAGGACCAGAACCACGTCAGATCCACGTCGCTTTATGAACCTTTGGGCTTAAAACGGTTTCAATCTACTCCAACCACTTTTCATGTCTGGACTCAGATTCGCGGATCTTCTTTAGAAAAAGTGAAGGGAAGCAGCACGTTTGACGTCGTGTCCACGCAGCTCCGTGTTTGTTTTCTCCTGGATCAGGTGGACGAGGTGCTACGCCGGCTCCGTTTTTATAGTTGTAGTTGATGATGTTTCCATCAGCCGCCCGTCAGGGAACCCGTTCTGGTGTCGCTGTGAAGTCGGTTTCCTGACGCTGTCGGACCAGGACAGAAAGCAGCCCGTGTCCTGCCGGGACAATCTCAACGCTCCGAATCAATGAGCATTTTCCGTTTTACAGACGGTTGCATCAGAAAAGCCGCCACAAGCGGCCGGTTGAGGAGACGCCGCCGCCTCAGCGTCCGGCTTGTGTCAGACTCGTTTTCTCCTCTTTTTCGTTTTTCTCGTCTTCAACTTCAACTGTACAAACTGTCGGCACATTTTATACCGAGCTGTTCGTGTGTCTGTTTTCTAAGCTGAATTTTCAGATTATAAAATGTTTATTCTTTACTCTTGTTGTTTTTCTTTGTGTTTTATAAAAGGAGACAGTTTCATTTTGTCCTTTTTCTGTGACATTGTTCTATTTAGCCGTTCATACTCGTAAAAAGAAGCTTAAACCAGAAAAAAACCGACGCTCAAAAACGTGAACGAGTCACTGTCTTAATGTAATTTATTCCAGGTCACATTTGCAGATATAAAATACAAACATTTATCTTTCACACACAAAACAAATCCAGCCTCTACATGTTTCAAAGTGTTCATGGTTTTTAGGCGTGTAACAGTCTATCAATCTAACGTTATTAACGTTAAACGAACGAGTAATTGGTCGTCTCATTCAGGGGTTTGAGTTCGTCTCATTTCAACTATTAAATATTTAGTGTTTTTCTACCACTTGGGGGACGGAGTCGGTGAACATCACGTCTTCAGAAGTTCAACCTAAATGACGACTCTGGGATTCGCCAACGCCCAACTCTGAGAGGAACCTGCGATTGTCTCGAGACTCGTCATAAATATCACGGGAGTGTTTCTATGTTTGACTCCAGCGTTCATGATCGAACCTAACAGACTTCTTTATTTCAGAGAACGAGGACCCGAGTTTTTACGCCTGCAGAGTCTGTGTTCACACTGCAGTCTCCATGTTCCAAAGATGCCATTTTATTTAGTGAGTTTTATTTTGGGGGAAGTTCAAATTACTACTTCAAATGCGTCTTATATGCAGGGATGACGGGGATTTTCTATAGCAGCTGGTGTCAAACAAATCTGTGCATAAAGTCAAACTGGAGAGCTCTTATTGTCACGAAAATATTTTAAATAAGGTGGCTGGTCAACATTGAAAACGGGACAGAATCACACCTGCCAGTGTGCAAATGCAAAGCTCAAAGTAAACCAAGTTTACGTCTCGGTTATTTTTGGTCCCGTCTGCTCTCACTTCGGGAGGCTGGTTGAGCTGCACCGATCACGAGCCGCTTTTACGTCCACGGATCTCGCAGTTCACACGCCAATCGGGACTGTCGCCTGTCCCGTTTTACATTACCTGACTCTGGGTGGCGTGCTGAGCTGGCTCCAGAATAACTCGCCTCTGACGTAGACATCGCAGGTCAGGACTGCTGTAGGGCGGCGGGCAGCGGGGTGGCGGGCCGCGGGAGGGATTTGTTGATGACAAGACGAGGTTGTCCGCAAGCTCCTCCTCAGAGCCGTAGTCGTCATATATCAGAATCAGAACCGTCATCTGCAACTGGCTACTCAAGTGACATGAGAAGTCAAACTGAAGAGCCTCTAATGGTCTTTGTGGTCAACAAACGGCAGCAGGAGCGCCAGAGGAAGACTGCTGGTCACGATTTGGGCGAAGTCGCTTCGTGAATCCCGTTGTTGTTCAGCAGGGTCCCGCCGCCAGCTGCTCCGATTTCTGTGAAGCCGCCGCGACCCACCCACCAGACGGCGGATCGTCTGGTTACCACTAACGCCTCCCGAGTCATCCTCAACTCGGCTTCGGGCGCCGGGGAGGCAGTAACGGGCCTCGCCGTTACATTCCCCAGGTGAACGCGCTCTTCACCCAGGGATGATAGTGGGCTTTACTCTTAAAACATCCTAGTGTTTGTAACCCTGAAGTCTTTTTCTGCCCTTTTAGTGACCCCCAAACTGACGGGTTTGGGGGTCGTCTTCGTTGTTTGCTTTTGTCTCGAGCTGACAGCGTCCAGCATGAATTACCAGGTGGACATTTTAGTCAAATCGCCTTCAGTCTAACTGCGACACCTGCCACCGGTGACGTTTCCTTCGTCTGACTGCGACAAGCGCCGCTCCCTTACACCCCGGGTTCCTTGCGCCCTGAGAAAAGAAGTCGTCTGCAACAGGAAGTGCAACTACAACGCAGTCGGCTCATGTTTTAGTCGCGCTACCTTTAAATACATTTGTGTGGGTAGTGATCTGGAAGCAGCTAAAAACGGATCTAAACGGATCTAAACTGATCTAAAAACTGATCTGATTGTCCTCAACACTATTCAGTGATTTTAAAATGTACAAAACAGTCACATTTCAACAACAAATGATTTACAAACATAACCACATGATTGAGAGCAGATTCCCCACATTTGTAAAATAAAATAGCCACTGGCTCTTTCTTTAATTTAAATACAGTCAGATATGTTTCTTAAAGCTGGCGTCTGTTTTCAAGGTGGAGCTAAAACGCTGGTTTTCTTATTTTGTTAAGGTGGAATGTCAGAAGTTGTCCAACACAGCTGAAGTAAACACATTTGTCACGTCAATGTATAGATGTTTACGGTCTGGACCTACAGTATATCATAACATTTTAAAAACCAGGGATGAAACGGTTAAAAGAAGCATCGCAATGCAGACATGTAAACGGAGGTCGGTACGTGTCGTACATCTGAATACTGGAATAGTACGTCTGCGAGTTCATTTACATCATCACCGATAGTCGGGCTGAAATCAAACTTTTTAAATAGAAGTGTCTTATGTGTGTGAATCTATTTTCTTTCTTTCGTGTTGAGTCGTCGCCGCTGGGTCCAGTACACCAGTCGGATGGGGGTTGCAGCATACGGAGCAAAACTTCGAAACATTTTTCAAAACCTTTAAAGTGATGCGACCCGACCGACAGAACCTGAATCCCTACAACAGATTCTGTTTTTTATTTATTTTTGGATTTCTGACTGCTTGTACCAAACTCCGACTATTCCAAACCGGTTAGTTGCCCCCCCCCCCCCCCGGTTCTCTCCATCCTTGGCTGTTGCCAGATAGTTTTGTAAACTTGTCTTTTTACTTTCACATGAATGATTTCATTTATCTTTTTGATCTCTGCTTCGCTGCCTCGGGTCTTGACTCACATATGTAGATTGTAGTCGGGTCGCAGACTCCGCCTTCATTTTCAACCACTAAGTCCTGCTGGCTGATTAATCTTAGAACATTAACTACATCAAAGAGCTCTTTGTGGGCTTTGTTTGGGCATTTGGGTGAATAAAACCGCCTCAAACGCCTCTCGTGATTGGCGTCGCAGGGCCGACTGCGCTTGGCTCAGAGCGACACTCAGAGATACGGCCGTCGGGAGTCGATCTACGCCTGCATGGTTACGTTCTGTTAGACTTAAAGTTCTGGCCACAAACGTCTGAGCTGAAAGTGACAGAAAAGCTTGCAGCTCATCAGAGATGTCAGAGCTGACAGCTCAGTGGGTTTTCATGTGTGATGTAATAATTCAACCTGGAAAAGGTCCAGAAGCTGACGAGCTGGAGGCGGGCCTATGTGCTCTGGAGCGGTGTGGTCAATAAATCTGTTTCCCTCCAGCTCTTGTTTTCTGGGTCGAGGATGGAGTCCGGGTGAAGCTGAGACTGAACAGTGTTTGTGAACGTACTTAGTTGCCGGGCTCTCGTGTCTTTGTTAGCTGGTCCCGCCGAGCGATCCTCGCCTCGCCAGACTCTGCGTGCTGGAGCTCAGGCTGCGACTGTCCGTCAGATGACTCGTCTGAGGAACACGTGCCGCGTTAACCGGACGGTTTCACACTGAAGTGTTGAGCTTTCACGTGACGTTTGCTCACCTGGGTGCCGTCCTGATTCTCTCTGGTTCCGACGTTTAACACGTTCAGAGAGTTGGCCCTCTTCATCCTGCCAGGAGTAAAACGTTTCAAATCAAATGTGCAGACTGGTTTGACGTAAAGAACTGCGGCCGCAGCGCTTCTTCAGCCTCGTCTACGACCGCCTCACAGATTATTACCCAGCATTCCTTGGCGTCATCTCCTCCATTCCTATGCCTTTAAGTTTGCGCACCAGTTTCTCGCTGCTCCTGCGTATCGACTCCCTGAGTTTGGTGAAGGACCCGCTGCGCTTCAGTCCGTCCGGCGTCAGTCCGCCGTCCTCTCCGCCGGACCAGCTGGGACGTCCGTCTCCTGCAGGACAGGCGGACAGAAGACCGCGGCGCAGATTCAGATGGTGTAGCTGGATTTAATGTCAAACATCTACTTTGACTTTTATGTGGCTCAACTCAACTAACCACTACTCATCTGGAGGAGACCACAAACCCAGCGTGAAGCTGCGGTGTCTGGCTTTTTTTTCTCTGTGAAGCAACTCTGTCAAAAATCACAGCAAACTCAGTCAGAAGAAGTTTTTAGTTAAAACATATCTGCACCCAAATATAAACCTTTAGTTTCTGTCAGTGTGGGCGGAGTTTTGAGGACAGGTCTTGGTGCTGAAGCTTTGCAGCGTGTTCAGGAGGTCCGTGTTTTTTTACTCCGTTTTAGATCTCACGCTTTGTGTTTCCATTTGTGAAACAAAAGTGAGGTTCAAAAAGAGTTCAGCTGGTTATTATTCACAAAAACAAACACCTCCACAACTGTACCTTCCACAGATCCGAACTCCTTCTCATGAGCTCTGGTCAGGATCTCCTTGTAAAGAGCTTCAGCTTGTCTGTATTTCCCTTGTTTCAGATAGCATGAAGCCTGAGAGAGACACAATATAAAAGATAAACTGAATTTAAATGAGTAGTCAGAACTGATCCTAGGAGGACCGTTTTTACGTGATCATCTTTCTATACCACAAACCACTACAAGAAAAGTTTTTTTTTTGACATGACATACATGTCATTGATAAAGCCGCTTGGGTGTGAGTGAGAGTGAGCGGGTCCTTCACCAGCCCTCTTTCACCGTCTGATCTAACATTTTATCAACATTTGAAATCCTGATTCTGTCAGAGGATGAAAATCACAGATGTGAAACATGAAAGGACAAGACAGTGATGGGTGCAGAGTGTGTAGTGTACATACGGGGAGAAACTGTTTTTTATCCTTCGCTGTCAAAACTATAACTCACTTGTTTAATACTGCTGGACAGTAACTCTGCATTTATGTGTCGATATGCAAAAACTTAAAGCACAGTGTTTCTAACTGCCACATCAACAAAAGAGATGACGTGAAACCATACGGAAGCGTATGCTTAAAAAACTCTGGATTTCCGCTATATTGTGACAAAAACGTAGCTGGAAGATGTGAAAGTCTTCGGGGTGATCACATCAAACTGCACATTAGGTGGAGCTGATTAATGCAACATCTGGGCTGCTGCAAGAAGAAACGTCGTCCTCTACGTGACCTGATTGAGACCAAGAACACAGCGCGGATACACAGAAAAATGCAGTCGACAGCTGTTTGTGTCAGGTTTTATAAGCAAGTGGAGCTTTTTCCTGCTTCCCATCTTTATTTGTCTGCATTTGCAGCACCTCAGAAATGGGTTGCAGAAAGCCGTAACACTGATTTAAAAAAAGAGGAGGATGGAGAAAGGTTGACTCCACCTCTTTAAACTGCCGTCTATGAACTGAACAAGAAGACGTGTCTTTTTTTTTTTAAGTATTTCACATGCTTTCTTCAAGAACTCTGACAGCTGCTCTCACCAGGTTGTTCTTGGTCTTGGCTACATTGGCGTCATCTGGTCCCAGCTTGCTCTGGTAGATGTGCAGAGCGCGTTCGTAGTACTGCTCCACCTCCTGGTACTTCCCCTGGTTCTGACACAGCAGAGCCAGGTTGTTCAGCTGTTTGGCCACATCTGGATGATCTGTTCCCAGAACCTGAACATGTAGGCACGAATAAATGTCTTTCCATAAAGATCTTGTACTCTGTTACACGCAAAAGAGATGCATCTATCATCTTAAATAAAATCCTAATTTATGCAAAAGTACTGGCATTTAAAGGTGGGTCATTCTTTATGTCTCACCTTCTCTCGGATCTCCAGAGCTCTTTTACAAAGAGGCTCTGCTTCCTTGTACTTTCCTCTTTTTCCGTAAAGCACCGCCAGATTGTTGAGCGTTGCCGCCACCTACACACGTACAAAAACAGTTTCAAAGTACATCAACTGACTGAGTCTTACCAGGGCCGGTTGTAGGATTTTGGTGGCCTTTAACAAAACTTTGTTTGTGGAATCAAAAACACACCAAGTGCAATCATGTTGTCACACACCACTTACAACTTACTGACCAGACAGATGGACACAAATTTCTAACTTCATTTGGTGAAAAAAATAAAATTTTTATATATATATATATATATATATATATATATATATATATATATATATATATATATATATATATATATATACACACACACACACACACACACACACACACACACACACACACACACATGTACACACAAACACGTTTTTAATAAGAAAATGGTGTTGTGAATGCTCATGGGTTAGACGGATTGAACTTGAACCTCAGTTGGGACGCTTTTAAACATCTACCCCCCCCCAGCTACCCCCAGACCCTAGTAAACTGGGAAGACAGATGGAAAAAAAAAAAAAAAAGAGGTTTACAACTTGTTTATCAGAAGGAGCTTTTCTTACAGCGGGATGATCCATTCCCAGAGTTTTCTCCCGGATCGCCAGCGCGTCGTTCAGCAGGTTGGCCGCCTCTTTGTATTTGTTCTGGTCTCTGTTGTGGACAACATCAAATCTTGTCAGTTAACAAAGTTGTGGAAACGAAAAAACAATACGAACGTCTGTCTCAAAGGGACAAGTGGAGCTCGTATTCTTTACCCGTTGTTGCTATGGTAACTACTCTCACCTGTACACCAACGCCAGTATATTCAGCATGGTGGCTACGTCAGGGTGGGTGTGGCCCGAGGACTTCTCCAGGTCTTCCAACGCCTGTTGAGAAATCGGTACAACTGTCTAGTGCTTCTTTTTGGTCTGCGACACATTTAACAACAGCAGCCGTGTTGCTCTAGTTTACGGCCCCCTTTAGTTGAGTTTAGTTGTGATTTTTAGTTTAGTTTTACGACACCTTCCAGGACTACTCTTGTTTGGTTTCTTTACTCGATCGCACTCTGACTTTATCTTCCATTTCTTTAATCTCTTGATCTCTGCTGTGATGTAGCTCAGTTTAAGGGAGGGACGATGAGGACGGGTTTGAAAAGCTGCGTCACTCTACACTTCCTAAAAGTGACCAGCGATTCCTTTGTGCGGCGTTAAGATGTCGTCTCGGTTGATCGGTAGGCAGAAGTCCCTCTCACCTGCTTGCAGAGCGGCACGGCGACCTCGTACCGTCCCTGCGAGGCGTACTGGATCACCAGGTTGTGGAGCGTTCGAAGGCGGGCGGGAATCTCGTATCCGCCCTGCTGAGCTGCGGCGGCTGCGCTGCTGTGATGAGGCTGCGACACTAAAACAAAGTTTGTGTGAAATATAGATGGGTTTGGTAATTCCTGCTGAAACAAAATATTATAGGTGTGAAATATAATCTGTGATAACTGAAGGATCACCTGAAACACTTAGACAACGTTCATCTTTATCAGGAGAGCTTTGGTTTAATTTTATTGCAGTTTTAAGTTTGTAGAAGGTAAAAAAATAGTCATCTCTACATATACGTTTATCAGACTGACTTCATGATGAATTTGGTGAAAAGACACAAATGGCTGCTTTGTCAAGCAGGATTCTTCTTCCTTTTCACTTTCCTGGAC
The DNA here is from genome assembly GCA_014839995.1 of Xenentodon cancila. Lineage (NCBI taxonomy): Eukaryota > Metazoa > Chordata > Actinopteri > Beloniformes > Belonidae > Xenentodon > Xenentodon cancila. The sequence goes on from CM026201.1 coordinate 28,844,545, forward strand.
GTTACAGTTTCTTCCTTTGAAGCAGAAGACTCCTGGAAGCTGGACAGTGAAAAGGGTCCATGTGTTTTTAAATGCAATGAGGCAGGGCTGCCTGGTCCTTCACATTCACTTCTTACAAATCCTCTCCAGCCTGTGAGGAATCTGTCTAAACCTTTTCCATCCAAAAGGACCATTCATGCAGGTTCAACAAGCAGCTCCACCCAAACAAAAACCTGAGACCTCACCACCCAAACCAACCGCGGAGTTTACTCTGCTGACTCTGCAAGAGATGAATGGACTTGTTTCCAACTAACTTTGCCAAGTTTCACACCCGAGTTGAGCCTTACTCTGTGACTGCTCCTCGTCCTCAGCAGGAAACAAGTCATCCAGAGACTCCTTGTTGGATGAAATGTCTTTGTCATCCTGAGAGAAGGAAAACAACTCCATTAGTATTAGGTTTTAGTATTTCACCAGAAATCATCAGTTCTGTTCTCCATAAATGTTTAAAAGCTTGTTGGCTGTGTTTATTCACAAGCTCTTCTTTACCGGACGGCACTAAAGTTGACAACAGGCTGATGAGACTATATTTAGTAAGAAAGCAGCCAAATGCTTCCTCAGGTGATATTTATAGACGAGAGCAGATGACGAGGGAGACATAAAGAATCAAGACGGGAGATGATGTTGCTCCTCGTCTGCTGGATGTGTTTGCAGAAACAGCAGAAAACAGGAGTTACAAGAGTTGCGTGACTTGTCGTTGTCCCTCACCAGAGGCGGCTCGTCCTGGTCGTATTTACGGATGGAGGACATGAACTGCAGGTGTCTGTTCTGCTCCTCCAGAGTCACCACCTCCTGCTCCTTCTCCTGCAGCCGCTGCTGAGCGCTGGCCAGCTCATCTCTCAGCCACTGGTTCTCCTGACAGAGACGACGCACCTGAGGAGGAAGAAGCAACAGAAAGAGGGAACGGTTTAATGTTTTAAATTGAGGAATGCAGAAGAATGAAGGAGCAAGAAGTCCGGAGGTTATGTAGGACCAGGTAGGAAAGGAGGGAAGAGATAAAGCGACAGAGGTGGCGATGTGGTGGAGCAGCAGCTCTGCTTTGAGGTGGTTCAGACACCCGGTCAGGACGTCTCCTCAGCAGCTCCCCGGGGAGGTGTTCCAACCCAGAGAAGGACATGCTAGACAGATTACATCTTCCAGCTGGCCTGGGAACACTTCACGTCCTCCCAGTACAGCTGGGGGAGGTGCCTGGGGGAGATGGAGGTCTGGGCCTCGCTGCTCAGGCTGCTGCCCCCCCGCAGCCCCAACTCAGGTAAGTGGAAGTCAGTGCACAGTCGGATGAAGCCAGTTATTAAACACTCTGTATGGCAGTGACCACACGTGTATATAATGTCGTTTTCCTGCAGAAACTCACCTGAGCTCGCAGCTTTTGCTTCTCTGCTTCCAGTGACCCGAGATGAGCCGACAGAGCCATCATCACCTGGAGGGAAATAACAATCAAATATGCACCAAAACTTTACAGCAGTTTAATCTGGTTCACTAGAAGATGTAGGCAGGTTTGACTAACTGATGTGATAGAAATGTAACACTGGTGGTGCTTTTTTTTACTCTTTTAAACACATTTGTTCAGTCAGTAACTCAGACATTTACTTCAGCTGCAAGCTTGTTAGACAGATGGACAGACAAGATCAAATGTTTACATTACAAATAATGCATTAAAACAAACAGGAAAGAAAAGCACCAGCACACATCGGATCCAACTGAAGCTTTTTTGCTGCTCCGTTCGTACCTCAGCCTCACTCAGGCCCAGCTCTATCCTCTCCAGCGACTGCCGGACGATGCCGCTCTTCTCCTGCTCCACGCTGCCGTTTCCCGATGACACCCGGCTCTCCATCACCTCCTGCAGACTCTCCAGCAGGCTGCGGTTCTCTCCTCTCAGCGCCTCCAGTCCTGCGATCACCTGCTGCGTGCTGCACAGGATCTCCTCCGCCGACAGCATGGTTCCCTCTCTGAGGTTCCTCCTCTCAGGAAAACTGAACTATGAACAGAACCAAAGAGCTGTGTTACAGTTAAAGATGCACCAATCCACTACTTTTGAGTTCTGATCCAATTCTGTTATAAACGTCCTGATGGCAAACAGGGATTCCAGTATTAAAGAGAGGTTGTTTTGGCAACATTTTCCAGCCCTTTAAATGACTTCAAAGTCCCAATTCTTCACCCAAACAGGATAAATCGTGTAGACCTGTTTCAACAGTAAAGACTGTGAGGTTAGTGTCAAATTTTCTTTGGATCGCTGCTGTCATTCCAGCTTCCTATCAGTGAATTACGTCTGTGTGGGATTGTCTAGTTACGGTACGGTGCTGGATGAGGCCACAGACCTGGTTAAAAGGGTTAAAAAGTGGGGTGAAGATGCCCGCTGGGTGCTGAAGTTAGACAATGAGAGGGAATATTGTGCTACAGCAGGAAAAAAATAAAAACACTGGTAAGAATTATGACTCGCAGATGTCAGAGACAAACTAAATGGCATGATTATTTTCTTTTACCCTCACTTGTGGTCTAAGCAGAGCCAAAAAGCAGACAGAAGAGGTCGGCACCTGAAGTTTTGTTCTCTTGTTGTCTGTAATTTCATCATGTGGATCAGAAATGGTGAGTTGTGTTATTTTAGGAGTTTAGTGTAACTCACAAAAAACAACCAAAATGCTTGGTACAGCAAATGGAGCAGATTGTCTCCTCACAACTGCAATAATATGTTATGTATTATCTGCATGTATCTGGATTATGTGCCAGTGCAAAGTACACATTACCAGAATTGATCCACACTTTTAAATTAGAAATTAATTTAAAAGTGTGGATTACATATATAGATGAATGGAAATTACAGTTCAGTCCTCAAGCGGCTTTGGTGTGTCTATTAACGTGCCTCTATTGTGTCTGATCCTTTGGTTTTAGTCTGGCAAAATCAAAAAAAGACAAACCACCACATCTTTTATTATTATTATTATTATTATTATTATTATCTTGCATTTAGAAATATCACTGATTGAGCTGAAAGCAGTCATGCAGATCCAGGTTCTGTTTGTAAACTGTTAACCTGCTAACGACTGTAAATAAAACTGGTAACGACTGTGAATAAACCTGGTAACGACATAAATAAACCTGGTAACGACTGTAAATAAACCTGGTAACGACATAAACAAACCTGGTAACGACTGTAAATAAAACTGGTAACGACATGAATAAACCTGGTAACGACTGTAAATAAACCTGGTAACGACTGTAAATAAACCTGGTAACGACATGAATAAACCTGGTAACGACTGTAAATAAACCTGGTAACGACATGAATAAACCTGGTAACGACTGTAAATAAACCTGGTAACGACAGTAAATAAACCTGGTAACGACAGTAAATAAACCTGGTAACGACATAAATAAACCTGGTAACGACAGTAAATAAACCTGGTAACGACATGAATAAACCTGGTAACGACTGTAAATAAACCTGGTAACGACAGTAAATAAACCTGGTAACGACAGTAAATAAACCCGGTAACGACAGTAAATAAACTCGGTAACGACTAAATAAACCCGGTAACGACATAAATAAACCTGGTAACGACTAAATAAACCTGGTAACAACATGAATAAACCTGGTAACGACTGTAAATAAACCTGGTAACGACATGAATAAACCTGGTAACGACATGAATAAACCTGGTAACGACTGTAAATAAACCTGGTAACGACATGAATAAACCTGGTAACGACATAAGTAAACCTGGTAACGACATAAATAAACCTGGTAACGACATGAATAAACCTGGTAACGACATGAATAAACCTGGTAATGACATAAATAAAGCTGGTAACGACGTTAAACAAACCTGGTAACGACGTTAAATAAACCTGGTAACGACATAAACGAACCTGGTAACAACATGAATAAACCTGGTAAAGACATGAATAAACCTGGTAACAACGTTAAATAAACCTGGTAACGACATGAATAAACCTGGTAACGACATAAATAAACCTGGTAAAGACATGAATAAACCAGGTAACGACATGAATAAACCTGGTAATGACATGAGTAAACCTGGTAACAACATAAGTAAACCTGGTAACGACGTTAAATAAACCTGGTAACGACAGTAAACAAACCTGGTAACGACTGTAAATAAACCTGGTAACGACTGTAAATAAACCTGGTAACGACATAAATAAACCTGGTAACGACATAAATAAACCTGGTAACGACTGTAAACAAACCTGGTAACGACAGTAAATAAACCTGGTAACGACATGAATAAACCTGGTAACGACATGAATAAACCTGGTAACGACTGTAAATAAATCTGGTAACGACATAAACAAACCTGGTAACGACATAAATAAACCTGGTAACGACATAAATAAACCTGGTAACGACATGAATAAACCTGGTAATGACATGAGTAAACCTGGTAACAACATAAGTAAACCTGGTAACGACGTTAAATAAACCTGGTAACAACATGAATAAACCTGGTAATGACTGTAAACAAACCTGGTAACGACTGTAAATAAAACTGGTAACGACATGAATAAACCTGGTAACGACTGTAAATAAACCTGGTAACGACTGTAAATAAACCTGGTAACGACATGAATAAACCTGGTAACGACTGTAAATAAACCTGGTAACGACATGAATAAACCTGGTAACGACTGTAAATAAACCTGGTAACGACAGTAAATAAACCTGGTAACGACAGTAAATAAACCTGGTAACGACATAAATAAACCTGGTAACGACAGTAAATAAACCTGGTAACGACATGAATAAACCTGGTAACGACTGTAAATAAACCTGGTAACGACAGTAAATAAACCTGGTAACGACAGTAAATAAACCCGGTAACGACAGTAAATAAACTCGGTAACGACTAAATAAACCCGGTAACGACATAAATAAACCTGGTAACGACTAAATAAACCTGGTAACAACATGAATAAACCTGGTAACGACTGTAAATAAACCTGGTAACGACATGAATAAACCTGGTAACGACATGAATAAACCTGGTAACGACTGTAAATAAACCTGGAAACGACATGAATAACCTGGTAACGACATAAGTAAACCTGGTAACGACATAAATAAACCTGGTAACGACATGAATAAACCTGGTAACGACATGAATAAACCTGGTAATGACATAAATAAAGCTGGTAACGACGTTAAACAAACCTGGTAACGACGTTAAATAAACCTGGTAACGACATAAACGAACCTGGTAACAACATGAATAAACCTGGTAAAGACATGAATAAACCTGGTAACAACGTTAAATAAACCTGGTAACGACATGAATAAACCTGGTAACGACATAAATAAACCTGGTAAAGACATGAATAAACCAGGTAACGACATGAATAAACCTGGTAATGACATGAGTAAACCTGGTAACAACATAAGTAAACCTGGTAACGACGTTAAATAAACCTGGTAACGACAGTAAACAAACCTGGTAACGACTGTAAATAAACCTGGTAACGACTGTAAATAAACCTGGTAACGACATAAATAAACCTGGTAACGACATAAATAAACCTGGTAACGACTGTAAACAAACCTGGTAACGACAGTAAATAAACCTGGTAACGACATGAATAAACCTGGTAACGACATGAATAAACCTGGTAACGACTGTAAATAAACCTGGTAACGACATAAACAAACCTGGTAACGACATAAATAAACCTGGTAACGACATAAATAAACCTGGTAACGACATGAATAAACCTGGTAATGACATGAGTAAACCTGGTAACAACATAAGTAAACCTGGTAACGACGTTAAATAAACCTGGTAACAACATGAATAAACCTGGTAATGACTGTAAATAAACCTGGTAACGACATAAATAAACCTGGTAACGACGTTAAATAAACCTGGTAACGACTGTAAACAACCCTGGTAACGACAGTAAATAAACCTGGTAACGACATGAATAAACCTGGTATCGACTGTAAACAAACCTGGTAACGACAGTAAATAAACCTGGTAACGACATAAACAAACCTGGTAACGACATGAATAAACCTGGTAACGACATAAATAAACCTGGTAACGACATAAATAAACCTGGTAACGACATAAATAAACCTGGTAACGACATAAACAAACCTGGTAACGACATGAATAAACCTGGTAAAGACATGAATAAACCTGGTAACAACATAAGTAAACCTGGTAACGACGTTAAATAAACCTGGTAACGACGTTAAATAAACCTGGTAACGACAGTAAACAAACCTGGTAACGACTGTAAATAAACCTGGTAACGACTGTAAATAAACCTGGTAACGACAGTAAACAAACCTGGTAACGACATAAATAAACCTGGTAACGACATAAATAAACCTGGTAACGACTGTAAACAAACCTGGTAACGACAGTAAATAAACCTGGTAACGACATGAATAAACCTGGTAACGACATGAATAAACCTGGTAACGACTGTAAATAAACCTGGTAACGACATAAACAAACCTGGTAACGACATAAATAAACCTGGTAACGACATAAATAAACCTGGTAACGACATGAATAAACCTGGTAATGACATGAGTAAACCTGGTAACAACATAAGTAAACCTGGTAACGACGTTAAATAAACCTGGTAACGACATGAATAAACCTGGTAACAACATAAGTAAACCTGGTAACGACGTTAAATAAACCTGGTAACGACATGAATAAACCTGGTAATGACTGTAAATAAACCTGGTAACGACATAAATAAACCTGGTAACGACGTTAAATAAACCTGGTAACGACTGTAAACAACCCTGGTAACGACAGTAAATAAACCTGGTAACGACATGAATAAACCTGGTATCGACTGTAAAAAAACCTGGTAACGACAGTAAATAAACCTGGTAACGACATGAATAAACCTGGTAACGACATGAATAAACCTGGTAACGACATGAATAAACCTGGTAAAGACATGAATAAACCTGGTAACGACATGAATAAACCTGGTAACGACGTTAAATAAACCTGGTAACGACATGAATAAACCTGGTAACGACATGAATAAACCTGGTATCGACAGTAAATAAACCTGGTAACGACATGAATAAACCTTGTAATGACTGTAAATAAACCTGGTAACGACATAAATAAACCTGGTAACGACGTTAAATAAACCTGGTAACGACATGAATAAACCTGGTAACGACATTAAATAAATCTGGTAACGACAGTAAATAAACCTGGTAACGACTGTAAACAAACCTGGTAACGACTGTAAATAAACCTGGTAACGACTGTAAATAAACCTGGTAACGACATGAATAAACCTGGTAACGACATAAACAAACCTGGTATCGACAGTAAATAAACCTGGTAACGACATAAATAAACCTGGTAACGACGTTAAATAAACCTGGTAACGACAGTAAATAAACCTGGTAACGACTGTGAATAAACCTGGTAACGACTGTAAACAAACTTGGTAACGACATAAACAAACCTGGTAACGACTGTAAACAAACCTGGTAACGACATAAACAAACCTGGTAACGACATAAATAAACCTGGTAACGACTGTAAACAAACCTGGTAACGACAGTAAATAAACCTGGTAACGACATAAATAAACCTGGTAACGACAGTAAATAAACCTGGTAACGACATAAATAAACCTGGTAACGACATAAATAAAGCAGATAACGCGCAGACGCGCGCGCCCGCTGCGTGCTTTGTTGACAGCCGCGGGCCTCGACGTGACTTTTACACCGTTTATGTTTATATTTGTTTAAATGTTAGTTCACCACGAAGACGACTGCATGTCTGTCCCCGTAGAACATAAACATGTCATAAATCAACTCAAAAATCCAAATACACGCACCCAGCCTTCATTTCAAACAGGCAATAGAAAATAAAACGAAACAAAATAAAATAACACAAAGTTATTTATAGCCAACCTGCTAAGTCCAGGCTCCTGCGGCGTGGGTCGTGTTTTTGCCCACCGTCTTAAGAATACTATTATTTATGTCATTTATGACGAGGCATTTCCGCTCACCGGTTCTTTGAGTTTATTTGACGATGAACAGATTGAAGATGAAAAGTAAAAACTGTAAATTATTCACCTGTCGCCTTCTCAATCCCGTAACGGAATACTAGCATCAAGTTAGCAGCCGCAAAACCTGCACTTCCGCAGGACAACTTCAGAATAAAAGCATCTTCATGTCACCTAAAAACAAAGACGTCAAAGTACTTTTTCCATCCAGCCATACATTTTCTATACCCTTATACTTCATACTAACTAATCAACCTAGTGTGCGTGTTGTTGTGGGAGGAACTGTGGGAGGAAGCCGGAGTACCCGCAGGGAACCCACGCAAGCATGGGGAGAACATGCAAACTCCACACAGAAAACCCTGTTTAGAAATAAAACAAACTATAATTTATTTGAGTCATGAGTCCTGGTCATTCCGTGTTTCCATTTCCAATTAGTACCCTGACAGGTGTATTGCTTATTCTTTCATCATCATCTTCTGCTCTACATTTGTTCACATAGTGGTGTGGTGTGGCACTTTCACTTCACAGCAAATCAGTTTACTTTATTTAAGTACTTTGGCTTTCTTGCACAGTCCAAAAACCTCCACATAGTAGCTAGATTGGTGACTATAAAATGACATTTGGAACGAATAAGAGCATATGTGGTTATTTTTCCTCTGTGTGACCTTGTGACTGACTGAAGGTTTGTCATTGCTGGACTGAGGACGAGTCACATCCCTTTAAGTCTAATAAAGCCTTTTATACACATGACAGAAGTGTCAACTTTTTTTTAGCTTGAACCTCACTATCTCTAAAATCCAAGGTGACAATAAACAGTAGTAAGTTACCTCTCCTGCGCTCAGCTTACTAATTTTTCCAAATATATAAATACCTGATCTCCAAGTTTAAATATAGAAGTAAATATATATCTGTCGTAATAAAATATTTAAGAATTCCCAAATAACTTGACATCTTAAACTTAATTGCTGATCTCAAAAGTATTTTAATCCCCTTTGCATGAAAAAAAAAAAGATTTATAAAAGCACCTTTGTTGTGAAAATAAAGTCTTATCAGTTCCTGCGTCGTTTTTGCTACTTTGGTTGTAGAGGCGGAGGAGCTTACCTGATCCCATATTTCCCATCACGCCTTGCGGCGCCGGGCTGGCAAAGCCACCCGTCTGCCGGGAGATGAGCCGCCTGCAGGAGGAGACACTTTACTAAATAAATAAATAAATAAATAAATGAATGAATAAATAAATAAATAAATAAATAAATAAATAAATAAATAAATAAATAAATAAATAAATAAATAAATAAATAAATAAATAAATAAATGAATGAATGAATGAATGAATGAATGAATGAATGAATGAATGAATGAATGAATGAATAAATAAATAAATAAATAAATAAATAAATAAATAAATAAATAAATAAATAAATAAATAAATAAATAAACACACATATATATGTATGTATATATTTATATATATATATATATATATATATATATATATATATATATATATATATACACACATTTATATGTGTGTTTATTTACTTGTGTGTTTGTTTATTTAGTAAATATATATACACACACATATATATGTTGTATTGCTGCTACCTTGTCACAGATTAGCAGATTAACTGGGTGGTCCGTGTTTGACTATCAGCATGCATTAGTCTTATTAATGTCCCATCAGTTAAGCTGCAGGAACAGGGTTTTAGGAACTGGACCTCGGTGGGGTTGAAGCTCATCATCTTAACAGGAGGTTACTGTAAACAAACAGGATGTAAAGAACAAGAGCCTCACTGACACATGGTTTGAAGCTGGTTTGAAGCTGGTTTGAAGCTGGTTTGAAGCTGGTTTGAAGTTGGTTTGAAGCTGTTTTGAAGCTGGTTTGAAGCTGGTTTAAAGCTGATTTGAAGCTGGTTTGAAGCTGGTTTAAAGCTGGTTTAAAGCTGGTTTGAAGCTGATTTGAAGCTGGTTTGAAGCTGGTTTAAAGCTGATTTGAAGCTGGTTTGAAGCTGGTTTGAAGCTGGTTTGAAGCCGGTTTGAAGCCGGTTTGAAGCCGGTTTGAAGTCGGTTTGAAGCTGGTTTGAAGTTGGTTTGAAGCTGTTTTGAAGCTGGTTTGAAGCTGTTTTGAAGCTGGTTTGAAGCTGGTTTGAAGTTGGTTTGAAGCTGTTTTGAAGCTTGTTTGAAGCTGGTTTAATGCCGGTTTGAAGCCGGTTTGAAGCTGGTTTGAAGTTGGTTTGAAGCTGGTTTGAAGCTGGTTTGAAGCCGGTTTGAAGCCGGTTTGAAGCCGGTTTGAAGCTGTTTTGAAGCTGTTTAAAGGTGGTTTGAAGCTGGTTTGAAGCTGGTTTGAAGCTGTTTTGAAGCTGTTTTGAAGCTGGTTTGAAGCTGGTTTAAAGCTGGTTTGAAGTCGGTTTGAAGCTGTTTTGAAGCTGGTTTGAAGCTGGTTTGAAGTTGGTTTGAAGCTGTTTTGAAGCTGGTTTGAAGCTGGTTTAAAGCCGGTTTGAAGCTGGTTTGAAGCCGGTTTGAAGCTGTTTTGAAGCTGGTTTGAAGCTGGTTTGAAGCTGGTTTGAAGCTGGTTTGAAGCCGGTTTGAAGCCGGTTTGAAGCCGGTTTGAAGCTGTTTTGAAGCTGGTTTAAAGCTGTTTTGAAGCTGGTTTAAAGCCGGTTTGAAGCTGGTTTGAAGCTGGTTTGAAGCTGGTTTGAAGTCGGTTTGAAGCTGTTTTGAAGCTGGTTTGAAGCTGGTTTGAAGTTGGTTTGAAGCTGTTTTGAAGTTGGTTTGAAGCTGTTTTGAAGCTGGTTTGAAGCTGTTTTGAAGCCGGTTTGAAGCCGGTTTGAAGCCGGTTTGAAGCTGTTTTGAAGCTGGTTTAAAGCTGTTTTGAAGCTGGTTTGAAGCTGGTTTGAAGCTGGTTTGAAGCTGGTTTGAAGCTGGCCCTGTTGAAGATGTGTTTATGGAGTATGAAATGTTAAATGTTCCATTAAATTATATTGATTGCCTACACACCACATTCTTCATTTGCAGGAGGAGAAGTAAGATATTATTATTATTAATAATAATAATCATAATAATAAATGTCACTTGGCATTGGTATCCTGGAGTTTGTTAACCATCAACATGCTCACTTGGCTACCAATACCAGTATGTGTCTGGATTTGAATCTTTGCTCGTTCAGTCTCCACCACCCTTAGACTCCCTTGGAGGGTTTCTTGTTGTGACGTTGAGACCTACCCATGCTTGGCACAGATGCTCCTACTGTTCCACCTTCTCGGTTGTGGTGCTCCATGTACCTGCCTCCTAAAAGCCTGCTGTTATGTGCTAGATTGTGTCCAGACTATCTTTGTACAAACTACACTCGAAGGTTTAGTTAGTGTGGAATACACTGTCCTTTATTGATCTTGTGCTGCCATAACTAGTCTTGTCTTTCAGACTGGGTCTTTGTAGCCACCAGTAGGACTTCTTGATATCAGCCCCAGTCGCCCTCCTTCCACTGACCCCACAGTGTCATAGTCCTGGAGTCTGGTTAAACCCCCCCAGGTATTGTGAGGAGATACACTGTATTGCCAAAAGTATTCGCTCACCCATCCATTTAATCAAAATCAGGTTTTCCAACCACTTCTGTGGCCACAGGTGTATAAAATCACGCACCTCCGCATGCAGACTGTTTTTTACAGCTACTTGTGAAAGAACGTGTCGCTCTCAGGAGCTCCGTGAATTCCAGAATTCCAGTCAGAACCAGACCTGGAGGAGCTTCCTGCAGCTTCTCTGCTCCACATGTCTGGAACAAACTCCCAGAAATCCTCAGATCAGCTGAAACTCAGTTTATCTAAGACTCACCTGTTCTCAGCTGCATTTGAAGAAAGACACAAATCCACTGTTTTACTTTTAAGTTTCAAAGTTTGATTAGATTTTAACCACTGAATTTTACCTATTGTTCTTTTTTCATTCTTTTTCTATACATTTTAAATGCTTTTTATTTAACGTCTCTGTAAAGCACTTTGAATCACCTTGTTGCTGAATTGTGCTGCACAAGGAAACTCGCCTTCACACATTCACACCTACGATTTGAGCCTCTTGCTCGGGCAGGACCATCAGATATCTCCTATTAAACTCAAAGTTTCTTATGCCTTCAGGATTTGGCATCACAGCAGAAAATGAAAGCTGCTTTATTTGGTAACATCAGGCAGTGGAAATATGTGACATCCCTTCTGCCCTGCGTGGCCTCTGGACACGGCAACAAAGTTTATTTCTGTCTGAAAGGAAGGTGTCATCGCTTTCTTCTGCGGAACCTCAAGCGGCTTCAAAATCTGCTTTACGGTCTCCTCTCCTGGTTTTGCTTCTTGTGTTTTTCTACACATGAACTGGATCAACTGGTGTTACTCATCAGTCCCGACAGGAACCAGAGATAACAAACGGTGCTTTAACTGCTGAATGGAAAAGTAAGCCCCAGCTAAACCAGTTCAGCTGTATAAAGCTTTTATAGCCCCCAGTGGCCTTCGTGATGACTGTTGAGCCCCAGTTCTCCAGTAGGATGTAACGGAGTCCTTAATCATTAACTAGATTTTATGTAATCATGTGGTTTTCTTCCTTTCAGAGATGAATATATCATTTGTTTCTGATTGAACGTCAGCGTTTCAAACCCAGTCACAACCTCTCCGATTCAGCTTCTGTAATTGTTTTCATCCCGAGGAGCACACATGCGGACGCCTGCACACCCAGCTCGGGTTTAATGAGACAGCTGGTTCCTGATTGAGTGTATCGCGCCTCACAGTTGCAGCCTGCGGCCTCCCATTCTGAGGTTGCATTAACAACACTGCATGCCGCCACCGTGTCAAAGGCAAAAAATAACACCATCACAAGCAGGACGGTACGGCAGCTCCGGCTGCATGCGTGGGCTCCTGCGACGCAAGAAACAAGAAGCAGCATGGCAGACAAAACTGCGCGGGCATGTGTAAGTGTGGCCGCTTATGCAACAGAAACAGGCATGCAGGAGACCTTAGGAGAGTTCACATGTCACAGCTGTCCTGGCCAACGTCCTGCTCATGTAAAATTAGAAGTGAACAGAATGAATGGGAACAATGACGCGCTCAAACATCACAAACATGTGTCTGCTATCAGGTGGCCCACGTGTGTGTGACGTTCAAGGGAGGAAAAACAGTCTCGGAGGAGATTCAAGTGTAAATCAGTGAATATGGGGCATTTTTGAATTAAAAATGTAGTTGGGATAAACCACTGGGTGTCACACTGGAGCAGCAGAAGCTCAGTCCAAAATAAAGCCAAAAAGGGACTTTAAGACGTCCTGCCAGTCCAAGTCCTCCGAGCACAGATCCATCTAATCTCATTCAAAACACAGCCTCGAACATCATCATTTTCAGCAGTTTATTTCAACTAAATCACATTGCAGCTATAAACCACTTTATTTTTATGTTAAAATCTCAGTTTCTCCTCAGGCCTGTTGCTCTGGTGGTGGGTTCAGAGTGGAGCATGCAACAGCGTTGTCCCACATGAAAAACCACGGGGGAGAAGCGGATGGTCACCTCCGCAGGTTTCCTACACTTCACATGTAAGCCGAGCCTCTCAGACAAAAATGGCAAAAGTTCCTTTTGCTGCTTCTGGCAACCGACAGTAGACCCATTTTTTATGAGTTCAGTTTCTAAACATGATTAAAAGGGGAAAATGGTCATATGAACCTGATCTGAACCTGTGCAGAGTTAACCCAGCGGTAAGTGTCCGAGTTTAAGCATCTGTGAATAAAGCACATAATTCTGCTGAGGTGTGTTGAGTAAAAAAGCAGCACAAGGCTGCAGCCTTGGATGACTACATCACCACAGTCAAGAGGACTCATCCTCCAGGAGCCGTTAACGTCAGATTTCAGGTCAATTCATCATGTGGTTGAGCAGAGATGTACGAGCCTGCGCCAGTGGCACAGGCTGCTGGACCGATGCTGCCGTCTCCACGACGATGTCGTCTGTAAAGGAAGGAAAAACATCTGGAGGAAAGACTGTTGATCCCTATGTGACACATGAGTGAGTGACTGAGCTGAGTTATGCTCCTCCACGGAGATCAGAAATGCTCCTCCCAGAATCTCCATCATTCAGACAAGATGAATGTCATCAATGTGATTAAAGGTGGATGAATGAACATGGAGACTAATGGGGCTGATGGAGCGACAGCTGAGTCGACGCAATTCAATCGGAAGCGCTGCCATTGGACGACTTCATGAGGCGACACTAAAGATAGACATCCACAGTTGAGTCCCCTCACGAGCAGCTCGGGTTTCACCGTGCGCTCCCTCAGCCACCTTCACATGCAAATGTGACACAAATACAAACACTTTTAAGCCAATATTATATAAACAAGTTCATGTAGTTGTGTCGTTAAACCCCTTTGAAAGCTGCACACTCGTTCATGGTTCGTCATATTTCTGTTTATACTGCAGTATATCCCTCTTATTTTTGTCCATTTTCTTTCATCTCAACATTATCTCACTAATGTAAACACTGAAGAATATTTGTTAGTCTTGCACATGAAAAAACTTTGTTCAACAAGATAAAAGACAAAGTCTCTGTGGAGAAACCGGCTTCATATGACCCTTCGTATATTCAGTCGTCGTCGTCGTGGGTAAACTGGCGTCACACACTCGGAAACGTTTGTAACACAAACTTTACACCAGCAGCACCACGAGATGGAGTCAAACTATGAAAACCGCCGGGTGTGTGACGTTGTCACGCTGCCAGTCCAGTCTTGGTTTGTAAACCAGGTCTCAGCATCAAATCAGGCCTCGTCTTCTGGCGACGTGAAAACCACAATGGCTGGAAGGGAGGGACTTGTTCCAACCTTCACGCGGCTTCAGAGCCACTAAGATCCAAGTCACCTCCACGACTGGCACCAAGTCCAACGCCTCGGTTCTTTATCAGCAACCTCCCACTCAGCCCCACCAGGGGCGTCACTCTTGGCTTCATCCCGGGCCCACACCAGCCGCCTCACTCGATCCACCTGATCCACAATCACTCTTCTCATTAAGGTGTCTCAGTGTTGCAGTAAACCCCGAAAATGTGCGGAACTTTGTAAGAAGCAAACACGCAATTCAGCAGATGAAATCACCATCCTTGATTTATTCTGCACAACCGCTTCACAAAACCTCACGTTACTGGCACAAATCAGTCCAGGCCGGCGGTTCTAACCGCATGCTGCCTCACATCAACACATGTCCACGCAGTTGTCCTGCAAATGCCTGAGTCTATTTGTGGGCTCCTCCGACTGCTAACACATTTTTCTCCTGCACTTGTATGTCTGAAAGTGTTAACCGAGGTCAAATCTAAGGAATCCAAAGAAGGAATCAACCTCCTGGATCCTGCTCTGAACCCTCATGCAAAAAAAGAATCTACTACCGACCTAAAAACATACTCTGAGATGTTACATAATTTATTTAACCAAAACTCGGAGAAAATGCAGGAGAAGTTTACGGGAACTGCTTCCAAAGAAACTGCCAGGATCAAAGCAGCCAAGTGCTGCTAATCCAATCATCATCATCATCATCATCATCATCATCATCATCATCATCATCATCATCATCATCATCATCATCATCATCATCACAGTTTGCTTGTCTGGAGCGTTCGTGTCTGTGTTAACAATGCCACAAGGGAAAGACATCAGCTTAGAGAAGCAGCTACTGATGCTCATCACTCTGGGACCTATGACATCATGGAGAAAACGATCATCTCAAATGAATGATTCATTTCAGTAATACGTCACCTTTTATTAAAAATGTCTTTAGAAGCTACTGAATCCTGGAGCGTTCTCAGTGTTTCACACTCCGCCTCTGGACCAGGGTTTGTTTTTGTTTTGTTTTTTTGTTACTTGCATGTATTTTTGTTCATCATTTTAAGACTTGGTGAGAACCAGAACATTTTATACCAACTTGATATGTTAAACCTTTGGACTGACATGGGATTATGAGGTGTTTTTGTATTAATTTAAGCTTACAGCAGCTAAAATATTTGTTCTCTTTAAGTCTCTTCTCTTTGTCAGGAGACTCAGTGTCTAAAGATGAAGGTAAATGATTCAGAAAGCAGAAAGAAAGACCGGAGCCGTGTCGGACGATGGCATGACCGAGACTCCCAGCTGTTCCTGGCAGCGCTTCTGTGTGAATCTGTTAATGCATGTAACCCTCAACCTGAAGCCTCTGCTGTGGATAAGAATCTGCTATCAGACCGCGCACCAACACAAACCACGTGTACACGTATGCAAGCTCCACACTAGAAGTTTTACTAATGCAAAGCAGAATGCAATAGATCACATTTCCCTGAGTTTCCCTGTCATGTTTTGAATCATCTCGATCATAATTGGGATGAGTGGAAGTTATGGGAGACTTTGTGAACTCAACCCCTCTTGAATTCTTGCACACTCCGCTGTTAAGATTCAGGTAAAAACCTGTTGTGAAGGGTTCACACCGTGTTCCTGGTTTACATAACTGTTCCTGAGGGCTGGCTTCTGGAGGCAGCTGCAGGGGGTCCGGGACTGTTTGGCCCTCGACTCGGGGTGGTACGGCTGTGCGTGGGGGAAGTGCTGAGAGATAGAGTGACGGTCTAAACTGGGAAACTGGACCTGGGCCACAGTGGCATCGGAGCTAGAGCACTAACTGGTCTGAATGGGTCGCAGACGCCCACAGCTTATATCACATGTCAATCAGCGTGACCTTTCGGGTTTTATTGAGAGTTTGTGTCAAAGGACGTCGTTGAGAGGGAAACTACTCTCCCACTACTTTAGTTTAGACAGCTTTTTGGGCTGTTACCTGTTTTAAACAGACATTAATGGACATCAAAGTTACAAATCCTTTTAAAACATGTTAAAAATGTGCCATTTTTTTCTCAAAGAGATTTTGGAATTGTTGATTAACTTCATTGTTTGCGCAATACTTTAAAGTTTTTGTGTGCATGCCAAATTGTCTGCGTCTATATAGAACTTTTGGACATTTTCAATATATTTTTATTTCATTGCTCTCTCACGATGCCAGATGCAGAGCTGCTATGAAAGGTGTTCACCTGCCATCTGAGTTTGAGGAAGGCACAAAAGTCCAAACAGATAACCTAGGTGCAGCTGGCCTATACGTGTGATTGGGAACACACAGGCGTTACCGGTTGTTATGGTAAATATCCATTCACTCATATGAGAGCGCGCTCACAGCCAGGCCTCATGGCTTGCGACACAGGGTAAGGCTAATTTGGAAAGTCATGTCTGTGGATGGTCAGGCCACAGCTGTGAAACTGGAGCCTGAGTGTTGATATAGAGCAAAGAAGCTGAGACTCAGAGACTCTGAATCCCTGCACTCATGAACACAACACTTGTCTCCAGATTTAAGCTCATAACTGAAAAATGCAGACCACTAACGTGAAACCTGCAGTGTGGTAGTATGCACAGAAAAAAGAAGAAATCCGGCACAGTAAACTGCATCTTCAGTTAAGTTAAAGACATCCATGACTTGACTTTGAATGAGTGCAAAGTAAGTCTATAAACTAGGATTAGTTATCTATCATTTAAGTAGACAGTCATCGGCATATTGTGGTGTGGCAGGTGAAGGGCCCGGGTCCAAGCCTGCAGACAGAAGGACGTTGACTTAAATAAAATTACAAAAATAGAACAAAATAACCAGAAACTAAAGAAAGAAAAGTGCAGAAGAAAAACTGGTAACGAAGTAAAACACATGAAGCTAAACTACAACACAGAAATAAGGTCAAACCCAGCTAAACGTGGAAGAGGAGCTTTATGACAGAAATGAATGATTGTTAGTTGACAGCTGGCTCATCACCTGATGATACTTATGGGACCTTATGAGGTTTTATGCAAAGCAAACATGAAATCAGTGCATCAGGAGACACCTGAGAGGTGTCAAGCACGCTGTCCTCCGGGGAAACCGGGATTTTAGGTGGGACTGCCGTTTGCATCACAGTGTCTCTGCGCTCCCCCCTCCCTCTTTCTACTCTGTCACACGATGTGTGTTATTTATTACCTGTCTGGTGGTGAACTGCTGCACATGATCACATTACTGATGCAGGGTAATGATGGGAACACTTATAAAAAGCAGAGCTGGACCGGAGGGTTTACGGAAAACGATCTGATTAAAATCGTCTCTGTACTCAGACGTGAAAGTTTCTTTGCATTAGAAACAAAACACAATGTTGCTAAACTGTCACGCAGCCACACATGCAAAGCTTTGATTAAAAGAGGTAAAGAAGAAAGTCCCTTCTCTGTCCGGAGACATTCCCTGCATCACAACGTTGCATGTCACACGACAGCAGCGCCAGAGATCGTAAACTGCTCTCTCGTTAAGCAGATTTTGTCAGTGAGTCACTAAATAAAAACTAGTCGATTCTCCACAACTTCCATGACGCAATCCAAGACAAAGAGGTTATTTTTACTCCTTTAGGAGATGGCAGACTGGATTGTAGTTTCTCAGCTTCATCAATTAAGAGAAGACACTTGGGAGACTTGGGGGAGAGATTCAACACCGTTTATACACACTGCAGGATCCAAAGCACCAGAGCTGCAAGCTCAGGTCAGACATGTCAGTCTCCACAAGGCAGAAACATTTAACTGTTAGAGTACGACTGTGACTTTCTACAATGATCTTTTGTGCAGGCTCGTGTGGAGCAGCAGAAGGTGAGAGGTTGGACCAGGCGGCCACAGCTGTTGCCTCGTCTCTCTCGGAGACTTCTGTGAAGTTCATTCTTGCCTTTTAGAAACTCGTCCGGGCACAAAAAACCCCCAGTGACCAATCAAACGAGGGGACCCCTGGCCCAGTCGGCCAATAGTGACAGAGAATGGGGTATAAAAACTAAAGTTGTCACCTGTCAGAGCTGGGCTACCCCTTCATTTGGTGGACAGGATCTGATCCCGGGATCTGTTACTTCCTTCTTTTCTCCTAAGCAGGTAAAACAAGGAAAAAAAAGCCACATGATGTTTTAGTTTATCTTTATGATGATTCTGTAGACTTTTTGATTTATATTTGGACTAAAGAAAAATGATTCAGGCTAAATCTCGTTAAATAAAAATCCCAGAAAGTTTATATTTCCCAAAAGTCTGCAAGATTCAAACTATTTGGTGAAATCTGATCCATGATGAATCCTCCTCTCGTGATTTTATTTTGGGATCCTCTGAAGCTGTGCACATATTTTCCTTGCATGGACACAACAAAAATCCTCCTCGGGTGTGCGGTTAAGCTCGCAGCCTCGTGCTGTCGGCTGCTGTCAAGGAGCAGCTTCAGCTGCGTCTTTGAATAGTTTAGGAGCGCTTGATTTAGCCGCGGAGCACTCTGAGACATCCACACTTTGACCTTTATTCCACCTCCGTGAACTGACCTCCCTGACCGGAACAAACAGCAACAGCGTGCCAAGTTAGGAGTCCACGCCTGAGTGATTCTGCAGCTCTGCTGGGTCTCACAAAGGTCAAGAGAAGGTCTGTCTATGTTGGAGTAAAAATGTGATAAAAGTATTTAAAGAAGTTTTCTAACATCGTTTAGGGGATTCAAAAAAAAAAAAAAAAGAGGATAGGACTTGGCATAAAAATAAGGACCTGAAGTGTGAGTTCGAGCAGCAAACTGGCTGGAGTGAAAACCAGCCATCAAAATGTGCTGCAGACCCCCTGCAGAGATGGGAGGGGTGCAGGAGCCCTATTAATAGTGAGGGGGGGGTGGGGGGGTCAGAGATTTACGAAAGCAGAGATGTCATGTGAGCAGCACAGCTGAAAGAGGAAAATGTGAGAGGAAACAAGGAAATGGAGCCGCAGACAGAGTGAGAAGGTGCCTCCTCGTCATCAGAGGCTCATAGACAAGCGCCTGAGTTAGTTGTTTTAAATCTGCAGCAGGTGAACAATAAATGAAGTAAATTGTTCTGATTCAGCAACACAGAGAAGAAAAAAATCCTGAAAAACTGCACAAGACTGAAACCAGCCTGTAGTCTCATCAACCGACTCGACGGACAAAACAAACAAAAATCTTCTCTTGTCTTCTGTCAGTCGGAGTAGGAACCGCAACCATGACGAAGAACTGCCACAACGACTACAAAATGAAGTTCTCTGCGGACGAGGAGTTTCCTGATCTCTCCCAGCACAACAACCACATGGCCAAGGTACAAGCCCACCGCTGGCGTGGCCCTGATGGGGCCCCGCTGGCCCGGTGACCCCAACGGCCGTCGGTCTCAGAACACACAGTTAGAAAAATCACTTCAAACCAAAGTGTTTTCTTGTTCATCTGCTAATATTTACAAAGAGGAACTCTTGAAATATTCTGACCTGCAGCGTGTCGAACCCTCTAGGTGCTGACCAAAGATATCTACACCAAGCTGAGGAGCAAGTCAACCCCCAGCGGCTTCACCCTGGATGACGTCATCCAGACTGGCGTTGACAATCCTGGTAAGAAGAAGAGTCATCAGCATAGAGTCAAACACACCAGCAGAGAAGGGCCTGGTGGCGGTTAAGATTATCTGAAGCTGGAGCAGAGTCGGTGTCTAGTGTCAACCCTCCTTCTCGCCCCGAAGGTCACCCCTTCATCATGACTGTGGGCTGCGTTGCTGGTGATGAAGAGTCCTACGAGGTCTTCAAGGACCTGCTGGACCCAGTCATCTCCGACCGTCATGGTGGATACAAGCCCACCGACAAGCACAAGACCGACCTGAACTTCGAGAACCTGAAGGTGAACGGACGGTGCTGAACCTTAGAGAACTGGTTCACTCCACTATCTAGGTCTTCCAAAGGATCTTAATGTTTCTGATCATCTTCCGTAAATTTACATCCGCATGCTTCTCATATCCATAAACAGATAAGGAGTCAGATCTGTAACTAAGACATTTCACTCATTTATCCACTAAACCCCCCAGGGTGGTGATGACCTGGACCCCAACTACGTGCTGTCCAGCCGTGTGCGTACCGGCCGCAGCATCAAGGGATTCACCCTGCCCCCCCACAACAGCCGTGGAGAGCGCAGAGCCATTGAGAAGATGTCCATTGAGGGTAGGTGTCAAAGTAATTCAGGACAAAGCTCTTCTTTCGACTTCTTTCCTCTAAACGCCACTGTTGACCGGTTCTCCTCCCAGCCCTGTCCAGCCTGGAGGGCGAGTTCAAGGGAAAGTACTACCCCCTGACCGGCATGACCGACGCCGAGCAGGAGCTGCTCATCGCTGACCACTTCCTGTTTGACAAGCCCGTGTCCCCCCTGCTGACCTGCGCCGGTATGGCCCGCGACTGGCCCGACGGCAGAGGCATCTGGTGAGAAACCCGCTCAGGAATCGACAAAAAACACACAGCAGTCTAACAACAACAAAATTGGCTACGCAAGCGAAAATGGGCAAAGGGCAGCCTGGGAGGTGGAGGCGGTGTCCCTGGAAACGCCCAGATTGCCCCGGGTGTCACCTGCAGGCCGCTTTGGACAAAAGCGTCCGTTCAACAGCTAAATGTAACGTGACTGCTGTTAAAGCGGCTCTTGTGCTTCTGTCCGAGCGAGGATTTCCCATCTGAGCGAACGTCCAGAAGTATCATCGCCATCTGGGTCTTCCCCCTCCAGCAACGACCCGACTCATGTGTGAACATCTGTCCCGTTACCGACAGATGTTCACACACCTCCTGTCACATCCACTGAATCTGGACTGCTTCTAGTGCATGTGCACAGCGTGGCAGCTCTGTATTACTGTTTTTTCTAACATTTTCCGCTGTTTTCAACGGCCCGAGCTGGATATTCTTTCTCTTTCAGGCACAACGACAACAAGACCTTCCTGGTCTGGGTGAACGAGGAGGATCATCTGCGTGTCATCTCCATGCAGAAAGGAGGCAACATGAAGGAGGTTTTCAGACGCTTCTGCGTTGGTCTGCAGAAGGTAAAAGACGCACAAATATTTCCACATAACACAAAGACACGTTTGTGTGACCGCTCAAACCAGCATGTTTCGTTTCAATCAAAAATGTTAATAAATAAACGACGTCCTGTTCAGTCGGAGCCCCTGTGAATAATCTGTCTATTCACTCGTCTGACCAGATTGAGGAGATCTTCAAGAAGCACAACCGCGGCTTCATGTGGAACGAGCATCTGGGCTACATCCTGACCTGCCCCTCTAACCTGGGAACTGGTCTGCGTGGTGGCGTGCACGTCAAGCTGCCCAAGCTCAGCACACACGCCAAGTTTGAGGAGATCCTGACCAGGCTGCGTCTGCAGAAGCGTGGCACAGGTACTGAAGAACAGACCCTCCCCAGGTCGGAGTAGTGGCCTGAACCCGCCTCTCAGCGTTTTTCATGGTTCCATCTGAAGAAAGCGTCAGTTAGATAGTATTTATGTCTAAACCAGTTCTGCCACTGAAACACTCGGCTGTCGTGGAGTAAGTGGCTCCCTGCAGATGATACTGATGGACGCTGACTGTGGGTTTCTCCCCGTGCTCTCCCCTCCAGGTGGTGTGGACACAGCCTCTGTGGGCGGCGTGTTCGACATCTCCAACGCTGACCGTCTGGGCTCCTCTGAGGTGGCGCAGGTGCAGCTGGTGGTTGACGGTGTGAAGCTGATGGTTGAGATGGAGAAGAAGCTGGAGAAGGGAGAGTCTATTGACGGCATGATCCCCGCCCAGAAGTAAAGCGGACAGACGACCCATGACTGAGTGAATGTCTGCGTTTGTTTTTTTTTTATTATTGTATAAAAAAAAATCAACATGTAGCCTTGTTGTAAAGTTATTTTACTGGTTTCGACCTGGTGGCTACTTTCTACTTCTACTACTTTTGTCCGGCTCCTTCCTTTCTTACCTCAGTTGACCTTCTTTTTGTTTGGTTCCTCTGACGTTCACCGTCTCCCCATCTCCTCTGTAACATCCTGGGATCAATCCATGCATAGTCCGGTCGTGGCTATGTGCACACACCGAAGGATTTTGTTTTTTCGTTGTACAATATAACTGGACTATTAAACAAAGCCCCATGTAACAAAAACCTTTGGTTTGCATTTGTTTTATCTTTCAGCACCGGTGCAGGTTTGACATGATCTTCATCAGTCACACACACAAACATGATGCCACAACGCAGCTGAAAGAGGGTGAAAGTCTTTATTCGTATGTCATCATTTCCAAGGAGACATGCAGGACTGCAGCTCGATCATTTCTGTTACTTCAGCCCAGACGTTAGGTTTTATTGATCAACAGCGACAGCTTCAAATACACTACACAAACGAACTGCAGCTGTGAAGGTTTGGCTCTAGCCACATCTAGAGAGCAGCCTCAGCGGGGCGAGGCCCCGTTGCACACACATAAAAAACAAAAAGAAATTGCATAACTATCCCTAAATCACAGCTTCACATTTTCAAACAGTGGCGGACACCTGGAATTTCCCATGAAACGGACAACCCCTGCAGAAAAGGTCACAGACTTCCATCTTTCCCATTTCAGTGTTTGCTCGGACGCTGCAGCGCCGACTGCTCGGGGGAAAGTACGATCAACCTTCGTTGGTTTTTGGTGTGTTTATTTGTCTATCTCGACCATTTTGCGTTGAGCAAGTGCTTTTTGTAAAAGAAACAACTGAAGATGACATATTTTTGACCCCATCTGCCTCGTCGCCGCGCGGCTGCGACTTCACCCGGCGCGTCGGCGAGGCGGTCGAAGGGTTAACAGTCACGAAGCGGCAGAGATACTTCAGTTTCTATGTGAGGAGTTTCCGAGGTCACAATCAGTGAAAAATAAAAATTATATTAAAAAAAAATCCCCGGACGAACAAAAAAACACTTTTGTAAAAGTAAAAACATTCCTGCTTTTACTTTAGTTTCCAAATTCAACATCGTGGCATCACTAACACCCAGTGGCACATCTACTTCAAGACGCTGCTGTTGGTTGGTAGGCGCAGACGATTCAGCAAAACAAGCTTTCAAAATGCAATTATTATTATTGTTCTTTCAAAAGATATTTTAAACAAAAAACCTTTACAGGAAAAAAAATACAATAAAAGCTGCCAGTTCAGAACAAAGAAAAACTGGCAAAGAAAATAAAAAGTGCTCAATTAGTTTCAAAAACAACAAATATCAAAATGAAAAAAGGAACGAGAACAGTCTTCATCAAGGCCTTAAGTCCCGACTCGCGGCTGCACTGCGCTACAGTCGAGGCGACGGCGCTGCTCCACAGGCGGCACGCCGGCGGCGCGCCGGCAGGACGACGGCTTTCAATCACACCGATGACACTTTATTTATCGTGAAGCGGCAGAAGCTAGAAATCCTGGTTATGATCAAGAAGAAATAAAACCAGACGGCCTCATCAGCAGAACACGCTGGTCAACTCTGCAGTGAAGTCGGTGTCACTGTCAGACGATAATTAGGGAAAATAAAAGGGTTTTTTCTAAACAATGCCGGAGATTTATTTCTATTTTTTGCGTATCACACTGTTTCATCTTCATCACCTCTGCATGTTTACTGTGTGTAAACATTCACCACGAGTGTTTAGGTGGTACATTAAAGATGGTTTCTGACCGATTTTCTTCAGGTTCTTTGTAAAACTCCGGCTGAGACGCGCGACTAAGTCTGAAATGAATCGTTCCTATTTTCTGCTCTTTAGCAGCAGCTGAGACGGAGGATTTGTTGAGTCCAGGATCAACACCGAGGACCAGTTTAGAGCGGCTACCTGCCAGCCACCGCCGCCCGGCAGCAGACGAACACGCCGCGCCGCGCCGCTCAGTCCGTCACGTCTCTGCATGTCTCCCTCCGGCTCACTTTTCACGTGACAGTCGATGACGACGACGGTCGTCGACGTCTGCATGTTTTAAAAGCACTAAAGAAAGAACATAAACTTAACACACAAAAATAAAAACCTCTTTAAATAGCAGCTTTTAAAAAAAGGAATGATGACAAACGTAACAGAACAACCACAGATGTATCGCTCCTCATCGTTCTCAGCAACAGCATCATCGTCACGCGTGAACTCAAGGAGGTGATGGCGTGTGCTAAAGCAGGGGTCGAAGGTCACAGGGGGTCATCAGAAGTCTGTCGATGGCAGCGCGTCCGCGTCTGTGCATCCATCTGACCGGCTGTGATTGGTGGAGGTGAGGCATCGCCAGCCACGCTGGAGGAGGTGGAGCCCGACGAGGACGAGAGAGCGACTCCTGCTCTTCCTCCTCATCCCTCCTCTTCATTCAATCTGTCCTGACCGCCACCCCTCTGCCCCACCTCCGGTTGCCCTCAGAGCTCCAGCTCCTTGGACACTTTGGTGGCGATGTCTCTGAAGGCTAACGGTGCCCCCCACAGGCGCTTGAACCTCACGCCGCTGCTGTGGCCCAGCCCGCTGGGCAGCTGGCAGACCTCGGCCTCGAAGGCCACACGTGCACCGGCTGCTCCGTGGGTGCAGGACAGGAGGAAAGGCCCGGCCAGGTGGACCTGGCAGCCACAGCCCTGCGCCGCCTCGCGCAGCGCCAGCACCACCTCGGCCGGGTCGCGGGGACTCCGCACCCTCACATCCCAGCCGCATCGGGGGGTCCGGGGCTCGGCCGCTTTCTGATGCCCAGATAGATGGCGACTGCAAAGGGTGAGAGGAGGAAGAGGAGCGATGCAGGAACAGGAAAGGATGCGAGAGGTTTTACAAAGAGAGAGAGAAGGTGAGGATGAAGTGGGATGTTGAGGACCGGAGGGGACGACGCCAGAGGAGGACAGACAAAAGGGTTGAAGGAGGTGATTTACACGCAGGACACGAAGGCATTTCAGATTGTAGGAGTTGATGTATGAGTGAGAAAGATGAGTGAACGTTTGGTTGAATGAGTGAACATACGAATGACAGACAAGGGGAGAGGAGAAAAACTATTAACATCACACTTCACTGGACTTCAATTTCCAACAATTGAACCTGCAACATGCAAGTAAATCCTGTAATTACTGCTAACACAACTGAAGTGGGGGTAGAGCAACACGACTTCAGCGGACACTTATCACCACCAGACGGACCCTGCCGACGTGGGTGGGGCAGTCATCTAATCACCTAACACGAGGGTCTACGGCCACACCACAGTCTGTCAGCTAAGCTGGTCTGCAGCTGCTGCTTTACCTGCTGGTTTTAACCTGCGACGGCGCTGGAGCAGCCGAGGCTGGGAGGGAGCACACGAAAGCCTTTAGAAACCCAACCCACAGACAACACAAATGAGAGGGCGCGTCTGCGCTGTAATCTGCTGCGCTGGCGTCACCAAGCGTAAAACGCGTCTGCGTTTGCACATGCACGGCATTCCTAGACGCTTGTCAACAGTATGATTGTGGGTCTGTGCTGGAAGTGTGAGCTCTTGAAAATGAACCGTCCTGGAGAAGAGGGCCGAGATTTGTTTTAATGTGTGTGTTTAAATGCTCTATTTAAATGTGCTGTTTACTTTAAAAAATAGTACGTAGAAAACAAATTAAAAAAAAAACGGACTTGTGAAAAATAACCTCAATCATCACCCATCTGGAGAGTGCGGCGGTGCATTTCTCTGTACTGCACTTTTATTTATATTTATTTATATTTTGGGGCGCCAACGTAGAGCCAGGAGGTGCGTCAACAGCGGCTCGGGGCGCCACGAGAGTGCGAAGGTCACATCAGGATAAATGCACCTCAGATCCACACTGGTTTTCGCATAAGATCTCAATTCTGTATTGTTTTAGTGTTTGATTTTATGTTTTTTTTTCTTATTTTCCTTAGTAATCTCCTTTCATTTAAACACACTAGGACTGCTATATTTTTCTTTTAAAGTTGTAACACTGTTTGCATGGTTGGGCTGTTTTTTATCACGGTGGTGTCAGACTCCACCGATTCATTTCTCATCAACGACTGCAGACACGCTGCTGGAGTCATTAGGAAGAAGCTTAAGAGCAAAAACAAGAGAAGGAGTCCTGCAGCAGATGGTCTGGTCTCCACAGCTCTGATCTGGATTACACCAGGAGGCGGGACTCAAACCGGTGGCGTTTTAAACTCCTATTCGATTCACATCAACTCATCATGGTGTCATTTTATATACAAAAAAAAAAAAAAACAATCTACACAAAGAAAAACAACAATCTAAAAAGAAAAACAATCTACACCTGATTTTGAGTGTACGTGTACTCACCTTGTGACCGGAGATCTGCTGATTCTCTCAGATTCATCTGTGACCCTCAAGAAGAAGACAAACGCATCTGTTAGAAACCAATCGGCCAACTGCATTTCTGCCTCCCCACATCTCCCACCCTCTGTCCGGTTTCGGCGCATCCGTTTGGCAGCACGGTTACACCGACCAACTCAGGCAACACAGAACACGAGTAACATGTTCAGACGGAACACGGATGGATCATCACCCACGTCAACAGACGACTACACTGAAACACGGGATGGATGTGAAACCACGAAACGCAGAGGTGCCCACAAAACAAGTGAGAGGAACCAAAACTGTAGAGTTTAAACGAGACCGACGTGGTTCAACAGACAACAATCACAGAGTGTTGTAGACGTGGCCACACACGACAAACACAGATCTAATGTTGGGAAACACAAATCACTTTAAACTAATTTAAACTACACAGATCCCAAGATTCAAACTTAAGATCCTTGTGCATAAATTTAACATTATTACGGGTTAATGAAGTTTAAGACACTGGAATATACAAATACATGCACAGACAACTTGAATTCATTTACTGACATGACTATTTTATGTGTGAAATTTATGGTTTTAAAGTTTTACTTTAGTTTCTTCTGTAAAGAGCCAAAAGATGGAGAGGATTGCTGGAAATCATTCAGTTTTAGCTCGTCTCCCACGTCATTCTCCCACAGCCTGCACCTCCCAGTCGCGGCCAGCAGGGGCCGCTGCTGCTCTTCGCTCGAGACTCACGGCTTCATTTCCCAACCTGACAACATGTGTCCCACTGGACACGTTGTAAAATGACTACGCCTCAACTTCAGAAGCTGTAGCAGTGGAGTAAGATTAAAAAAAGAATCAAAAAGGTTTAGACTGTGGGTCTCAGATTTGAGCTCGTAGCTGAAACAGCCCTGAAAACTGTTCACGGTAAATCACCGTCATCTTCAACCTCAGAGGATTTATTCATGAATATTTGGAGAGGAATTCCTGTCAAACAAAAAGACGAATTTCAGAGACTGTTAACGTGTAGAAGGTATTACTGTTGATCTTTCTTTTTTGAAATTGCAATTAATTTTATTAAAGATTAATTGTAATAAGCCTCTACGTAATTGTGCACAAGTAAAACCAGAAAGTAAAAACTCCTCAATAACTGGTGCAAAGACGCCCAAAACACATCAAGGATCATCCCTACTTTAGGAAAAAAAAAAAAAAAAAACAATCCAAAGCATCTTGAGCTGATTGGACTCCACCCATCCACCCACTCATTCTCCCACCCACCCAACCATCCATTCATTCATCCTTCCACCCTCCCACTCATTCTCCCACTCATCCATCCATCCACCCAACCACTCATTCTCCCATCCATCCATCCATCCATCCACCCACCCACCCACCCACCGACTTATCCATCCACCAGGACCACCGACTCTACTCTGTCCCACCTGAAGCGGTGAAGCCTGCCACTCTGGGAAAGATGCTCAGCTTAGCGGTTTTTATATTTGCCACGTCTTCCTCCTTTTTCTTTCTTTTTTTTTTTTTGGCGTCCAGGTACAGGACAACAAACGCTGCATGAGTCTCTCATTCTGACCAGACACCAACATACTTCACCATCTAAGGCAGCAAGTTTATAAACTTCCCACAAACCCAATGGTTGGGAAAACTCCCAAACATGTCATCTAGTTGAGTTTATAGAGCTGGTTCGGTGCTCAACGACCACGACAAAAAAACAAAAAAACCACCTCTACTGTTGGAGGGGTTGGTGTCAACTGGGGGATATAAGTATTATAATGAGAGAAAAGCACAAAAGATGGGAAACTAGAAAGGTGAGACAGAAAAAGAGAAAAGAAACGAGACAGATGAGCTGCTAAGAGCAGTATAACAGGACGATCATCGTGCATCTTCAGAGGAGCTGTTGAAGATCCTCGTTTAAGAGAAGGATAAATCCTGGTTACATAACTAATCCTGATTAAAGCAGCAGCGATGCCAAGTCAGTGAGGCAGGGTGACTCCTGAACTCCTGATGCTTCTCACGGGCTTCTGCTGCTGCAGAGGCCTCAAACATATGTAAAAGTCACGAGTTCAAAGCTGCAGGAATCCAACTTCAAATCTATTTACTGCCGCACATTTTCACCCACACATCAGGTTTCTATGGTCCAGACTTTGACAAATCAAATGTTCGGAGGGCAAGGTTACGTAGGAGGCGGACCTGCGGCCTGCAGGTCTTCTTTTTATTGCCTTAAGCCACTTTCTTACACTCTCTCTCTCTCTCTCACTCATATATATACATATATACACATACACACACACACACACACACACACACATACATACACACACACAGACATACACACACACACACACACACACACACACACACACACATACATACATACACACACACAGACATACATACACACACACACACACACACACACACACACACACACACACACAAGGTACTCTCTAAGTTACTTACCAGACACTTTTTTGAAATACAGAACGGACTGTAAAAATAATCTGAAGCTATGAAACCAGCAAGAAAACCTCAAAGGAAGGTAGACCCTCATACCCTCATACCCTCATACCCTCATACCCTCAGACCCTCATGTGTGGAATATTTTGGGGGTTTGTATTACTAGTTAAGACAAGTCAAGGATTTCTCTCATTTTCAAGCATGTAGTTTGCTGACTTTGGTTACTGATGTCTTAACATGTTTAGGAAACATTGGTCTCTGCGCAGTAAAACTTGCAATAAATCATTTTTGGCTCTAATTTTTTTAATCTGTATCGTTTACTGTTTTAGATCAAACAATAAAACATTTCAGGTTAGCTGGAAGCTCTTGAAAATGACTTTTGGCCAAATATCAACAAGAAAGACAAAAGACTTAAACCTAAAACTGAGCCAGTGATGAACCTGACATCGCCAGCAGCTCATGTGACTCGTGATCACGTCGTTTACCCCAAAGACCCACGACCTCATTTACCTCCTACCTCCGTCTTGGAGAAGACCATTAAATAAGCCCCTCCCCCTTCCTGTCGGCCAGTTTTTCTTCATTTTCTCAGTCCTCCTGTGGGACTGCTGGTTTTCTAGCAGCATGAGAAACATGCTGCTTATTACACTCATTGAACCAGTGCAGTTGAGTTGTAATAAACTCATCAAATATGTAACACACACACACACACACACACACACACACACACACACACCTTCTTCACAGGACTGTGCCGTGTTTGTGTGAATTATGCGTGCTCTCGCTATGCGCTTGTACAGATTTCTACCTCTAAAGACACAAAGACGAGCGTCCGTTTTACCGAACACTTTGATCCTTGAAGTTCATCTGCATCACTTACAGCTTCTGATGGGAGCTACAGCATCAAGCCGAGCCGACACAAGCAGACCAGACAGACAGACAGACAGACAGACAGACAGCTGCTGATCAGAGTTTATGAAATACAAACCATATCTGCTCTGCAGGAGAAAACTCTGTAAAAATGAATAAAACACTACGTTTGTCCTCCAGGTCAGGGCTCTGCGAGACTTGGGTCTCTAAAATGTCACCGGTCGTTCACTTTATCCCAATCAAACTCCAAAATAATAAAACAGCTGCTTTGAATGTTGAATTTTTTCATCCCAACATCCCGTTGACGGACACAGAAAAACATAAAAAATACAAACGTATGCAAATGGCGTGCACCTGATGTGGGATGAAAAAACACAATCAGATATCCAATAAATGATGAAAGAATTGACATCTATCAATATATCAAGAAACGGATGTTCCCTGATCGAATGGACTGGCGTGTTCTGAGCTGACGAGGATTTTGTCAATGACGCCCTGCAGCGAGGTCAGCGTTGGTCACTAACTCGACAGA
Organism: Xenentodon cancila; assembly: GCA_014839995.1. Classification (NCBI taxonomy): domain Eukaryota; kingdom Metazoa; phylum Chordata; class Actinopteri; order Beloniformes; family Belonidae; genus Xenentodon; species Xenentodon cancila. The sequence goes on from CM026201.1 coordinate 28,875,524, forward strand.
GCAGTCAAACGCCACGAAAAAGGAGGCAAAAAACAAAAGACAGAAAGAAAGAAAGGAAACCTCCTGCAGAATTCCTGCCAGGACCATCCCGGCTGCAGTTCAAGCGCTGCGTCGCTGCCGTCCACAGACAAGAGGAAAAACTATTTAGTAGAAGATGTCTCCAAAAGAGATACTTTAGTCCTCGTACAAGTATAAATGTAATTGTATTATATGTCATTACTGAAATAGACAAAACTTTTGTACCAACAAACAAGTCGTCTGATTTCAGTCTCCACCTAAATGTAGTTTTTTTTTAATGGTTTAAACTCAACCACTGAGTAAAGTCAGATACGGGTTTTTTTATTCATAAACTCCAACCTGCAACAGACGGCTGATGGAGGGTAGCGGGGATGACACGACGCGGGTGGGCGGGCGGATGGGCGGGCAGACTCTCAGACAGACAGGTGCAGCCAGAAAACACGGGAAAGGAAGACTTACTAACTGTTTTTGTCCCCTGTGGGAGGGTGCAGCCCGACATGGACTTGTTTGAGCTCTGACGTTTAGAAGGGTCAAGAGTGACCCTGGGAGGAAAGAGGGAGAAGGAAGTGAAGAGAGGATGAGAAGAATGGAAAAAGGAAAATTAGAGTCAGAGACATTGACTGAAAGAAAAAGAGCAAGTGGCAGATAGCAGGAAGAACAGGTAGAGAACAACTTAAAACAGAATGGACTGCAACTCTGGAGAAAGGAGGACGGGAAACTGGCAGGTGACTGGTGAGATAAAGCCAAAGTTGTTAAAGGGTCAGAAAAACAAACGAACAGATAAAGCAACAAAGAATAACAGACCATTAAAAGACAACGCGAGTCCATCTGAGCATCAGACCTGGGTCAGAAAAGGGCTCGCTTGCTTTATTCTTCCATCCTAACACTCGTGCAGTTAATGTCATTAAGAAAACACGTTGTGATAAAAACTTCCCCTCGAGCAGTTTTTCATCCCCTAAAAACCTGCGTTACGATGAGGAAGAAAACTGAGGGCTTCAAAGAACGAGGGACGAAGGTGTTTCCTTCAACGCGTCACCAGTCACATACGAGTGTCTGAGTCCATCATATATCGTTATCCACGTAACCTCCATGAACGGATTTAAAACATCAGAAATGTCCTCAAGCGAACGCAGATCTCAGAAACGATCCGGTTACTGTCCGTGTTCATGATCATTCATTTATCAACCTGTTTGGTTCCCTATTACACTTTAACATCTTATACAGAAATGTATTTACAGTAAAGATCCTTTCAAAATCTACCTCTCACATTTGCGAAAAGCTGTACGAATTTTAAAAGTAGGAATAAATCAGGGACCAAATGTTGATTGTGGAAGTTAAAGTATTGACAGTATTGTTAAATGACTGTTCGACCCAGGTCTGATATTGAGGAGGAAGAGACTTCATCATTAACAAGGAAGGCTGGCTGGTTAGTACTGGTTAAGGAAGAACCTACACGTCCACTAGAAGTCCTGACGATCTGCTGCCACTTAACCAGAACTGATAAACAGAAATAAGCAGTTAACTCTGATGCAACTGCTTGATGAGGTCTGTCTGAGCCATGACGTTCATTTAAACCTTTTATATTCTTCCTACAATCATCGCTCTCTCTTCCAGTTACACCTTTATTCTGCACCAGTAAAGTTAAACTCGTTCTCTGGAGTCTCCGCCTGGCTTCTCCTCTTACCTGCGGGTCAGTTTGGAGGTGAGTTTGCTTAGGAGGTTGGTCGTGGGCCGGGTCCTGGCATGAGGCAGCGGGCTGGCATCGTGGGACAGCGTGGGGGATGCTGGAGGAGCATGGGAGGTAGGACGGCGGTCCCTAATCTGCCCTCCGTGGAAAGTGCTCCTCACCGTGGATCCCCTGGAGAGACGGGATGAAGGCGTGGACGAGGAGGAGGAGGTACCAGAGGCACCGGCGATGCTGTGGGTGGAGGGGGAGGCCGGTGGCAGGCGGTGGGACAAAGTACTGAGAGGGGAGAGGAGGGAATTACAACCACGACGCCAGCAAGCCCAGCAGTCGTACAGAGCACTTTCTATTACAGTTCAAAATAATTGTACACAAACTCATCATCGCTGGAGCATTTAAGCAGAGATCTTACTTCCAAATAAAATAAAAACATTTTAAAGAAGTCAAAGTGAAAATGTAGCAATGTTGTGCAGACCATTGTGACATCATAAGTGACATCAATCTGTGTACAAACACAAAGATGCTGCATTTTATGTTTAAGATGATTAACGGTGGCAGGAAACATGACAAAAGCAGTAACTACCACATGTCTTGGCTCGATGGGTTGTTTTCCAATCAAAACCTTCCCTCAGCCCTCCATCGCCCCTTCAGACAACACGAGAATACAGACGGCGTCAGACACCTCCCCGCCCTTTTATTCTGTGGCGAGCCGGGGGCCTGAGGCGGCTTTTCATAACGCTCCAGATAGCACCCGCACACAGGATTCAAGCGGGCCAGAACCATTAGATGAGTTAGAAGAGCACCCGCTGCAAAGCAAAGTCGTTTAAGGTCAATGCAAACCGGCATGGAGGGCAACCGCGAATAAAACAAAAAACCCACGAGGGGACAAGTTGGAGGAACTTTCACAGAAGAGGAATCCTGAGTCTTTGATTTAACTCTGGAGCTCTGATTGGCCTGTTGAGATGCTTTGAACCAATCAGCTGCAGTGAACTTTTACAACTCCTACATCAGTGTACAGTTTGTTTAAAAACAAACCCACTGTGCCGCGCTTGTGTGCCTGCTTCCGTGCACGTGGTGGTGCCATCAAGCCGTGTGGCGTGGCGTTGACGAGGCCTCTGAGGCGAGGGGAGGGTTATGTTTGGAACGCCCGCCCCCAGCTCAGCCTCCCGTTCCTCCATCAGTCTTCCCTCGCTCTACCCGACGCGGCTTTCTGTTCCTCTGCACACATCGCCGTTAAAAATCATTAAAGTGAGTTGTAACGGATCGTTCTGCCTGCAGAACGGCAGAATCCAACAGTCTAATCGTTTTATGCCGAGAAAAAGGAAAATCACAACAGAGGGATGAAAGCGTCTCCTGCAGTGCAGTGACTCAGCACGCCGTCCGCAGCAACAGCTGATGTCCTTTTCCTCTCCTCTACGGGCATCTTATAAAACCATATTAAGTCAACACATTTGTACATTTAACAACGTCAATCCGCAAGTTTCGTTTTCCTGTAAAAATGTAAAAGCCTTGTTCTTCAAGGTTTTTTCCATCCGTTTGATTTTTTTTTTTAAACCAGAGATCACACGACCAGTGGAAACTGTCAGGTCCCGCCTCTGAAAGGCAAAACTGGAGAAAGATAAAGAGACGGAGGGACAGAGGTGAGACAGTGAGCGCAGGTAAAGGGAGAGGCAGACTGCCTTCTCGCCATTAGCCGGGATCCAAATAGCCACAGATGGTGCACATCTGTCTGACCTTCTAAAACGGAGACCTCGACATCTGCTGCTTGAATGCTTTAACATTAGAAACTACCAGAAAAACGGACTCAGATGCTGCTCTCACCTGTTTTCTTTGCCGTTTTGCAGCAGGGAGTGTCTCTCGGCGCCGGGCCGGTCGGTGCACACATACGTGTTCCTTCGAGTCATGGCACTGGCAGGGATGTTGTTCTGAGGAAAGACGCACAAACCCGGAAACGTGGATAAAAGGCGTGCTTTCATTGTGACGAGGTGGGTGAGTCTAAACGAGCACCATCGCTTTAAAACGTTCCTCATGACTTATTTCAACACAAAGTCGTCCCTTCCTGGACGGCAGACGCTCTTGAACTCTGCCGTGCAGCACGTTAAGGTTCATCTCAGGCTGATCTGACTGCCGTCTTCAACTCTTTACACATAACAGACTCTGTCTCTGGCGTCACCTCTCAGCTGACTGGATCTGAACTTGAACATAATTCTGTAAAAAGCATGACTGCACGTCAAAGCGCATCAATGCCTCCTGGGAACAGCCTCAGAAGTTCTCACCAACATCCAGGAGAAATTTAAAGTCACCAGTGTGAGATACTGGACCTTGGACTGCATTAGGTGCCATGTGAACCCCCGTTGGGGCGTGAGGAGGACCTGTTACACCTGCTCTCACTCTTAATGACTCCCACCTAAACAACCACAGCAAACATCCTTTTGTCATACCGTTGTTGAGTTCACGTCCTTGCGTCGGTCGGGTATCTCAGCTTTATTTGGGTTGTGGGCGGAGCTGACCATGGGACTGGAGGGGGTCGGGATGCTACGGGAACCCACGGCGGTGGCGCTTGGCTTTCGTATGGACAGCCGCTCCTCCTTCGCATCCGCTGCGACGCCGACACCGCTGGGACTTCTCTTGGGGTGCGCGGCTCCTGGCGCAGCAGGACCGCCTCGAGGAGCAAAACCAAGTTACAGAAACGGAAAACCCGAAAACTCCCGTCACAGTTCCAACATTCCTAAAGAATATACCCAGTTCTACCCGAGAAAACACATTCAAATCCCCTTTGTGGCCAGTCTGAATGTTGCCTTACAGAAGTCCGAGTGCCGTCTCTGCCGGTGGTACGTGGACGCGCTGCGCTGCGCCTTGTGGCCGGAGGAGGAAGACGGTGCGCCGGAGGAGGAAGAGGAGGTGGAGTGCTTGCTTGTTCCATTGGAGATGGTGCCGGGGCGGACTCGAGCTAGACTTAGACTGCTGCCTGAGCGCGACTCGGGGGCCTCCGTCTGAGACACAAACAGAAATGACAACAGGACTGGGATGTGGCCGCTTGTGGGTTCGGCGGGTCGACACGGCAGCAAACTAGTGAGAACCAGTGTCGGGTTGGTCTGATTCATGGCTCGTCAATCAGGAACGTGTCCAGTATTAGACCCAAAAGGAAAAAAAAGAAACAAAAAAACCTTGGCCTACCTCATTCTTGCGTCCCAGCAGCAGGTACGTGGCAGTGACGTCATCATACTTGTGTTTGACCAGCGAATCCACGACCGACTGTCTTTCGAAGCCCATCCCAACCATCACATCTAAAACAGGTCAAACCAAGTCAGAAGCCGTTTCTCCTCAGTAGCTCCAGCAGACAAAAGCACCGTCTGTAGTTCACACTTCTGCACAAGTCCAAGTTTAACGAAACGGCTCTCTTTGGTGATTTGTTGGAAGGATGAAAATGGTTCCAGTTCAAAGTGAGCCGGTTATTTTCTGGAAACAACTCCAGACGGCCTCTTTGAACTGGTCTGGTTCTTCGTCCTGGACCACCAACAAAATACAGAGGATGTCCCTCAAAGTGACACGTGAAGGTTCTGCACGCAGCCGCGTTAAAGGTGTGTGTGCAGCGGATGTTTCTGACACCGAAACCTTATAGTCAGAATCACTTTAACAACAGACTGTTAAAGAATCTGCAGTTAAAGAAGAAACAAATGAGTGGTAAAAGTGCTTCTCACCGATGCGGCTGGTATCGTGGAAGTCCTCTCCAGGCTCCGTGTAGGGCTTCAGGTCTTCGCCGTCATAGCCAGTGTTTATCCATTTATCTTTCATTATTTGCTGATAATGAAAAAGCATGATGGATGTCGTCACAAACACAACAAACCAAAGCAAATATGATTACTGTGATTTCCCTAAATCACAGTCCAGGCGCGGGACACGTTTCTGGACAGTTCTCAGCCAAGTTTCTCTAGTTTCACCGGCCTCCTCGTGCCGGGGTGACGTGCGAAATAAAGAAATAAATGTCATGATTATAGAAATATACCTGGCGTGGCACAAATAAATAACGCTGCAGAGTCGTCATGGATGTGAAAACAAACACAGAGACCCAAACGGTTTTCAGAACCAGGCTGTAAATGTTTAGTCCTGCTCTAAAATGACCACTTTAACATGGGAGTCACTGCAGATTGACTCGCTTTTGCAGCCGGCCTGTAGTGGCCAGTCCAGGAACTGCAACTGATCCTGGTTCTGGATGACCCCGTCCCTACATGCTGCTTGAAGCAGACTGACAGTTTGGGAAATGAGCAACATCTTTTCCTCGATTACAAGACAAGGATGGTTGAGCTCATCCCACTATTCTTCTTACCTCCAGCGAGCAGCGTTTGGCAGGGTTCATGACCAGGAAGCGGCGCAGGATTCCCTCACAGTCTGTGGACATGTAGAAGGGAACACGGTATTTTCCTCGCAGAACCCGCTCCCGCAACTCCTGAACGCAACAAAACAGGTCAAAGAGTTACTTGAGGCCACGTTTGAAGTCTGACTCGACCGAGTTCAGCCACCACGTCGCCCACCTTCAGGTTCTGCCCGTCAAAGGGCAGCGACCCGCTGACCAGTGTGTACAGGATGACGCCCAGGCTCCAGACGTCCACCTCTGGGCCATCGTACTTCTTCCCCTGGAAGAGCTCGGGGGCAGCGTAGGGCGGGGAGCCGCAGAACGTGTCCAGTTTACTTCCCTCAGTGAATTCGTTACTGAAGCCAAAATCGGCTATTTTGATGTTGGAGTCAGCGTCAAGTAGCAAGTTCTCCGCCTGCAGGACACACAGACAGCAGATGTGCACGGATGGAGGTATTTATTTACACTAGTTTATTAGTAAAAGGACTATTACTTCCATAAATACGAATCGCAGCAGGAGCTAATCCTTTCTGCTGGTGTTATGCAGGAAGTTTCTCTTTGGTATCTTTGGTAAAACCTTGTATTTTTAAATCAATTTACCTTCAAGTCTCTGTGAACAATATTCTTCTGATGGCAGTAGTGCACAGCTGAGACAATCTGAGATGATAAAATAAAGGCAAATCAGTTCAAACAATAAAAGATAATTGTGCTCGGTGATATTCTTGCATATGAATAGTTGCTAATTAAGGAGCTTAATTCAAACTTTCCTGCCTCGGATAAAAACCATCACATTAACAGCTGATTTAGTGCATTTTTGAATTGGATCCAGGGTTGAAAGAACACGGCGACTAAATATTAAGGCAGCACAAAGGAACTCAAACGTTAAACTCAGTGGGTCTGCTTGTAGTCGCCTCCACCACGCCGCCCAACAGTGACTGTCCGGTCTGGCTCAGTCACGCTCCGTTTCCTCTGGTCAGGACGTTGAGACGTTACTGCCTCTGCAGCCATGTTCACTGTAGCTCTATGACACAGTTTAATCAATGTGAGTGAGTTTGTGGACGTGATCATCTGACATACGGCCTTTTTCTGGAGTCACTTCACCATCACCTGTGAAGAGACAGACACAGCAGGTGTGAAACGAGGGGCGGAGCTTCACTGACCTGTCTGAACTTGGCTCTGGCCTCTTTCTCCTTCATTCTGCCGTGAGCCACGAGGTAGTCGAACACTTCGCCTAGTTGAACAGAAAGAAAACAAAATGAGAAGCGCATGGAGGCAAACGGTTCTAGATCTGAGGCGTCGTCAGGTTTTCATGCAAGTTAAACAAATAAGACAAATATACCATAAGAAACGTGTTCATTCATTAATGAAGCACATGATGCAACATTTTGGAAACTCTCTTTTGTGCAGCAATGACTTCAACTAAAACCCACCAACCGACAGACGACTTTGCAAAAACAAATGACAGACACATCTAATGCTCATATTTGATAAAGACGGGGGTGTCGCCGTCTCACCATGTACACGAGCAGCCAGATTTCAGCATGAATCAAAAGGACAACAAAGATCCCAACTAGGAACAACACAGTCAGCGTGCGATCATTTTAAAAATGTTTGATTTCGTGGTAAAGGAAAAGACTGACTGCCACTCAACACCTGACATCACAATCCTCAACTCAAGCCTGATTGTCACCCGACTGTGGATATTAGTCTTAAGCTTAAATGCTTCTCACAACATCTAATTAGTCTTTTATATCAACTTAGGATGAGTTTTAGTCCACTCATCCATAACGAACAGTTGTATTTCTGAGAAAACTTGCTCCTTGCTTCAAGTCCTTCCACAGCCTTTCTGTTGGATAAAAGTCTGGTCCTGGACCTGATCACACCAAATGTGACCACATTCCTAAAAACCTCACATACTTAATACTTACATCTTATACGGGCTCTGTTCCTTAAATAAGCAACCACCTACCACATGTTTGTCTCCTCTGGATAATTACTTTAAGTAATGTTTATCTACTTTTATGACTTCTTATGATGTGTTCTGCACCAATCTGGTTGTCTGGCAGCTTGAGCTCCGATTCCGAGTCCTGCTCACATAAGTTTGTTTTATATCTTCACAGAAACACCCATTTGAATAATACAACATTTAACTGTAAAATCAATTCTCACCAAAAGTGTCCCTAAGACAGCATATTCTATCCTCGTGTACATGAAAACCTGAAAACAGTTTCCCGAATACGGCAGAGGCCGAGTTAAAAGGAGCTGGACGTCAGCTGGTAAGCTGCTGCAACCTTTTAAGGAACTGGAAGTCAAAGATCACACAGCATCCAGAGAGACAGGCGGGAGGAGATTAGGGGATCGTAAAGAGAGAAGAAGGAGGAGGAGGCGGCTGCAAAAATAGATTGGCGGATGCAAAGCAGCTGAGCAACATCTATGTAGGAGAGAAACTATCAAAACTACCACCTCACTAATGAAACCTTAAATTAATCAGCTGCTCACACTCAGCAGTTGAGAAGTAATGAATCTAACTGGCACAATTCAACACTTGGCAGCGGTGATGCTGCCGGTGGCGGGACTCACCTCCGCTGGCGTACTCCATGACCAAGTAAAGCGTCTTGTCCGTCTCAATCACCTCAAACAACTGAACTGTGTCACACAAACGGAAAAAAAGATGTCACCACAAACGTCAGCGTGGAAGGACTTGTTTTACCCGACAACTCCTGCCAGTAACTCACCTATGTTGGGATGGTGGAGAGTTTTCATGATGCGTACCTCACGGAACAGCTGAAGAGAGGATTAAGCAGGAGAACCGGGAAAGAAAAGAGCAAAAGTTGCATATGAAGGATAATACAAGTTACACTGATGTGTGGCGAGCAGCGACTATAATAATGCTCGTTGAATGCGGGTCTTTGAAGGAAAATCCATTTTTATTTCTCATCCATTATCACACAACATGTCCTCTGTTAATTCATTCAGCTCCCAGCTGGTGACACCGCTTCCCTCCATCCATCTAATCACATCATACGTGTTCCCCGTCACGTCTGACAGACCACCTCTAAACCCGGGATCACCCCAGAGAGCGCCCTGCTGACGCTCGCTGACAATGAGGCCCCCTCCCCTGGGTGTGCTTTTCCTCTGCATCCCCCCATCCATCACTGAGCTACAAAACTGCTGCCTCATCCCGCCACTCTGACGCAGCCCCCCCTCTGTCTAATTAAAGTAATGCACTCTTTCTGTAAACTAATTTACAACGATGGCAGAGGGAATGTGCTCAAACACGCTGATGTCGGTCATGAGACGTCTACAATAAAGACAGAAACGGAGATGAAAATCTGAATAAAACCCAGTAAGTCAGTAATCCTACAGAGGGGTTCTTTAAGGTTTAAAAAAAAAGGACGCCATCGATTTATTCAGCCAGATCAGTTGTTTTAATTTGGTTTTAAGTGACAAAGTGAGATACTATGACCTCTGAGGGGAATGTGTGTTACAGATGAGCGTGTCAGCAGGAAACTAGAGCATAAATAGAAAAGAAGGCAAATGACAAAACAGCCAGCAATATGAGGGAGGACATCGTGAGAAGAAGATGACTAAACACAGGAGGAAAGAAATATGAAGGAGTGACGTTATCGACAGCACAAGCTGAGAAGGCTCGACTCCATTGTTAAGACGTTTTGCTGCATAAAGCTTTGACTAGTATTTTCCTCATGATAATTCTTGTAGAATAAATTACACACGTGTTAAAAGAAAGAAGAGAATATGTGAGGACAAAAAAGGCGAGCGGGGCCAGTGAAAAGAACAAGGAGACAAAAGCTGGAATGCATCGATGGCTTCATTCTGCTAAGTGAAGCTGAGCTGCTGCTGGGAAACGCTCCTCCCTCCCTCATCGGCACCCAGACCTCGTTTCTGTGATAAAGGATTTTACAACCAACACACGGAGATGACCTTAAGTTATAGAGGAGCCAAAAACACTACAACTGACTATCAACTGAAGTGAATGACTTTGTTAATGCTTTAAAAGTAATGAAGTTGTTGAAGTGTAAATGATCAAAACAAGTTACATTTGAATAAAACGTGGGATGAGAAACTGTTGGGTGGCACGAGATCGTCACTGCTGCACAGGACTGTTGTCTTTGCTGCCTGGCAACAACGGCAGTGATGACGAGCTTTAAGCCATGCTGTTGCCTCAAACATCTGGGGTGCAGAGGTGCTCCTTCACAGTCTCATGTCCAGGACTACGTCAAACTAGACCACTCCTGTCCGTTACTGACAGCAGACTGTCATACCTCAGAGGGAGATGTCCGGAAAACCTCACTAGGGAGGCGTCCAGGAGGCATCCTCACCAGATGTCCGGAGCCACCTGATCTGGCTCCTCCAGATGTGGAGGAGCAGCAGCTTTGCTCTGAGCGCCTCCTGGACGGCCGAGCTTCTCACCCCGTCTGAGGGGTGCGAAGGAAACTCATTTTTACACCGCGAGCTTCCTCTGTAGGGTGTAAAAATGATGTAAAAACTAATAAAAAACAAAAGAGAAACACACGCACAAACAACTGTTTCCTTCTGAACATGATCAGATCATGATGATCATGATCAACTTCCTCATATGGAGGACTTGATTACTTGATCATCAGCAAGTGTATAAAAATAGAATATTCTGTTTTTTTAAGCTGGCTGGTCTGGAGTCTTTAAATTAATGTTAACAAAATGCCAAAGGGGAAAGACATAAGCTCCTCGTCTGAAGCATAAGAACTCTTCATCCATGAGGCCATCTGACCAACTGTTGGCTGGGCTGAAAGTAGGTCGAGCAACAGAGCTCTGATTGCATTTACCTTAATCTAAATAAGACAATGTTCCAATTAGGTATTTACATTAGTTGCTTTAAATATAACATTGAAATTCATTTCATATCCTATTTCCAGGGAGACACGCAAAGCTCCTGTTGTTTGCAACAAAACTAAACATGAATTTGTTTGTACCACATAGCACAGTGTTGCCTTAATCTGATTAACAAGTATTTTGTCTAAGTTAACACACTCAAAGATACCAAACACACCAGCAAATCTGCAACAAAAAAAATAAATCATATGAATGTGCTGAGGGTCCAGTCAGAGTTCAGACCTCGGCGTAGATGAAACGCTGTGGCTGTGACAATTCGAGGTCCTGATGAGAGGACATGATTTATTTATTTATTTATCAAGTCCTGACATATCGACAGAAGACTTTAATTTTCTCATTCCTGTCTGCGCCGCAGGACAGAATCACCGGGAATGTCATCTTGCCAGAAGTTCGTCAACATGTTTTCCACGTTTGTCAGGTTTTCTGTTGAACGCTCTTAAAAAGAGAAGCTGCGTCGTCATAAACACACACAGGTCCACTGGGAGTGTGTGTAACTGAATTAAGTGCGTGAAGCATCAGCTGTTCATCTGAGCTTTAAGTAGCATTATCGGATAAACCTCTCCTCCAACACCTCTTCTCCTTTACTCAGTTGCCTCTTTTTCTCCCACATTCTGGCTCCTTTTTTCCGCCTACTTGGTCCAGCAGGAGTGAAATCTAATCTGTGACCACTGCTTGGTGAGATGTTAAATATTTAAAGATAAAAATAACTCCAAGGAATAATTTCCTCCACAGAACATGGCTGGAAGGAGACATTAAGATCTAGAAACCTCAGCACTTTGCCAGGAAGTGGTTGAGTCACTGGTATTAGTCCAGTCACTCTGGGCTCGCGCTGCTGCGACGTTTACGGGGCAGTGGAGGCGTTTCTCGTTGCATTTTTGAGGGTTACACACATAACATTTATTCCCTGTGAATAAAAAAAAAAAAAAAAAAAAAAAAAAAAGAGAGAATTATAATGATAATGATTTTTACAGACTGTATTTGAATGCAGCATTTGCTCTAATAGCAACTTCATCATCTTCCAGACCTGTCTTCTATTATTCAGCCTGTCTTAACTGACTTCCTGGTTCTCTCCCATGGGAGTGGCCCTGCGTCACTGTTGCCATGGACACCCAGGTATTAATCCCTGAGCTGGGAGCTCCTGCTCCCCAGGGGGCAGTGGGAAGTCACGGCACGCCAGGCAAACGGCGCGAGGAGCCGGCTCTCACACACATGCACGTCATGTGTGGTCGTTGTATGACAAAACATCTGGACAGGGAGGTGTCCTCGTCCTCCGGCTCCCTGTTCCTGGTCTCCCTTCAGCTCTTGCTTTCTCTCTTTACTCCTTTCGGGCTTCCTGAATGGCCCTTTGACGTTCACATCTTGCACATTCGTCTTTTTTTCTCAACACTAGGAACAGATGGGCGACATGTCACTATTTTTCCACTTATTTTGCCTCAGTTTGTGCAGCATCATCTTGATTTACTGCATGTGTCTGGCCGTGTACCTGTCGGCCAGGGACTTTAAGGCTCTTCTTTTCCCTCATGACGGAGCAAAAAACCATGCACCCACCATGGTGCCCTTCAGCAAGACTCGATTCAAAACACACCAGTTTAACCGGTTAAAACTGCAGAGAACATCAATGTTCCCTCTTTAACTTGTCAGTAAATCTGACAAAGACACAGCAGATGTTAACCGTTGCTGCAGGAGGATTAAAAGATCTTAACCTTGCAGCTTAAAGCTGAAGCAACACTTTACTAGAGTCTCTGTGCTTAAGAGAAGCCAGAGTCAAGATCCAACCCATCGAAACGCAACTTCTACGTCCACGAAGATACAAAGTTGGACTTTAACACACAAAAACTTTCCATTTGTGAAAAACAAAAAAAAAAATTTGCATTGAATAATCTTTTAAATATTGTAATGAGACAGTGGATCACAAAATACACAGGCGTCTCCTACCAGCGGTGCAGCTACAGACTAAAATCAGTGTTATGAAGATAAAAAGTGAAACCTGGACAATTTTACAAAACACTGACCTTCCTCATCAAGTCAACTCAGAAGAAATGAGCAAACACAAATGAATAAAGACTGGCCAGTTTATCCTGCTCAAGTGAGCACAAGCGAGTGAAGTGAAAATACTCCACAGACTCCTCCGAAGACGACGCAAACACGGTTTTTAACGTGTCTGCAGCGCATCAGGTAGCGTTCAAACAGAAGCAGTAAAGGAGGGGAAACCTCACCGGGACTCACCCTAACTCGGCACGATTACACAGACAATTACAGCTACTTTTAGAGATGTTAACAAAACAAAAGGAAGTAAAGAGTAAAAGGGAGAAGTAACAGCAGCACTGAAAATCCAACGTGTCCTTGAAGATGAGCTTGTGAGAAAACCGCCTGCACACTTGTCTGTTTATTGTACAATTATTCCCGTACAGACTGGCACGACGACAACAACGCACGCTGCAGCAGCGGCAGCAGCATCATCAGGCAGCGACACCCACGCAGCGACTGTGTGCTGTGTACAGTCCAGACAAAGGCGTTACACTACACGCAGCAGCGGAGCAGACGGTGTGCTCACATCCCCAAAAACTAGCCCGCTGTCCCAGGTCTGTCACGCATCTCCTCTTTCTCGGGTCTCCGTTCTTGTGCCAGAGGCCCAGGGGCCCCCACGCCTCCCCGTCCCCACTCGACCGCTTCTTTTGTTCGCCCGTCTGGTATTTAGCTCCTGGTTGAAGGGGCCTGAGCAAGGGACAAAACACACTTCACAGCATTTAAATAGAGGTTCAAGCGCCGTCCTGCATGAACATGCATACATTTCACATTTGAGAACACACACAGAGGTTCTTGAGACATTCCTCTGTTCTCAAAGTAACGTCGGGTTCTTGATAAGGCTATGGAAGACCGACCGACATATACACCACGAAACACAAAAACGCAATGTTCTGGAAGGTATAAACACTGCTGAGGACATCCAGGCTTCCCACTGGAGTAGCCAGCAATCAAAGATTTTATCAGCTGGTGAGACTAACGCCCTGTGAATTAATGCCAGCAAGACAAAGGACATGGTTAATGACTTCAGGTGGAAGTCACGCCCCACCACACCAGTGACCATTGGACTCCTTCCAGTACCTGAGTGTTCACCTCCACAATAACTGGACTGGACCACAAACACAGACGTCCTGCAGACGGGACAGAGCCGACTCCACCTTCTGAGGAGACTGAGGTCTGCAGGACTCTGCTAAAGACTTTTTATGACTCGGCTGTAGCATCCGCCCTTTTCTATGCAGCGGTCTGCTGGGGGAGCGGATGCACCCACAGGGGCAGAGTTGACAAACCAGTTCGGAGGTCAGGAAGGAGCGCTTTTACAACCGGGCAGCAGTTAGACTATAACGCATCTTAATGCCATAAGTCACCGTGTCACTTCACCTCCACCGTCATCACTATGTGCAAACATATATATATACACACACACACACACACACACATATATATATATATATATATAGACGGTTTATATTCAGACATCATGTATTTGCATATCTCCACAACCCTCCATCCATAATGCATACTGTGTATTTTATCTTATTTTATTTTATTTTTTTGCTTACTCTTCTATTTTTTTGTACTTGAGCTCTGGTAAAGCACAAATTTTCCCTTGTGGGATCAATAATGTCTCATTTCATCTCATAACAGTTTTCAGATACTTCTGACTGTATCATGCTGCTTTTAGTAAATTAAAAGACATTCGTTTCTAATAGGTCTGTGACCAGAGGGATTTATTTTCTGCTTAACTGATTACGTGGACATTATTGCTCTTTTCTTTTCTTAAAAAAACCATGAGGGTTCCCGACTTCTTCCAGTTTTTAATAAAGCGAAGGACAGTTCTTAACCCAGCTTTAGTAGTTTCATCCATCAAACCTCCTCCATGAGGCTCTTTCCTGTTGCCTAGTCAAATCCAGGTGGTGACTTTTATCTTTGGACAGGCGGTGATTTTTATTTGGATCCTAGTGGAAAACTGACCGACTCTGGATCCCATTTACCTTAATCACAGAGAGCAGGAGTCAGGAAAGTTGTAAGAGAAAAGGAAAAGGTGCCACAGAATTAGGAGCACTCGTGTGGCGTTTGGAGGCAGCTGGTTGAAATACAAAGGTCCGTGTTTTTGGATGGACACAACAGTTCTGAGGCCACGAACAGCTCTGACAGAAGAACGCCCAACTGTAGGAGGAGGGAGCGGAGAAAAGCAGGACCTACGGTAAAAATAAGGAGTAGAAAAAAAGGTGAGAATGTGGAGCAGTGGAGAAAAGGTGGAGCACGAACCCCAAAAACACAGAACGAGCCGCAACAGCGAGGAGAGAGAGACCGAAAAGGAAACGAGGGAAAGAGCTTCCACACGGAGAATTACAGACGCTGCGGCGCGTTTCAACCCGACTGTGAAAACTACAACCAGGGAATATTAATGTCGTGAGAAATAAAATGCAAATCCTCTGCATTTCCATTTGGTACACTGAAGCAAATAAATCAACGCTTCACGGAAGACAAAGAGGCTGATTAATGTTGGACAAAAGCCTGAACCACGTTCAGCAGAAAGTAGAAAGGAACATCGAGCCGTCCACGGATCTAATAGCTTCCAAGATTTACTCTTCCTGATGCGTAAATATTATTCTTTTTTCTTCTTTTTCCCCACATTAATGCTGAGTTTTATTTTAAAGTCGTATAATGATTTTCTGACAAAACACCAACTAAACAAGTTAAACATTTAACCTCTCATAAACAATCATTCCTTCTTAATAATTTAACTTCCAGCGTCAGCTGTTATTGTGTTTTAGGAATCAACGGGTGTAATTTTCATTTACAGACCAAACAAACAGCTAGATATGGAATGTGTTATAAATTATGTATAGTGAAATAAAACATACGTCCCCGCCCTCGTCGAATGAAAAATAAACAGGCAGTGAGCGGGACGACATGGAGACGCGTCACCTGGCCGCTCGCACGACGTCCTGCACAGGCCACAGTAATGCTGACAGGACGGCGCTGCGACGCCGGCCGGGCGCGACGCCGGCCGGGCACGACGCCGGCCGGGCACGACGCCGGCCGGGCGCGACGCGGCTGTGATGTGCTGCAGTCAGGATGCAGAACCCCCCCAACCACTCTAACCACTGTAACGGCTGGATGTTCTGAACAGAAACCAAAACCGCTCAAAACAGTCAGCTGATCATGTGAGTTTCTTCAGACGGGGCGAAGGCAGCGTTGAAAGAGGAACATAAAGATGTGACATACACGTAAAAACAAACAAAAACCCAACTGATCATGTATGAGAGACATCCTCTTCAGTGAGGATCCACCTTTCAGCCACATGTGGTGAGCACGTCGGCTCTTTTTCACTCGTGCACGTTTGCACAGAGCTCTCACTGACTTCACATTAGCGGCGGTCCGAGCATAGCAGCTGCAGAAAAGCTGGAAACGTCTCTACAAATGAAACCTGATCAGGCTGCGTTAGGACTGTTTATGTTCTTATTTTCACACGAGCCACGGTACATACAGTTCAAGGGTTGAGGGATTTGTGTTGGTCCTAAAAGGTTCAATGATCTCATGAGACTAAATCCTCTGTTTTCACTAAGTAAGAAGTTAGAAGCTTAGTAAACATGAACCTTTAAGCAACTTGTTGTTTGCTCAACTTAGTCTTGACCTCAGAGGTGCTTCAGTTGTTACAGACTTGTTTCTAATAACACGTGAGGATTTATTCTTGTAAAAAAAACCTCTGACTGGACTGTTTAGACAATCATGCAAGTCACAGCGCAATCATTAAAGACAATGGTTTTAATTCTGGGTAAAACGGCATCTAGAAGAGAAGAAAACAGCTTAAAAGAGGACGTAAAAATTCTCAGGATGGATTAGGATTTTTCCATAAAGTCAGATTTAAGATTAAAAAGTAGCGCATGAGAAAAAAGACTGTTAGACTGAGATGCTCATCAGCTGACGTCATCATCCAGATGTAATCAGGCTGCTGTTCAGACCGGTATGTAGGCCAGGCGGAGCTGCGATCACGCACAGCGCGGCATCGTCAATAACGTCCCGTCAGCAGACCCGCAGCTCGGCCGGGACCGGTTACCTGGACGGCTGAGAACTGGGTCTGTGTGGGCGGCAGAATCGACCCGGGAGCGAGTGCGTGTTCGCAGCCAAGGTTAAGATAAAGTGAACTCACAAAGAGATAAAGTAGAGTTTTGCTGAACAAAGAGCCACTTGTATGAAGTGTGAGAACGGCGTTTTCTGCTTTTAGCACTCAACACACGGAGGTCAAATCAACAGGAACGGCGAGGAGCACAGACCCCACGCCTCCGATTCAAACCAGAGACCTCAGACAGAAACCTGTGCTGATCCTATTTTAACTATTATTTCATATTTCTGAAGAAAATACATTTAATCATTTCCAAAGGAAAAGTTTCGCTCATTTACAGCGACAGTCAGCGTTTTTGTTGTTTTCTTTTCTTCCTCTCAGCTACTGTTAGAAGGTCTCAATCTTTCTTTGTTCTCCGCAGTTTCCATAAAATCTCCCCTAATTAATCTTTATTATGTCATTTCCCTCCTTTTCGAACCTGTCCGGGGGGGGGGCACTGATGAGCGGTGAAACCAACAATGCACGGTGGCGCGGCTTTATGCTCCATCATTTACAGACGCAAACAGACTTTTGACAAAGATAAATAATAAAATGTAATTAGGATAATAGGTTGCATGCCTGAGGCGAAGTTTCTTGCATGATTTGGCTTCTTTGCGTCTCCGCCCATGAACACATGAAGCTCACACACACACACACACACACACACACACACACACACTGTAGCGGGACAAGTTCAGACAGGGAAGGATTTTAATCTCATTAGGGCCGTGACTGCGGCACATGTAGTTAAAACTTGACCCTCGATGTCACTAGACAGGCATAAACCGGCACATCACTCCAGCCTTTGACCGAGTTAGTTCCAGTGGACTGTGTGGCCAAATCACAGCTGTATTACGCCGACTCAAAGGAGAGCTGAATGCTTCTGCAGTATTTAGGAAAGAACATATGCGTGAAGAGGACGTCATGTATAAATCTGCCATTAAACACGAAACGCTTGTCTTTAAGGTTAAAGAGGCCTTTTCACGTCGCACAACTCCGTAGCACCAAGCCAGACGGCTCAGCGCGTAACACGCTCTCCCTGAAAGGAGGCCACTTGTTTTATCCAAAAACAGCAAAACAAAACAAGTAAAATGTCGAAGATCTAAAGATTAATTTATGTGAGAGTAAACTGAGAGTTACAACCTGAAGAAAAACACTTCTGTTTACCAGTAAATACGCTGTAAACATCAGACCAACGGTTGTGTTTACAGGTCAGATTCATGCAGATCTCTCAGGTACAAACACCGATCAAGTCACAGAGACAGAAAATACTTTAAAAAAGTCTAAAAGTCTTAAAAAACAGGAATGCTGCTCCGACAATACAAGAGGAAGAGCTATGAGGCAATTATTTCAGCTTAAAAAAATAAAACCAACAAAGTTACACGTAGCTACGCTGACGAAACATCACAACGTGCTGAGACACGCACGCACGCACGCACGCACACACACACGCACGCACGCACGCGCACGCACACACACACGCATGCACGCACGCACGCGCACGCACACACGCACACACACACAAACATACGTGCACAAACACCCACCCAAACATACGTGCACAAACACCCACCCACACGTGCACAAACACCCACCCACACGTGCACGCACACACACACGTGCACGCACACACACACAAACATACGTGCACAAACACATACGCGCGCACACACACACCCACACGTGCACGCACACACACAACACACGTGCACACACACGCGCGCACACGCGCGCACACACACACACACAAACACTAACTCACCTTCTGTAAGCTGGTTGGGTTGAGTTGTAATTTATCAATGATCTTTATTGCAACCTGGGAGGAAATAACGAGAGTGAGTAACAGCGATAGTAAAAAGGAAACAGATCAGTTATATTCTGTACTGGTCAAGTCTGAAATAAATCAGGCTTTGACAGGTTATTTAAAACTGTTTTTTAAATCACCTCATTATGATTGCTTTAAAAAAAAAAAAGAAGAAGAAGAAAAAAAGACTATTAAAGTATTCCAAAGGCAGTTGTGATGCCTTCAAGCGACTTCTTTTCTCTTTTTAAGGGTCATCACACCGAATTATCACAAGTTGACCTGGTTCTGTGTGTGTGTGTGTGTGTGTGTGTGTGTGTGTGTGTGTGTGTGTGTGTGTATATATATATATATATTTTTTTTTTTTTTTTTTTTAAACAGCATGTTAAGGACACAGAAGCTGCTCTCTTCCATAAATACACAGAAGCGGACCAGCATGTGACCCGGTCAAAGACTGCGTCAACGTACTGCTGTAAAACGTGGACGTATGATTGTCTACTGTTTTATGTGGGTTGAACGCAGCAGCGTTCACATGATTGAGCCACGCAAGGTTTCTTGAGCCTTGAGATATCGACCCAACTAATGTAGGTCAGGAGTTTTATGAGAAGAAAGACTGCAGTGTGTTAAAAAGGAAAGACACAAGCACACGAAGAGGAAAACATGATCATCTCGCCCTACAGGATCCTGTTCTGTTCTCGCTGCAAAACCCCAGCATTCGCCGCAGGACTCGGTAAAACTCGTGGACTTTTTTATTTATTTTTGGTAAAAGTACAACTTACCAAGAACCAACTTTCATAATGTCCTTCAAAACCGGGAAGAACATATTGGAGCCCAGTTTCAGTCAACTCACCTCTCTGCCAGTCAGTATGTGCCGCGCCAGTTTGACTTTGGCAAAGTTGCCCTTTCCAATGGTTTTGAGCAGCCGGTAGTTTCCGATGTGCGGGTGCTCGTCTGAACACAAGGCGATGGAGTTTCGACATCTGGCTCCAAGCGAGCGGCTCGACCAGCCCGTGCCCTTTTCCGACCGGCTGGCCGACAGGGAGGCGTGCTGAGGAGAAGGAGAAGGGGAGACCAGAGAGCATCAGTAAGAACTCCTCAACCCACTTCATGAAGCACGAAGGCATGACGCTGTCACAACTGCACTCAGACCAGAAGAACGTCCACAACCCCACATTTCAAAGCATGAAAAAAACGTGTAGATGCAATAAACAATGCATCTGCAGATGTGTTACTTCGCTAAGACTCTGAAATGTTATACTCGTTCATTTCTATCCTTAAATAAAAATTGAAGTTATCTGAGAAAATAATGATCTTTCATAGTCGGTCTGAACTACCGCCAGAGATCTGGAGGGGCTGCTTTGAGGCCCGGGTCGAGCCAGTCCCTCCATCTGCCTTGGGAGGGATCTCCTGCAGTCCAGCAGGTCATTCAGAGGTTCTCCACATCTTCTCAAAAGCACTAGTTTCCTTTATTCCACTGATAGAAGTTTGACCATGCTCAGGTTGTGACAGGAAAGATTTGTGATGGGGAATATTTCGTTATCTAGTAGCATTTAAATGACTGGAAGAAGAATCAGTTTATAATGAAAATAACCCTCAGCTTCTGACCCGAATCAGTAAATATCAACATATTCATACTGAAAATAAATCACATAAAGCGGCCGGCGACGACCTTGTGACCAAGACTCTGGTCCTGCAGTCATGCGGTTGCAGGCTGGTACCAGACACGGCAGAAAAGCTGCAGTGAAGCCACATTTGTGTCCCATCTGAGCCCTCACGGTTGGCATTTCTCACACTCAGGCATCCAACCGCATGTGGCTGGGTGACGTCGACCCGCCCGCCTTCCTGAGACGCCGCTGTTACGCACAACGAGCAGTCGACTCAAAACCAACACAACCACACCGAGCACGAACTGCTGTTTCAGTCGCCGTCTCCTCAGTTCACAAAAGTGATGAATCAAACTACAAACTGGCACTTTTGATTTTAACTCAACATCTACCTCTGCCATCGTCACTTTATTCACTTGCAACGCTGTTCTGCAGTCCTACAGGACACCGCGTCAACTCCTCCTCCGGGATTAAACAGCAGCAGCATCAGAGCTCCGTAAAAGTAGGCTTGTTGTTGGGCCCGACTCATGAAAACAAACAGCACGTGAAGGCCTACATCACTGTCATTTACGAACAAGAGATTTTCCTCATGACAGAGCCGTGGCAGTAAGTGGTGTATGAAGCTTCCTGTCTGATAAGAGAGGTTTATTAGTTTGAGACTTGCAGCTTCCTGCAAAAATGACGCCAGAATGAGCAACAGTCCTCCAGCAGCCACTCTTCGTTTTAGATGCATCTGTTGGCCAAACGCTCCAACACAGAATTGCAAATGCTTAACACACAGAAGAGAGGCGTGAAAGTAAACGTCCAAGTCAGCGATCAACCCCGTCTTTCACCATTATCCACATTATCCACTTGTTCCCGCATCGTCTCCTTCAGATAAAATAAGTCTGATTGGCTTTTAGCGCTTCTTCAACAAGTGGCTCGTTTCCCAGCATCCCGCAGGACTCAAACAGCCTGATTACTTTCCTCTACAATTCCAAAACGTAGTCTGGTTCCTCTGGATTCAACCTTTATTTCCAGTGTGCAGCACAAACTGACAGGAAACGGCCTCTGACCGAATACGTGTCCGACCAACCAGACAAACTGAGGGTGATGCCGGTACAATCGGACTAGTATCACCGGGAGACGCCCAAAAGGCCGGAGTTGAGTAGGAACGCCGATGAGTGACTGCTGCCGGTTTGGAGCAAAGACCTTTTGATCCAATTAGCAGCTTCTCGGTGGTTTTGGCTGCCGTGAGCAGCGGCTCCAGCCGACTCCCCGACTCCCCGAAACTGGATCGGTGCATTTTGTTCTGGTGAAAACGGCTGCGGCGGAACCATTTCTGGGACAACTTTCCTTTTCCACAGCTTCCCCCATCGCATGCCCTCATCCTCTTCTTACGTCATAAACAATTAAACATTTTGAAAGCAGCTTTTCTTTCCTCTCTGATAAACCGGGGCAACGCCACAGAAACAGCAGGTTTTGGAGATAATGTGACCCTACTTGTCTACGTGGGAAGAGATATATGAAAAATTGGTTTGTAAAGTTTAATTACTTTCATGAGCATTTTCTAGGCTCTGAGGAATAAGCCTTTAATTCCTTTAATGACATGTTGGTATTATTTTTAATCTCCAAACAAGGTGAGAAG
This sequence comes from Xenentodon cancila, assembly GCA_014839995.1. NCBI lineage: Eukaryota > Metazoa > Chordata > Actinopteri > Beloniformes > Belonidae > Xenentodon > Xenentodon cancila. Next base: position 28,897,635 of record CM026201.1, read on the forward strand.
TCGACTACCCATCTAGCAGTTATCTAATGCTGCTTCCCCTTCAAAGCCCGGCTGGTGTCCACACGTCTCCTCGCTGTTGCTGCAACGTCTGATCACTGTTGACAACGTAATGACGTTATTGGCCTTTTGACAACTAGTTTTAAATGTAGAGAGGTGTCAGAAAAAAAAACAATTTTGCAAACACCTGTTCTTCCTCCCGCCTCCATCTGCGCCTCTCGCAAAGCGGCAGTCTTTTCACAAGTTAGTACAACTAAATGAAAACACAGACGCTGCCAAATGTAACACACAGTCAGTCCCATCTGTAAACGGGATATTTCTGTCGACATTTCTGATGCTCTTGTCTGATTACGGGCTTAGTAGGAGTTGAGTTGTATTAAAATGCTGGTTGACAGCAGCTAGAATGTAAAAACTTAGTGTTTAACAGTTCAATTATCAACAGGAAAGCAGCAGAAACAGAAAAGGTTTGGATATTCGGGTGTGAAAGCACCACGGTAAATGCTTTTTGACCATATCACCCAACCAAAAACAACAACAACAAACCCCCGAAGGAATCAGAAAGACAGGAAACGGCCACAATCACCCAAGTTGTTGTATTTTACGGGTCTTTGGGTACTGGCCCACACAGACTGACCTGACTGGAAATAAAAAAGATACTTGCTTGGAAAAGCAAGACTGTAAAGTAAACGCCTCTGCAGCTTGTACGCAAGTGTTTTCGGGATAACTGGAGGTCTACAATAGCGCATTTATAAATCTAGACAAACTGCAGCTGTGCTCCTTGTCCATATTATCCAGCCACCTTCACTTTCACCTCCTCCTCACCCTTCCCCCATTTTTCCACCCCCTTCTCTTTCTCCCCTAGCTCACCCCATCCCCCAGACAAATCAATTTTCCTCCATTCTCTCCATTCTCCTTCGCCCGTCTGGACACGCCTCTTCTTTTGTCTCTTGCTCCTATATTCATTTTCAGCAAACTCACATAATTTGCGCTTCATGTTTCCTTCATGGCCCTGATCCCCCGACCTCCCCCCAGCCTTACTCCTTTCAGGGAGTGCAGCCCATCGATTCACACATTTCTTCTGATGGCCATGCAGTTTCGCTCACCAGGAGATGTGTGTGGTTGAGCTCAGTGTGACGGGTCTGTAACGCTGCGAGACTGAGCTGCAGCTGGGTTGGACGGATGGAGTCGGGGACATTTCTGGGTGGGGAGGGGGTGGTTACGACAGTTGGGTTGATTGGACGCGTGTTCAGGCAAAACCTTTTTATTTGTATAGATTTCATCCACAAAGGCAACTCAAAGTGCTTCACTGAGACACTGAGATGAAAAACAGAGTATAAGGATGCAAACAAAAATCACAAAAAATACATTTGGACAGAAAAAGGAGTAAAACAGAGCTTAGAATAGATAAATAAAAACAAGAGTTTTCAGTTTTACTTTCAAAGTGTCTAAAGTTGGAGAACATTTGATATCAATAGGAAGTTTATTCCATCTGTGTGCAGCATCGTAGCTGAACGCATTTTCACCCTTTCTGGTTTTAACATCCTCCTAAAGTTCTCAGAGTCCTACTTGATCTATATCCTAGAAGAAAATCAGAAATGTATTCTGGTCCTAACACTTTAAAGTCTGTTTTGTAGGTGACTGGCAGCCGCTGTAAGGATCTCAGAACAGGAGTAGCATCCTCAGGTTTCTCGGTTCTTGTTGGAGCTCCGGCAGCAGCGCTCCGGATGAGGTGACGTTTTTGGGAAGACTTGACAGGATACAGTAGTCACGTCTGCCGGAGATGAAGGCATGGATGAGCTTCTCTGAATCTGCTCTGGACATCAGATCTCTGACTCTTGATTTGTTTGAGGTGGCAAAAAGCTGCTTTAGTTGTGAATCTAACGGACCAGAGTCGTTTGGTGAAAAGAGCCACATAAATCTGAGCGTCATCAGCGTGGTGAGTGACATTGTTAATGTGATGATCCCACCTAGGCAAGCATGTGGAGGCTGAATAACAGTGGTCCAAGCATGGGCCCTTGAGGGACTCCACAGGTCATGGGAAAAAGCCCAATGTACAACAGACGTGTGACTGAGAGAGAGCCTGGCAGTCTAACTGGTAAACAAAAACAAAATACCAGCAGCCTCTTGTTTGTTCAGGCCAAATGTCAGATTTTGTGATTTATTTCCCTCTCGTTTATCTCTATTCAGAACAAACAAAGAGAAAGTAAATATTTAACATTTCCTCCACAGGATTCTGCTTGTTTACTTGTAAAAACTCCAACGATGCATACAGAGCCTTCACGAAGCAAAACAAATTCATTAATTCATTAAAAAAAAGATCAAATGAAAATTAAAAAAAAAATAAAGTATTGGTTTATATATGTGGTGACATTGTGCATGTTTGCATGTCTGACATAACTTTCTAGAGTACACACAACTGAATGAATGAATGAATGAACGAACGAACGAACGAACGAACGAACGAACGAACGAACGAACGAACGAACGAACGAACGAACGAACGAACGAACGAACGAACGAACGGTCAGATCCCAGCTGACAAAGTGAAATGCAGTTTTGATTTTTCTGTGCTGCTATTGTGGTTTAAATTAAGCTGGATGAGCTTGAGGATAAACCGCAGATGAAACTAAATAAAGATGCACGCTGACGTCCACAAACACGTTTCCAAACAACGCACCGCACCCTGGACGTAGCGCAGGTCTGTGTGCGTCGGTAGGAAAGTGTTGAGTAAAGACAGGATATATGACGTTGGTCCTCAGCAGAGGGATGGTGTAATCTCATCCTCGACCTCTGCTCTCACTCTCTCACTCTCTCACACACGCACACACACACACACACACACCTCTTCACAGTACCAGTCCAGTTTCCTCTTCCTCTTTAAGTGCTCAGCCTCAGACTGGTCTGTCAGTGTCCCTCCTCTGTCATACACAACATGATCCAAAAAACAAGCAATACCGCAACAAAAACTGTATTTGTAGTCCGACTGGCTAAGCGGACTAAACAACACAAGTATCTGACCTGCAGGCACGTGTCTGTGAGCTGTTTTTGCATCAGTCTGCTCTTTGAATAGTCTTTAAAAACACGGGAAAAGGTGATGACTGTTAACTGGTCAATGCAGGGAATTATGTCTAGTTGGCGAGGTCACCGGATTAGATTTCTCACCATGCCTCAACGCTGTAGTCAAAGCACGGTTAACGGCCTTTTGTTCATCTGCTTTAAAGGAATGAGATTTTAACCAAAACACTTACGATCTGGAGAAATATGCTTCTACTTTAGATGAATCGCTTAAAATAACTGGGTAAAAAAAGAGGAACGACTTTACAATGAGGCTGAAGTAAATACCAGCATTTATACAGTTTATATACCACATGCAGTAACAGCCAAAGATACGCTGCATGAACCCCCACAATCAACGTTCAAGTCCTGGCTCTTACTGTCAGCGACTAAAACGGTTGGAAAAAAATTCAAAATTAGACGCAGTCATGTGAGAAAGAAAATACATCCTCAATTTTACATAAATAAAACCCTCAGATTATTTACTTTTTCAATTTTCTTCACATAAAAATATTTTTTAAAAGAAATCATTTGGTCTATTTACCAGGTCTTAAAAGTAGATAAACTCTCAGGACAACAATCAGCTGCATATCGCGGTTTAACAAAAACTAAGTCAAAATACAAAAGCAAAGTGTGGAAAAATGAAGTTTCTTTCTTTGGTGCTTTGACGAGCATATTCTCCAGGAATAGAGACACATTGCTTCAGTTTACAAATATGCATCTTAACAGTTGCAACACCTTGATTTGCTGGTCTGCTGGCATCTTCGTCCTGTTGCACGACTGAATTACAGCCGAGCTTTAGCTTTCTAAACAAAAGTATTTGAGTCCCATTTGACTCGGTGGTTCAGAGGAGACCAGGACCAGGACCAGGACCAGGACGGACTCGCCGACTGCAAGGTGCTCAGAACCTGCGCCTGTAAAACAAGTCCAACTCTCCAGTCCTCTACCTGCTTAACGGTTTGTGTTGGTTCTCCCAAAATGTGCTGCTGGTTATTTCGGCCAAACATCTGTGCTTTGGTCTCGCCAGGAACAACACTATTCCAGGAGTCCTGTCCTTCGCTGCAGTATTCCCTTTAGTGAGCAGCGACTTTTTGCAGAAGAGCAATACTTGTTCAATCTTTTTCTAATTAAAAAGTCATAACCCAGCATTTAACATGCTCACTGCAGCCTACAGAGTCAGAGAAGCAGCTGCTGGGTGTTTCACAGTTTCTCTTGAGCTTTGCATCTTTGCAGGACTTCATAACCCTTCTCCCAGACTGATGGACCGTAACAAAGGCTTCTCTGACATCACTGCTTATGTCCTTCGTCCTTGATATTGTGTGAAGATGCACCTGAATGCTCCTTGTGCAAACTTCTCCTTTTATATGAGGTACTAACACTTATACCAATAATCAATTCTTCACAAGCGTTTAAAACAAGAAATACACGTTGAACATAATGACTTCATGTCCACAGCAGATGCTTCCTTTCTACTCTCTCCCTCTCTGCACCTCAGCATCCTGCATGAATTGCTCCCGTCAATCATCCATCAGGACTGCGTGACAAGAGAAGAAGGAAGTCACAAGAACCTAACTTGCATCACTTCCTGTCCTGCAGAGATACAGGACATCACAACAATGACAGCAGACAAGTCACATGTTTAGCTGTAACATTCTGGGAGCTTTTCCTGGCAGGCCACGCGAGGAAGAGTTTCCAGAACAAAACCATGTCCGTGACAGTGACAGATGGGCTGTCTGATGTTCGGCTGCGCCTCGATCAGCTGAGAAAGCTCCGTTGCTCTTAACTTGTTTTTGTATTTTCAGAATTACAGGCGACAGGTTTGAAAAGGTCAAAACTCCTCAATATGGCCAAAATGCACAGAATCGATGTACATAAAGGAAAGGTTTCTGGAAGTAGCCAAGCCATCGTCCCACTACGGCGGGAACTATTCTGATAATCGATCAGTTATCGACTATTGAATCGATTAGCCGCCTCACAGTTATTAAATGGCTCTTTTTCAGCTCTCAGATTTTACATTTTTTACGAGGTTGTTTGAATAATGTGCTAATTTAAAATAAAAGACAAGAAAGATGGACGCTTCATCCAAAAATACATCTTTTGATGAACGTTGCTGTGGCGTTTCAAGGGCCGCCGACATCGTTTACCTGTTGCTTCCTAACTCAGCAGAGATTGAAAAGAGACAGATGCCTCACTCTGTTGACGAACACGCGTGTTAACAAAAGCGGCTCAACGATATTGTGCATTAATAATTCTCAGCAGAGATTGAAATGAGAGATATCTCACTCTGTTTAAATTTTCTTTTTGCCAACAAATTCGATTTGTGTGGCATCGATTTGTAAATCGACAACGTCGACTAATCGTTGTACCACTACATTAAATAAAAAAAAAGCTCTTTTTGAAAAAGCTTGGCCTTTTACACATTTACCATCAACCAGGATCTACAATGATTGGCAGTATTCTTGAAAATGTTCCTTTTTTTTAAGCATGACAATATTCCATGTTTTTGTATATTTTCGTTTTTTCTCAGTGAATGTCTACATTCACAAAAGCACTGTATTTTAATTCTGTATCTACTACATTAGGATGTAATTGCTTATTGTGATGTACCTGTGTACATCACATTGGAAGAACATTTTCTGGTCATATTAAAGGAAAAAGGTGATATTTTGTCATCACTTGTTTGCTTTTAAACCACATTCTTCTTTCATACTCAAAAACAGGACAGAAGGTGTCAGGAAATGTGTGAGAGAGAGAAAAAAGAGACAGAAGAAGGTCGCGTTAGTGTGAAATGTTTGAGTATTTCAGAATAATTAACTGTGAAAAGCTGTTAAAAGAACTGCCTTCCAGCGGGAGTGGAAACGGCAGCGTGAGTAAGAAGAAGAGTTTCCAACCTCAAATTTTAAACAACGTGAATGACTCAGTCAAGAAATCACCAGTAATCTGCCGTTCTCCATAACTACTAAAGCTGCTTCTGCTTTTTGTTCTCGAAAACCTGAGAACCACAGAAACAGCAGAGCCGCTGACAGACAGTCTCATTCGAATCCCAACCTATAACCATCAGTCTGATGTGAGTCCGACCAGTGTGGCAAACAGCTCTTCTCTCTGTCATGGACCTTATGCCTCGCATATGTCCTCGGGACAGGCAGAACTCTGCTTTTACTGGAAGCACAATCATAACCTTCTGTCTTTATGACCCTGCAGCCATAAAACTACATCAAAGATTGCCAACTTTCAGGAATTTCACATAGAGACGCTTCATTTGAGTCCTTCCAGTTAGGGCAGCAGCTTGGCAATTTAAGTTAACGTGATCACTCTATGTTTGTATCAAGTGGATCTATTAAGTCGTCCATCAAAAGAACTGACGAGTCCACGTAAAGTTTGATGTGAATTCTGCGTTATGTAAAAGGACATACTGAGGATTGAAATTGCATTTCCATTTTCTGTCATGTGGATATGAGATGGTCATCCTTCATCCTTCCTAGGGTTCTTCGTGTTACCTTTGCATAGATCATAGGCTCCAGGAGACCCCGTGATGCTGCCATGGATTAAGTGTGCGTAGAAAGTGGATGGATGACATCTAAAGTAAGAATTCACAGTTGAAATTATTTAGTCCAACAGCAACAGAAAAGCCCAACTTTGATTTGAGCACACCTTTAAAATGTCTCTCTCTTGTCACCAAGTCCAACATGGCTATCAAGGTTTGGTTTTCCATTAACCTGACCTGTGAAATGTAAGACTAGCACTCGTTTAAAACTGATCCTTACATTATACCCACACAAGCAGAAATCCCAGTTAAAAACAACAAAAGAGAGTGAGTTAATGCTTCCTTTGCTGGATTGGATTCAAGTAAAGACAAAAAGCCCATCAGGGTTTTCTTGACCCCTGTGGGCTAACAGGGTGAGTAATATCTAAATATTACTGGCAGACTGAGCCAGACAGCACACATTTGAACAGCAGAACCACCCCAGTGTGTGGGATAAAAGCAGCCTTCCTCCCCCAGTCTGGCATTATCTGGCTCCAGTATGCAAAGTGTAACTGGATTCCTGAGTCTGGGCCGTGCAGGACGTCCACTTTCTGTTGCCTCTGGAGTACTGCTACATTACTCAGCATACTATTCACCACAGGGCTGTGATGATCTGACTAGGCTGAGAGGGTAAGATTTATTCGGTTTGGATCACAGCGGTGGATTAAAGCGCTGAGTCACTCCTCGGAGCTTCTCTCTTCATTTCTAAATGAATTGATTGTTCTCCTTCTGTAATGACCTGCTCTCAAAACGCATCACTGCCTGCTCTGGGAAACGTTTCTTAAAAGATTCCTTGCATGCAGAACATATCTGCAGATTCTTTTATGGATGTACGTAACTGCACTTTCATATAGAAAACATAACTATTTTTACTCCACAAATAAGCTCTAAGACTGGATCTGAGATGCAGTTTTCCTCAAATTGAATCTTATGGAGTAAATAAACAGACTGGAAGCTAGTGAAAAGGTGGTAACCAAGCACACAGTTTAAACATCCATCCATGCTGCTCCAAGTTCAGACATCCCTCTCCCTGGCCACCTCCTCTAGCTCCTCTGGGGGGAATACCAAGGCATTCCCAAGCCAGCTGAGATATATAATCCCTCTTGCGTGGTCTGGGTCTACCATGGGGCCCCTGTCGACTTTGACATTCCCCAAAAAAAGCTCCCTTGGGAGGCGCCCAGGAAGCATCCTAACCAGATGTGCGAACCACCTCAACTGGCTTCTCTTGTTGTGGTGGAGCAACAACCCTACTGCCAATCCCTCTGGGACAATTGGACTTCTCACCCCATCTCTAAGGAAGAGTTGAGCCAGCCATCAGAGGAAACTCATTTCATCTGTTGGATCCACTACGTCATTCCTTTGCTCACTGCCCACAGTTCATGATCACAGGTGAGGCTTGGAACTTTAACTGAGCATTCAACAGTCTCGCCTTTTGGCTCAACTCTCTTCACCAACTGAACGGTGCAGCCTCCACCCCCACCCGTTCTTCCTTCACTTGTAAAGAAGACCCCAGGACTCAGTCAGACTCTCGTGATGAAGTTAAAACGAGGAGCACAGTGTCCCTGGCCTGCGTGTGGGTCCCACCCTGGTGCCAGGTCTAGGTGAGGGACCTATGCACACATGGCTGGTGGCCAGGTCTTCATCCACGGAGCGGAAGGACAGATTACGGGGATCTGTCCTTCCATGGGCCCACTACCTCCACCATGTGGGATGGGGAGCTGCCTAAAGGCATGGGCCTTGGCTTTACAACCCTCAGTCACGGAAACTGGCTGTTGAGACACCAATTTAGTTTATCTCACACATCATTCACAGGTAAACTGCAGAAAAACCACAAGAAGAAGAGCAACAGCTGATTCAAATACTGGATTTGTGAATTGTGATTTAAACAATTGGAAAAATGTTACCACAAACCTTCGGTGGATTGTTGGAAATTAGTCACGTCAGTCCTCGTGTGCTTTCTGATGGTCTGGTTTATTTTCAGCATTGATAAGGACTGTGACACTGGAGGAAGTGGGTGAAATAACTTCAAAATAAAGGTGCTTGAAATATCCCAGTCCTTTCAAATGTATTACATGTATAATTTCAAACAGGACAGAAGTAACTGTCATTTACTTCTCAGTTAACTTCAACATTTATGATTAAAACCTTCGTCCCCAGACACTTGTCTGCCGGCCAAACAGATCACAGCTGCTGCCGCACTTTTATCCAGTTGTAAATGGTAAAAGGGTTTGCACTTACGCAGCATGTGTCCTTATAGATTATACTAACTTCCTCCCAGTTTCTTCCTCATTCTTCACCAAAATATCTGTCGAGCCCATTTTGTCATAAATATACAAGTATTGATCCAGTTCTGTGGAAGCAGAGGCCACGAACTCTCCTTTTGCGTCCAGTGACGGTTCTTTGTGTGGCAGTAATCGACTCGTACCCAACGTGGAAGCACCCAGCCGCATGTTCGTTTTCTATGTTTTTAAACATACGAATTTAAAAAAAAAAAAAAAAAAAAAAAAAAAAAAAAAAAAAAAAAAAAAAAAAGAGTCTTGTCAGAGGCTTTAAATAGCCATTTTTCGTGACACCACTACTTACCCTCTGGGCTAACCTTTAAGGCCGAAACGTATATTCCAATCTAACTATTATTTTAAGGACACTTAAGTCTCTTCCTCAAGCCAAAAGCTATTTTTGTGACGAGTCAAACAATGGGACATACCGCCTACACCTTGACATGTGACATGCTGGGTTTTATCTGCTTTGTAAAATGTGTTAGTTTGCTTACAGATAAGAAGAGAGCATAACCGGGTTAAAACACCAAGCAACATGTTGCACTTTCCAATTCAAACGAGTGAAAACGGTTCTTTATTTGGTTGAAAACTGCGTGGAGGACTTGTTAAAGGCGGATGGCCAGAGAGGTTTCGCTGATATTTTTCTTTATTGTCTGTTGCAGGAAATTAAGACTTTGAGATAAAGAGAAGTCATTGCAACAGCTGGCGGTGTCGCAAACAAACTCCCATCTCTGCCTATAACCACAGACTAAAACTGAAATGTAAAAATAAAAGACACATGAAGGCACCGAGAGCAGTGTGAAAATGATCAGAACCTTTGTGTTTCTGACACTTCCCTTGTGAAACTCCTGTTTATGCACAGAAGCGGTGGGAGATTCTTCTGTCCACTCATTTCCACTGGATGACAACGTCAGGGCCAAACACACAAATCAACCTGGGAGAGAGGGTTCATACCTGCGATACGTTTACACTACATATGCAAACCTAAGACAGCGGGAAGTTCAGGAACCATAGCGCCTGTGTTGAACCGCAGGAGCTCAGGCCCGAGGCAGTTACCGAGGTCACCTGAGAGCGCGACACCTGAGGCGGCCCAGGACACAATGGACACAACAGAGCGACTGTTTGCTCGAACCACGAGTGTTCGACTGTCTTTTATGCTCGTCTACTGGTTCCTTTTATGAACTGCGTATCTAACAGTACGTTTGTGTGGAAGGGCTTCTTTGTGTGCACGTCAGTTGATGAGAGACTCTCTGAATGGCGTCATTCTTCACTTGGTATCCTGATCTCCAGAAAAACGCCACCTGGTCAACAGTCGTCGACCACCTCGTGGCTAGAATTTCATAACGGCAGGCACCCAAAAAAATCTCTGCTGACAAGCAGGTAAGACATTTACATAAATGTGCTCTTTATCCCACTTTGTCCATGTGAATTGTAAATGTTATATTTACTTAAGTGGACATAAACTGGAACAGTACTGGCCGCATCTTCCAAGGTATGTTGAATGATTTTGATGTTCGATGCTTGTAAATCATTATTGTCTGGTAGTAGAGGTGGGACGTTTCTTGATTCTTGGATGCACCATGATGCAAATTTGGACTAATCTGAATCGAAGCAGGGACAGAAATTAATCCTAGTTTAAATCCTAAACAAATTAAGAGCGTATGGAAGTTAGAAAAAGAGCCCACGGTTTTCTGTCGAAGTATGTTTGTCCCCCAGAGTGAAGATCTGCTTTCCACATGTCAGCGTCCCTAAGCAGCAACAATTACAGCCCTGAGCTGGCTCTCAGAAAACGGCACTGAAATTATCCTTTTTTTATTTAAGACAGTCGTTTCGTTTTTGAAAGCACTTAAGAACTGAGTTTGCACGGATCTGGCTGCTTAGGTTTGTTAATGAGAAGCTGTTATGAGTGGAAACGTGACACGGTGCATAACAAGTAACGCTAATCTGAGTGGGGAAAGCAAATCCTCAAATTTTCCTTGAAAAAGGAGAAACTGACGCGCTGTTGAGCAACCCGTTTGCAGAAAGGCCAGGTAAGCTCTTAAGCTCCTTTCTCCACGCTGCCCCGCTCCACTCGCACTCACATACTTTCACAGACGAACCGTCGCAGCGCTACAACCGCAAGCCTCTACAAGAGCCAGAACCGGGCCTGGGAGTCTGGGGTGCGTGTTGGAGCTCCGGCGCCGGTTGATGGGTGAGAGGGGTGCACCTCCGTCAGTCAGTCAGGCAGGGTTCCAGGTGGCACCTGGACCGGGCCTGGGAGTCTGGGGACGTGCACCTCCGTCAGTCAGACAGGGTTCCAGGTGGCACCTGGACCGGGCCTGGGAGTCTGGGGACGTGCACCTCCGTCAGTCAGGCAGGGTTCCAGGTGGCACCTGGACCGGGCCTTCCGGAGTTCCCCTCAGTTGTGTCACAACTGCCGCCTCATTCCTCCGATCTTTGAGCTACTGCCGCTCACACACTTCACACGTCATTCGGGTGGTTTGCGAGTGCAACAGCAGCTCACATCAGCGAGGCACCGTGACAAATATAGGTTATCTAATGGCTGCCTGACTTTCTACCGATCATGAATGGTTCAGTTGGCAGCAGCAGGCCGGATGATTAAAGGCCCGGGGCTGTTTAGGACTGTATCTGCCCTGTTTCTAGGCGAAACGAACGCCATCGAAGGCATCACACCACACGTGGATGCCAGCTTTTGGATAACATGTCAGGACAGAAAGTTCATGAATCTTTCGGTTGTCAAGGGAACACAAAAGCCCGGCTCTGCCCCGCAGTCACAGACAGACATGTTGGCCTTTCTGCAAGAACACAGCTGCACATGTGCACACACACGCGCACACACACACACACACACACCATGACCAGCCCCAGACAAAATAATTAATACATAAATACTACACAGTGTGTTGTACATTTGTTTCGCCTACAGTCCAATTACATCATACAATATCACAGTTTTATAAGCTGTCCCTGTTGTATAAGGTTACAGGACGGCCTGTTCATAAATGAGGACAGCAGTCGATTTTAAACTGCAAACTGCATTTATCATTTACTAACCTTGAACGGGTTCAAGAGGAGACGGGACAAGGTTTCATAAAAGATGCACTGCAGGTACAGACACTACAAACATGACGGGTGCGAACCTGGCTGTTAGGACGCGAGAGCTGCGACTGTTGACAAAGGTCCTAAAAGATGAAGACAGCGTGGTAAAGTGCTCCTAACTAACGCTGCAGGGACACCATCCTAACATCATCGCAGGACGCTGCGCTGGTACCGGACTGCCTTGATTTTCTCATCATGACTTTGTGACGTCTGCAGTAGCAGAACAGCTGACGACCGAGCAGGGAAACGTTGGTTAAAATGGATAAAGATGGGTGAGAAGAACGAGGGAGGGGCTGAGAGGTGAAGAAATAACGGGGAGGGGCTGAGAGGTGAAGATATAACGGGGAGGGGCTGAGAGGTGAAGAAATAACGGGGAGGGGCTGAGAGGTGAAGATATAACGGGGAGGGGCTGATGTGGAGGACTACTGTAGTTGCCATAGCGACGTTACTAACAGGACTGACTGGACAGAGGAAAACCATTACTAAAAAGATATACAAGCTTTGAGACCATAAAAGTTCGTAGTGAGACCGCCACGGTAACTTTGAAGGAGGAAGAAAACATTTTTATTTAGGGTTCACAAAAATATCATCCCGCATGTGAAAGTCGCAGTCGTAAAAATGGGTTTTACCAGCTCTCAGGAGAAAACTTTGTATCACAAAGTAGCACGAAGGAGAATGTTCAACGCGGCTCCGACTTGGTTCTGACTGCGCCGTCGGGAATCCGCTCACAAGTGACCCGCACAAGTGACCACATTCGCTTCATAGTCTCCACACGAGATCAACTCTGAAACGGAGATTTTTACATCGACAACAACTCCTTTGTGCTGCTTTTATAAGCAGTTGTTGGCCTATTACTCTTAAAGCCATGTCATTCCCCTGAAACAGAGAAAAGGATCCAAACGTGTGTTTCACCTTTTCTACCAGTCGTGAGCGCCACACATGGGTCCAGCTGTCCCCAACCAACCCTCTGCAGCCCAACTTTTATTCAGCTCTGTGGGTGTGGCCTGACGCAGTGTCAAACCAGCCTCAACAGGTTCTTGTAAATATAAACATGTCTCCTAGAGTCTGCGTCCAGGACAAGTGGTACCGGGTCTTGGCTAGAGCGACGGGTAATAAACACCTGACTGTAACAATCCTGAGCATCAGGACTGTGGAGGGCAGGTTGGTAACGAGAGGAAGCTCCACCCACCCCACGTAGGGCTTTTTTATCCATGTTTTTGCTCCTCTTTTTCTTGGCTGACAACTTAAATTTACATTAAAGCCTTCAACTGGATGGAAAAACTATATTTAATTCACAACGATCTATTGGTTCAAATATTCCATACCAAATAAGTCCAATACGAGGGTCAGATGAATTCTGTGACATCATCTAATGGCACAAGAAAATGTCTACATTATCTAAACAGCAGACGCCAAACAATTCAGTTGCTGATGGCATACCCTTAAAATAACCTTAACAAATGAAGGGGAAGTAATCTGTATTTTGTCTGGGGATCCAAGCGGAAGCAGCTCTTTGTTAGAGCTTCAAATCCACCTGGACTTGGGAATATTTAGGTTTCCTTGTGTAAGATAGATGTCCTTCAGACAAAGGTGGGGATACTTTCCACAGCTGCACCTCTGATATCCGCGTGCTGCAAGAGCACATTTGAAGCAGTTTGGTAACCATCTTTAACAAATAAAGAAGCATTTTTAAAAAGCCATATAACACAGTCCTTTTAAAATCAGCTCAAGAGCAGGTCAAACCTGGCCAGCCTGACACAGCAGATCTGAAATAATGTGCTGCTGCCCACGGAGTTGTCTGATACAGATTCATTAAAGCTGAGCCAGGACAGACCAGACAGAGGAGGAGGAGGAGGAGGAGGAGGAGGAGGAGGCAGGCGAGGGAGGCAGGAGCAGGGAGGGTGTGGAGAGGGCTGGGTGGCCTTGCATCAGATGTATAAATTATTGATCAGCTGAGGGTAAGAAACATGCATAAGGACGACCCGGTGGGTGCAGAGGCTGGGCGCCAACATCCTGATTATATTAGCGCAGTTTGAGCCATTCAACACCCATCTCTCTCTTGCGCTTCTAGTTTCAGTCTCCATCCTCGCAGGACAGTGTGTTCAATTACAAATCCGTCCCAAATGAGCCATGAGGCGGATTAGTGCGTCCGGCGCCGCCTTTAGGTTGCCAGATTGCAGCTGCTCTTTGCACATGGCCCACTAATCTCAGGCCTCGGTGGCTGAAGGTGTTATCGGTTTATGAAAGGTCATCATACACTCCTAACCGTCAGCTCAACTTGCAGCTGAAGCCGGTGTGTGTGTTTTACTTACGTGGTCCGGGTTCCGCTCGTTTCCAGGCAAGGCCGTGCGTAAAGACATTCTGGTTCCTGAGTCTGCGTCCAGGAGATAAATACAAGTCCGCTAACGGCTTTTCCTTAAAGAATCCTCAAATAAAAAAACGGACCTGGCTATCAGCCCCAGTCGGCTTGTCGTACGAAAGGAGAAAAAAAAACAAACAAAAACAAAACAAAAAACAGCTTCCCTTCTCACGAAATCCTCATCGTCACGGTCCGTGAAGGCAGCACTGACCACCGATGGGTGATCCAGCGTAAAACAAACTAACTACATCCACCTCATGTCTGTCTGTCCGTGTCTCCCATCTCTGCCCTGATGAAGAAATCAAAAATAAGAGTTCAGAGTGGCCCCCCACCCCAGGCAGATGTTCACTTCCAGGCGCTACCGTGTCATTTCAGCAGACACTGGATGGAGCGTCGCGTCAAAACCAGCAAAAACCAAATCAGATAAAACATAAAAAACCAGGGGAAAACTGTTTTCAACGGTTCGCTCCTAGCTGAGTCATCCTCTTCAGGTGAGAAAAAACGAAAACGACAGAGATTAAACGAGATCGCCGCGGGCTGACTTCAGAAAAAAAGGGGGAGTTTCTCGTTTTCTTGTTAGCCGTTAGTCGCACGAGTCGAGCCGGCGGACGGACCTGGAGAGACCCCGAAACGGGCTGAGACAGCGGTTCCGGGCGCCGGGGGGCCCGACACAGCCCTGGAAATTAAAAGGAGAAAAATCAATGACGACGCGCGGCTGTGTGGAAGACAGGGGCGGACGTGCAGCCTCCAGGTCGGGCTGCGGCTCTCCGCTCAGTCCCGTCCGCCCTCGGATCCTCCGCTCTCGGCTGCCCTCACCGACTCTGCAGCCCCGAACGGAAAGTCACCGGCGCCGGAGCTCCAACACGCACCCCAACGTCCCAGAACCGTAGCATTTGAGATTCAATAAGTCAAAATAAAAAGATAAAGAACGCGATACAACCGGGGTCTCCTCCAGATAAACACGGTGACAAGAGAAAGGAGGGAGGGAACGACGTCCGCGTCACAGCGGCCTGCGTCCGCGGCGCGTGCACACGCCTTTCACTGTCTGTTCACCCGGGCTGCATTCAGGTACTCTGCATTGAGTTGGTCATCCGTGTATCGCAAACTAGCGCGTGTGAAATACGGACATAGTTACCTAAAGAACCGATTAAATCTTCTCGAGTTATTGTATTATAATGTATTTAACAAAAGTCTACATTTTATCTTCCAAGAAACAACAGCACAATGCGTATTCCTGTCTTCTAGGAGTGATTATCGCCTCCTGGTGGCTGAGGTCAACGAATTTACGAAATTTCCAAAGCTTGTGTTGGTGGGAAGCACTGCAGCTTCACGGCAAGAAGGTCCCTGGTTTGGAGTTCACATGTTCACGTGCACTAGTTTAAACGGGTGACTTCAAACTACCCCTACGGGTGTTTGTCCACAGTTCACCCACACAGAGCTGGAACAGGCTCCCCCAGATTTCTGTGATCCTACACGGAAATAAGTGGGTAAAGATGGGCAAATGGTTGGACACAATAACTACAACCATTTCCTAAAAAAAGTCAGAAATGCTCAGATCAGGAGAATTATGTAATCAGTTTGTATTTCCTTTCAAATAAATCTCTGCTCAAGTCATTATTCTGCAGTTAAAAGAGCGGTCTGATGCTCCTAACAAAGAGCTGCCGACTGAGAAGTTGGAGAGTATTAAAACTCCTTCAAGACGCTTATTCTATAAAGGATGTCATTTCAGTTGTGTCTAACGTTTGGAACAAAACAAAATGCAAAAGTTGTTCAGTAGAAACGTATAGGTAGACAGGAAGAACAGAAAAGTCAAAGTTATGTGCAACAAAGGAAATAAAAAAACGTGGGGGCAGAAAACGAGCTGATGTTGTGACCCAATTGTAAATACAGACCTATCATACTGAAAGAAATGTGATTTATGAGATTTATGAAAAGTGAGCCATAAACCAGAAAGACGAAAGTGAGGCTGCACCGGGCGGAATAATGACTGGATGAAAGTGTTTTAATGATGAAGCACAAATCAGGAATGAGCAGATAGTGATAGTGACCCTTTACGCTCTGCGTCATCCCAGGTTTATGTTCTTATGTGGCAATTGCCCCCGGCCCCGGGGGCTCCACGTTATAACAAAAATGAGTCTCGATAATAACATTTAAGTTCAAAGACCAGGAAAGATGACAGTCATGAATCTACATCATAAATAATAACGTTGATATTGGACTTTTGGGAACTTTTCCCATCCTTTAATCATAATTCCCCTCTGAGCCGAGTCTGTGACGTCACAATATCCTACAAATGCAGAGGAGTTCACTAAATTACGTGTATTTAGTCAGGATTGTGTGATGTGTTGAGCTTTTTTTCATATGTCGCTTCAGACGCCCAAAAATATGTTCTTAAGCACAGAAGATTTTGTTACTTCATAAATTTGTCTCCCTTAAAGTGTGTTTCCAACACTGAAATGTTCAACTGCTAATGAAATAGTATTGGATCATCTCTGTATATGTTTTTAACCATCACTACACAATGTTTCACCCCGACCGTGGAGATTTGCGGTCCCGTTACGAGGATTAAACCACTAAGAATTGACACGTTCTTCTGAATGATCACCTTCATCATTCTACTAAAAACCACTTCTCGTAGGAGAGGAAATGCCCCCATCATCAGATACAAGCGGTCGCTGAAGGTTTTGACGAGTGTAGAGATGGTACAGAGTCATGTGCAGCGGCCTCCACAGTCACCACTGTCACTGTCAGAAGCTCCACCGAGGTCCTACGAAATCTTTAAATCACCATAGGAGAATGAGTAGGAGTATAAACTCCAGCTCATACCAGCGAGTGCCAGTTTGACTGTTTGTCTTCAGACGCTGGAGCTGTCGCAGCGCCGTCACAGAGGTTGAACCTCTCAAACCACCTCTGTGCATCTTTATTTGAAGCATGATTAAACCGAGAGAACCCTGGGGAATCGCTTTTCATTTTCAGTCTATCTAAACTGCTTTCTGTGACCTTTATATAACATGACTATTTTATGGTTAAGAGGAAAAAAAAAAAAAAAACAAATTTACATGCAGAAATGTCAGAGAAAGTTTACGTGTCAGATCCAACCAAACTGCAACGTCTAGAAAATCTTCAGGCGTCTTCGGAGGATGAGGCTGCTCATCTTCAGTTTCTCGTGTGTGGATCATCAGGCAGCAGAGAAAAGCGCCTCTGCTCTTCAGCCCGGCCGACATTCATTGGAGTTATTGATCCTAACTTCTGCCTCGTTGCTCTGAAGTCCAACGAATGTTCTGCTGACATTTTATTTGTTCACATTTTGTTTTAAATAAACAATGAAACTTGTATCATGTTTCCATCTTGAACCTGATTGTTTGTAAATTCTCCCACGATTTAGGAGAAGAAATGTGCTGAAGTCTTCCTGAAAGTCATTAATTATATGAAAAATACTCACACGCTTTCATGTCCTGTAAGTGAGGATCTAAATCACATTTGACTTCCAACAAATCCAAAAAGCCTTTTGATAAAATATCATCCATCCACCTGCAGATTTTCTGAGATATCTAAAGTACAGATTTAAGCACAGAGTCTTTATGATTGTAAAGGAGGAGGACTCTTACGTGGACGGATCTGGACCTGTTGGAACGAACCCATGGCCTCATCCTTCCCTCGCAGCCTCACGTCCCCGTTGTGACTGTTAGATGCCCTCTGTGACCGGAGTCCCTGCAGGACGAGGAACTTGTTCAGGGACTTGATCGACAACACGCAAGCAGGTTTCTAGAGAACAGCATCTGCCGGGAACATCAGAGCGCTGCGTTGAAAGGGCAGGGGGGAATCGATGCTGTAAAGATCAGCCGGAGCAGCGCCCCACATTTCCACGGGCTGCAGAGCCGGTACTGAACACATGTTCAGAGTGCACGGGCATCATTACCATCGCGGTCCAGTCAGCTGTGTTTAAACCAATTAGGGCGAAATAAATAAATAAAGTTCTGGAGGTAGAACTGTCAATACGTCTAATGGGCTATGGAAAATGCAGGGCTGCGGTGGGGGGGGCTTCTGTTACGCTGCTCGCCACATTTAGGGGGGGGGGGGGTGTTTGTATAACAGCTAGTGATTTGTGCAGCTCTGAGCAGGTCAGCGGGGATTGATCCGAATACGAAGCACGTTGACCCCAGAGGAGGTCAACGCATCATCAAACATGTACATTTGATACTTTTTAGGGCGTTTATTTAACGTGTTCCCTGGTTAAACTACAACTTCACAGTTGAACTCATCCCTGCTAAACCTCCCTCAAGTCAAAACCTCAAAAATAATCACTCCCAGGATGTAAAAGGTGGCCAGCGCAACGAGAGAAGAACAAACTCACCCGAAGGCGGGTGCCAAACCTCACTGTTAACTGTTATCGTTCCCAGATAGTAGGGAGGGTTCGGCCCAAACGTGGCCCTCATCTGCAGCTTTCTTTGGGCCCACATTTGGCTTTGAGTGATGGCGTCGACTCGAGGGGAGAGGGGCGGCTAAAACGTAGCCACATATCCACCAGACACGGTGCAATTCCTCATCGTCTTTGGATGTGTGGGCCACGCATGGCCCTCACAACACTCGCCGTGTCCCAAACCAGAACCAGCTCATGAAACGCGGGCCACATCTGGCAGGGCGATGGTCCAGTCAGGATCAGTCCAGACCAATGACGTGGATCTGTCCTTGAGTGGGCCCACCGCCTGCAGGAGGGGGCAAATGAGTTGGGTCCCCGGTTTCATTTTTCAGTTTTCACAAAACCTGCTATGTGGGTTTCTTTACGAGTCTGGGACCTCGACGTGTCTGTATTCCAGCCTGGTCTTACCGGTCTTTCTGTACAACTAATTCCTGTTCAAGTTGAGGCGCATCAGCAGTTTCTTGTGTTAAATCACATTTTCCCCAAAAGTTCCTAAATTTAAAAGCCCTGAATTAAACACTGACTAGAATAGTTACATCATCCTGAAGCTTAAAACTTAAACTCCTGTCCTGTTTGGCCTGCTGTGATGAGTGCAGTCTTTGTCAATCCACCAGACTTCCTCCAACAATGTCCTGAACTGTGATATGAAGGGATTAGAGGCAGCCTGACCTACACAGATCCACGTCTGTTCAGCCGGTCCTGCAGCCAGACAGTCCTCACAGCCAGCTGCTGGATGTGGACGCTGACGTAATGCACGAGGATTTAAAAAGAAGCACACAATAAACAGTAGAAAAAATAAACTAAACATAAACAGCAATCACAAGAGAAGAGGTTAAAAACAGGGCTCTTACTTTCTAAATGACTAGTTTTCACTAAAGTCCAGACAGTTCAGGCTTAAAGGTTTTGGTAATTAAATCATGAGCTGAAATCTTTAAGAGTTAAAGAGCGGGAAATAGTTGGGTTTCTGTCTTGAAACTCAAAATTAACCAAATATTCACCTTTTAGAGGACAGAATACATGAAAGAAAAGGTGAACTTTACACGAAAAACAACGATTTTGAGGTAAACAGCGACCATGTGGACGTTAGCGCCATCTGGTGGTGACGTGGCGAAGGTGACAGGATCGACTTCAGTTTTATAGAAGAGAAACCAGCTCTGGTGACGTGTTTGGAAAATGATCGCAGGCGTGTCCTGGTAATTAAAAAAAAATCACTTAATCACTCAATACTTTTTTTTTTTTTTTGCTCATCTGTATGTTTTTGAATACCGTTTATTACAGCATTATAACAGTTACAGTTTATAAAATTAATATTCAGAGATACGACCAAAACTGGCATTCCCAGACACGACGACATACACGACGTGCACGTTTTCTACAGACATTTACAACTGTAATATTCACAATAGTACTATAGAACTGTCAACACGCATCAGGACTCAGTGTCTATTCATTTCTCTTCTACATTATCTGTTTTCATCCTCTATATCTTAATACAACTAAATTCATAATTAATTAAATAATAATTCGTTTGTGAGACAGAATCTTGAATCTTGAGTCTGAAAATCCGACTAAAATAACAACTGTAATACTTAACATTAATCATCATTTACTATTAAAAAGATGCTCCAACATTTTGGAAATGAATGTGTTTGCATCAACCTCAGTTTGATACGTTAACGGAACCGTTATAACGTTATGTTGACAGATCCTTTATAACGGAACCGTTATAACGTTACGGCGACAGATCAGTTATAACGGAACCGTTATAACGTTATGTTGACAGATCCTTTATGACGGAACCGCTATAACGTTATGGTAACAGATCCGTTATAAAGTTATGGTGACAGATCCTTTATGACGGAACCACTATAACGTTATGGCGACAGATCCTTTATAACGGAACCGGTAAAACATTATGTTGACAGATCCTTTATGACGGAACCACTATAACGTTATGGTGACAGATCAGTTATAACGGAACCGCTATAACGTTATGTTGACAGATCCTTTATGACGGAACCGCTATAACGTTATGGTGACAGATCCGTTATAAAGTTATGTTGACAGATCCTTTATGACGGAACCACTATAACGTTATGGCGACAGATCCTTTATAACGGAACCGGTAAAACATTATGTTGACAGATCCTTTATGACGGAACCACTATAACGTTATGGTGACAGATCAGTTATAACGGAACCGTTATAACGTTATGGTGACAGATCCTTTATGACGGAACCGCTATAACGTTATGGTGACAGATCAGTTATAACGGAACCGTTATAACGTTATGGTGACAGATCCTTTATGACGGAACCGCTATAACGTTATGGTAACAGATCCGTTATGAAGTTATGGTGACAGATCCTTTATGACGGAACCACTATAACGTTATGGCGACAGATCCTTTATAACGGAACCGCTATAACGTTATGGTGACAGATCCTTTATAACGGAACCGCTATAACGTTATGGCGACAGATCCTTTATAACGGAACCGTTATAACGTTATGGTGAAAGATCCTTTATGACGAAACCGCTATAACGTTAGGGTGACAGATCCTTTATAACGGAACCGTTATAAAGTTATGGTGACAGATCCTTTATGACAAAACCGCTATAACGTTATGGCGACAGATCAGTTATAACGGAACCGTTATAACGTTATGGTGACAGATCCTTTATAACGGAACCGCTATAACGTTATGGTGAAAGATCCTTTATAACGGAACCGCTATAACGTTAGGGTGACAGATCCTTTATAACGGAACCACTATAACGTTAGGGTGACAGATCCTTTATAACGGAACCGCTATAACGTTAGGGTGACAGATCCTTTATAACGGAACGGCTATAACGTTAGGGTGACAGAACCTTTATAACGGAACCGTTATAACGTTGTGGTGAAAGATCCTTTATAACGGAACCGCTATAACGTTAGGGTGACAGATCCTTTATAACGGAACCGTTATAACGTTGTGGTGAAAGATCCTTTATAACGGAACCGTTATAACGTTAGGGTGACAGATCCTTTATAACGGAACCGTTATAACGTTGTGGTGAAAGATCCTTTATAACGGAACCGTTATAACGTTATGGTGAAAGATCCTTTATAACGGAACCGCTATAACGTTATGGTGACAGATCCTTTACAACGGAACCGTTATAAAGTTATGGTGACAGATCAGTTATAACGGAACCGCTATAACGTTAATAAAAACATTTCCGTCCCAACAGAACATACAACGGGAGACATTCAGAATTTGATGGCAGCAACACATTTCATGACAACTGGAACCAGGACAACAAAATGCAAAAAACAAAAACCACCTGGAGGAGCATTTGAGAACTAATCAGATTAATCGCCGACCTGCACACAACAGCACTTTTTACTCTTATTTTTATTGGAATATTTTTATTTTCTAAGTTTGTATGTGTTTTACTTTTAATTGTGAAGCACTTTGGTGAACCCTGCTTGTTTGAAAGTGCTGTACAAATAAAGATTGATTGATTAAATGATTATGGGGTATTAAAACAAACCCACAAAAACGGGCCCTCTCAGATGGAAAGACGGACAGAGGTTCATCAATCTGCAGAAAACTGCATCATAAATTGTGGAAAAATGTCAGGAAAATGCTCCTGAAAGTAAAATTGTGAAGACTTTGCAGACCCCACCATCTACAACGTACAATGTCGTCAAAGGATTTCAGAGGATCAGGAGGAATCTCTGAATGCATGGGAAAGGCCAAAGGTCAAAACTAGATGCTGGTGATCTTTGAGCCATCGGAAGAACTGCCTCATAAACAGACACGAGTCTCTACTGGAAATCCCGGCGTGGCTTCAGGACACTTCCTCAGATCACCGCCTGCAACTAATGCAGCTCCATCATGTGAACACCATCTAGAAACACCACCATCGTCTCCGGGATAAAGCTCATTTAAAATGTTCCGAGGCTAAATGGAAAATTGGTCTGTGATCAGCTTAGTCAAATTTTGAATTTCTTTTTGGAAATCATGGAAACTGTGACCTGCGGTCTACAGAGGAGAGGAATTCTTCTCATCAGCGCTCAGTCCAGAGGCCAGCGTCTGATGGTCTGAGGTTGCATTAGTGTCTATGACACGAGCAGCTGCCACATCTGGAAAGGCTCAATCAATACTGAAGAGTAAAAAAGCTTTTAGAGCAACATCTGCTTCCATCCGGACAACCTCGGGATCAGGGAAGACCTTGCATATAGACAAAGCTAAACGACACACTGCAACCATCACCCCAGCACGTGTTTACAGGAGGAGTCCAGCGTCTGAACTGGTCTGGCTGCAGTCCAGACCTCCCACCAACAGACAACATCTGAGGCATCATGAAATGAAGAATCCAGCGAGGAAGGTCCAGGACCGTTGAGCAGCTAGAATCCTGCACCAGACCAGAATGGACAACATTCCTCTCCTTCAACTGCAGGAACCGGCGTCCTCACTGCCCAGATGTTTACGGACAGTTGTTAAAAGCAGACGAGATGCTACACAACAGTAAACATCGCCCTCCTCCAACTACTCAGATGTGTCGCTTCCACCAAATTCAAAATGAGCCAATATTTTTATTTTTTTTAAAACTACAAAACATCTCAGTTTCAACATCTGATATGTTCATTTTTAAATTGGGAATAAATATTTGCATTTTATTGACTGTTTTATTGGAATTTGGGTTGTACATAATTCTTTGCAACGTATAAATCGGAACGTTTTAGAGTCGTTGGGTGATTCCGTCCTTTTCCAGAAACTTTGCTCAGCTAGGCTGCGGGGCCTTCGTCAGACTTCGATATTAAATACTCAGAGAAAACGTTGGCATTTACCTTTTAATGTGCTTTTTGTCTTCAATTGCACTTGCGTGTAAAACAACAAATATCTGTCCACATCAGCAGCTCACAGTCAGGCTGCAGCTGCAGGGCTGTGAGGGGAAGCGGCAGAATTCCGCTCTGGCACAACTTCACAAGTATTTCACTATAATCTAGTTTGACATCACATTAGAAAAAATACAAACATTAATTAAAAAGACCGGCCTTATTGTAGATGTCCCACCTGTGAACCGTTGTTACAGGTAAGCGGCAGCGTTCAATCGCCCACCTTTGATGGGCTGTAAACATGATTTTCACAGTGAGGTTCCTGCGTGACGTTCTGCCTCCTGCACGCTCCACTCAGCGTTTGTTTTTTGTGAGAAAGCATCACACGTGAGAACCTCCTGCTGTGTAGGGTTCTGTATCCGTGACCAGGATCCACTCCGGTTCTTTGGATCTCCTTCGTTGCTCATGTGGAAGCAGCTCTAGATTTGACGTGTGAGGGATGTCAAAGCTGCCCACAGAATACTGAAAAAGTCAAACTGGTCTGTGAAACCTCGCCTCATTCACTATCCTTCTCAGAACAAAGACCCTGCTTTAAGTGTAAAAAACTAAACGTTTTTACACCCGTGTTTTTCAGAAGTCTCACAGTAATGAGGTTGAACACTGCAGGGACGTTTAGTCCATGGCTCTGCCGCGGCTCGGCTTACTTTCAGATGTAGAAACATTTATGGTCCTTCAGGTTCCTCAGGTACGAGAAACTCTTCCCGCACTTGTCGCACATGAACTGCTTCTCGCCGGTGTGGATCTGCTGGTGGGCCTTCAGGCTGTTGCCCTGGTTGAAGCTGCGTCCGCAGGTGTCGCAGCTGAACGGTTTCTCCCCGGTGTGGATCCGCTGGTGTCTGTTCAGGTTGCCCGTGTTGCTAAAACATTTGCCGCAAGTGTCGCAGCTGAACGGCTTCTCCCCGGTGTGGACCACCTTCGGACGAGAGAGTTAAAAGATGAGCTGTAAAAATGACTCATCTGCTTTAAGTAAACAAAGACGACTGAGCAGACTGAAGTTCCAAAACACACGGCTAAAACCGGGAATCGTCTGGAAAATCTTCAATGATCGTAAATCCAATATCGTTCAAACATTTGGTGAATTTATCAATCTATTAATTTATCTTTTATCTATAAAAGTAGTTGGGCTGAACAGCTGTGTCACCTGAAAACGACCAGTAATCGGTTAAAAAAGGCCTCAGTTTAGATTAGAGAGTCATGGGATCTGATGAGTCCAGATCCTGCACCAGAGTGGCGGGGCAGCGAGGTGCCGACGGTGAGACCCTGCGAGGGCAGTTTTATGAAGTCCGCCGACTTCCTGAACCCGACCGAGCAGGTTTGTCTGTTACCTGATCGACCTGAGCCTGAACCCTGGCGTAGACTCGGTCCTCCCGGTCACGATAAGTTTCAGAGGCGTGAATCAAGGCCACTGGACCTCCGTTACTTTATCTCCTGAAGACGTTTCACGCTCCATCCTGACGACTTCAAACTCAGAGGGGAGAAGGTGGAAAGCCAGTGCAGCTTCCTTGGTTCATCCCGGGAAAGTCCTCCGACGGTGAGGCTATAACCCGGGACGACCATGCCAGCTTTCATTAGGCTGAAAACTGAACCCCACAGAAAACTCCAGGATGAGCTGGGAAAGATTTACGCAGTGGTCTTACTTCCCATCATCACTGCGAGATCTGGGGGAAACCTGAAGGCAACTTTGGGTGGACGTGAATGTTGGAGTAAAACACTGTTACCGCATAAGTTGGGATTTATTGTCCCCGAAGACTGAATTTCAGTTGCGTCATCGCTGCTTTATTTTCCTTTATTTCAGGCGAACAGACAAGCATCAGAACGTGGTCTTCACTTATCAGACATCACGCCACTAACCACCGAGTTCCTCATTGCATTTCTCTGATTCCGAACGGTAATCGACGCCGACCCACCTGATGTGATTTGAGGCTGCTGTGCTGCGTGAACATGCGACCACAGATGTCGCAGGAGAACGGTCGCTCGCCGCTGTGCGTCTTCAGGTGAATCTTCAGGTAGCTGGACGACTTGAAGCTCTTCCCGCAGACGCCGCAGCTGTGAGGCCGGTCCACCGTGTGCTGCTGCTGGTGCGATCGCAGCTCGGTGATGGAGCAGAGGCGTCGGCCGCAGAGCAGACACGTGCACGGAATAGTGGCAGCATGCGTCTGGAGGTGTTTACGCAGCGAGTCCACGCAAGCCACCACGGTGCCGCACGCCACGCACGCCAGTGACCGCTCGTCTGAGTGAATGGTCTTCTGGTGCATCTTCAAGGCACTCTTCTGGATGAAACACTTGCCACAGGTCTCACAGCTGAAGGGCCGCTCCCCAGTGTGAATCCGCTGGTGGCCCTTCAGGGTGTCCGCCTGGTTGAAGCTTTTACCGCAGGTCTCGCACCTGAACGGCTTCTCACCCGTGTGTATGCGCAGGTGCCGCTGCAGATTGCCCTGGATTGTGAAGCTTTTGCTGCAGTACTGGCAGTTGTAGGCCCGCTCACCAGTGTGCACCATCTGGTGCATTTTCAGGCCATGTGCTCGGTAGAAGCTCTTCCCACACTGCTCGCAGCGAAACGGGCGCACGTCAGCGTGGAGGCGCTGGTGGTTCCTCAGGAGCTGCTTCAGGGTGAAACCCTTCCCACAAACATCACAGGTGTGGGGCCTTTCACCTGTAAATAAAATAATGACAACGATGATGGCGATGAGCGCCACGAGGACGCCCCACCCCCACTCCTTCATCCTGCCTCAGTACTTTCTGAACATCTTGTTCTCGTGAGGAGTAAAAACGGACGGTACCTGTGTGAAGCAGCATGTGAGCGTTGAGGCTTCTCTGGAAGGAAAAGTCTCTGCCGCACTGCGAGCAGCGGAAGGGTTTTTCTGCGTTTGCCCCGTGGATGACCTGGTGGGCTTTGAGCTGCAGCAGCTTGGTGAAGGTCTTCCTGCAGTGTTTGCAGCTCAGCGGCTGCTCCTTCTGACTCTTCGCTCGGACATGATGGGGCCTGGGCTTCGTGGCGGGTTTAGATCTGGTGGTGTATTCTGGGTCTCCCTCGTCCGGATCATCTGGCTCCAACTGACAGAAACATTGTACCAATATGTTCAGTTTTTCTCCCTTCCTTTAGGGAGTCATCCCACAATCTTCCTTACAAGGTTCCGTCATCCCACAATCTTCCTTACAAGGTTCAGCTCATTCAGTGTTGACACAGACCTTCACTGGCATAAAGGAAATACAACACGAGGAAAAGAGAAACCAACCTGGTAATCTGGGTCTCCATCATCAAACTGGGCAGGATCCAGACCACAACCAGGGGACGTGTGGTCAGCCAGACCGTCCAGGCCCTCCTCTTTTATTCGAACCATCTGGGTGCTGTCCTGAGAGGACAAAGACAGAGTTCAAGAGTTCAAGAACCTGATCTGCGCTACCTGAAAAACCTCGACACGGTCTAATTTAAGTTGGTTTTATTTCCCAAGAAACTGATCTGAATTCAAGTCAATGTTTCGTAAACTCTGGGAAGTGCGAAGACAGAAAACAGCAGTAAAACCTTCAGACCTCATACGTTCTTCCCTTCCACAGATGAATTATAGGAGACCTCTTCACTCCAGCTCCACCAGCAGACACCACTACATGAAACAAGGAGAAAAGCAAACATGTTTTGATTGCAGTCAGGACATACGAGGGACAGAAAACAGGCACAGTTTTGGAAAACTTGTGTTTTTTTATGTGTAAAGACTTTACTTATGGTTTATAACAAACAAAAAAGCTCTAAAATGAGCTCATTGAGAAGAAGAAGATGCAACTGTAAACGTTCGCTGTCAGCAAACATTTCTGCCTGATTTTTAATCCAGCCGTGCATCAACTGAATGAGTGACACATCTCTGAATTTCATACGGATAAGTTATGGGATAAGTGACGGGATGATGCTCCACCTCTGCGAGATCTCCTCCCTGAGCGCTGGCCACTTTGGACGGCGTCTCCTTCTGCTCTGCTGCTCGTTTCCTCCCTCTGTCCAGCACCGCCATCCGTCAGCTCCTCTGCCTCCTCCTGGACTCTGCTGCCCCCCAGAACCAGCTTCAGCTCCATCTCCACCACCTCCAGCTTCCTCCTCAGGGTCTTAATCTCAGCAGCACCCTGCGACACCTTAAAACACCAACAAATCATTTCAGTGGAGCTCCTACTGACTTGGCAACATGACTGGGAAGACAAGGATGTAAATAAAGAATACCCTGTACCTCCAGCTGCAGCGCGGAGGAACATTCAGTGAAGAGCTGGCAGATCTTGGCCACAGCCTCTTGAGCCAGCGATGCCATGAAGACGTTGAACCGGATCACCTGGACGGGACAGCACAGACCTCAGTCACAAACACTTCACACTGACTTAATATCTTCAGGATTCACAGGACAACTTAAACTAAGTCCTGATGCGATCCACGTTTATATCTCGGTGCTTTGCGAGGCGCCTCGCATCAAACGTCCCGGATCAATGACTGAACCAGAACTTTGCAACGTCCTGGAAAACTGTTAAAGCTGAAGATGACGCGGGATGGTGGTCGATGCCTGACCAGGCTGAGAAATGCAGCTGGAAACTACCAAGACCGAAGTAAACATGGACATGGACGGTTCATGTGTCCACTAGTGGGACCGGCTGCTGGTCTCGGTGACCACAGCGGGTCAGATCCGGTACCGACGCAGCTGGGCGGCGGCGCGGCTCAACGCGCCGGTCCACGCACCTTCTCCTCGGGGGAACCGGGGCCGGTTCCACTCGAAGACACTTGTGGACTCGTTGACTCGCAGCCACCGACAACTTTAGTCATTTCGGTCACAGTCGCGTCGACCACGAAGTCCAAAACGGAGCGAACCTTCTCCTCGAAGTCCGACATTCTGGGCAGGTAACTACGTTTGTCTTGCGATCTACACTTTCATTTTAAAGTATTAAAACACCTTTAGTATTACAATGTTGTCATGGTGAAAACACTCGTGCAGCTTCCACCGCGGATCTTTTTCTTCCCAGTTCACGCTCTTCAAAATAAATGTTTGCAAAGCTGCCGTCACCGCTCAACTCTGAATTAATATAGTATATAGTGAATAATCAAACAATGCTCATAATCGTGAAAGCAAAAACGGTCGGTCTTGTCAATAAGAGACTGGTAATTAAATATACAATAGCTTTGGATTACGCCGAATGAAGGTTTTATTGTGAAAATATGCACCGGACGCACCGTAACAGCACATGACGCTTTACCGGATGTGTTGCTATGAAACACAGTGGTCAAACACAGACTTTCCAGGTTCACAGATTTAATGTCAATATCACCGGAATCCCCAATAACAGCACATTGTAGTGTGAAACAATCAGGATACCTTTGGGGCAACAATGGAAGAGCTTTTCCTGTTTTGCTTCCTGTTTGGTCCCGCTGCCGCCTCGTGAACTGGCGCCCCCCGGTGCCCACAGCGGCGCATTACACCAACACCGGTCAGTACAGCAGACTTAACACGAAGACACCGAACATTACTTTTATATCGGGAACATCGATTGAAAATTCAATATATCCAGAATTTCAAAGTAAACATTTAATCCCGGCAGCTTTTTCAAAGGGTAACAATTGAAATTGAAAGCAGTGTTATTCTTGTTGAAGTTTCATGACGTCATGAGCATTTACCCTAAAGTTTCCCTTATTTCCCGCTACAGTTGTGTTTCTTGAGCAGCCTAGAGTCCGAAAAGCCGAGTCCACAGCTGCTGCAGTAGTAAGGTCTTTCTCCCGTGTGGGTCTGCATGTGAAACTTGACATGCGCGAGCTGCCTGAAGCGCGCTCCGCAAACCTCACATTCGTAGGGCTTCTCGCCGGTGTGGATCCGGTGGTGCCTCAGGTAGTTCGTGTAGATCCTGAAGGCCACGCCGCACTGCTCACACTTATGAGGTTTCTCTCCAGAGTGCTGCAGTTGGTGGGACTTGAGAGCCTGGCGAATGATGAACCTCTTACCACAAACGTCGCAGCTGAAGGGTTTTTCTCCTGAATGCAGTCGCAGGTGGTATTCGTACGTGACTTTGTAGAAAAACGATTTGCCGCATCTGTCGCAGCTGTATTGCATGGCACCTGTGTGGATGAGTTGGTGTCTCTTCAGTAAGCCTGCCGTGTCAAAGCCCTTGTGACAGACGCTGCAGCTGAATGGCGTCATGTCCACCACAGTCTTGTCCCGTCGATAGACGACTCTGCGGTTGCCGCGCTCTCGAGTTCTCTTTCTAATGACCTGCTCGAGCTTTTCATCGTGGGGTACTTTCTGATGTTTCTTAAGCTGGTAATTGTACAGAAACGTCTTTCCACACAGGTCGCACATGAACCCCTTCGTCGCCCCGTGAAGAAGCATGTGCGTCTTCAACCTGTTGTCCTGCATGAAGCTCTTTCCGCAGACCTTACAGGTGAAGGGTTTTTCACCCGTGTGAATACGACTGTGTCTCTTCAGGTTTTGGTGAAAGGTGAAACCTGCTCCACAGGTCTCGCATGTGAATACTTTCCCTCTGTGGACGGCCTGGTGCACCCTGAGCGACCGCCGTCTTGTGAAAACTTTGCCGCACACTGAGCACGTGTGAGGGTGTTCACCAGTGTGAATGCTTTGATGGCACTGCAGGGTGACAGCGTACCTGAAGCTCTCGCCGCACTCCGAGCATCTGTGCGGCTTCTCGGTCATGTGCACGGCCTGGTGAGCGTGGAGGTTGTGTGTGGTTTTGAAGCCCTTCCCACAGGCGGAGCAGATGAACGGCCGGGTGTCTGTGTGCACGAGCTGATGGGTCTTTAGGCGCATTTTTGTCTTGAACCTCTTCGGACAGAGTTGGCACTCGAACGTGGTGTACTTCTTCTCCTCGTGTCGCAGCAGGTGGTTCTCAAACGTCGCCGAGTTCCTGAACCTTCTGGGACACTGGTCGCAGCCGAAAGGCCTTTGTTCTGTATGAGTGTTCATGTGCTTCATCAGGTGAAAGTGGCGATTAAAGCTCTTGTTACAGAGCTCACAAAAAAACACCTTCCCTTTCCTCCCGGCCTCTGCTTCCCGCGTGGTTTGGCAGTCTGTGCTTTTGGGTTCGGCGTTGTTTGATTTCTGATCCTCTGTAGTATTTAGACAGGAAGGAAAAAAAAAAAAAGGGAAAATTAGGCAGAGTAACAAAAACACACAGACAAATTGTCATTTTTATGGAAAAACACAAACATTTTCACAATAAAATCCCATGTTTACATTCTGGTCTCTGATCAAACTCATTTAATCTACCTTATATAAAATATGCTGTTTACTCAAGCTGATTATTTTCTTATGAACCATTTAAAATCTCACTTTGTTACGAAACACATCAGTGGGATTTGTTGCTGAAGTCAGATGAGAGGTTGTAAACGGTCCCAAGTAACACGACGACTGCTTTTGTAAAATCAGATCCTGCCTACTTGCACAAGAAGTTTTCTGATGGTAATTAAACTCTTGAGGTTTCATGGAAGTGTTTGCTTCAGGATAAATGACAGTAGAGGAATGATGACGCGGCGATTCTTGACCCACAGTAAATTCAGAATAGGATTGGGTTTCCCCGCTCATGGAAACTCACCGGCCTCGAGTCCACCCTCCACTTGGACCGAAGCAGCCGAGGAGTCAGTGACTCCGTGCGATAGTTTGTCTGCCTGCACCACCAACCTCCCCAACGGCTTCAAGGTGGAGATCAACCCGCTCCGCTCAAACAGAACCGGGCAGCCGTTCAGGACGTTTTCCCTCCACAGTCTGGCATTCTGGAAATTGTCCTCCGCCGTCTGCAGCTCGGTCTCCAGCCGTCCCACGCGAGCCTTCAGAGTCGAGTTCTCGGCAAGCAGCACGGAGGTCAACTGGGAGAAAACGCTGCCGATCTTCCTGGTTGCCTCCCGGACCAACTTCTCCACAGTGCAGTCAAAATCTGGCTGTGAGGATTAACATGAAGCAGAGACCCGGATTCTTATCAGCTAATCGGTTATTAGTGGAGAGAAAATAGAATAAAAATAGTTCCACTGAGGGATGTAAAACTAACAACGCAGTCCCATCGAGTGATGAATCATTTTTAACTCCACGTCAGTCCAACATGTTTACCGACTCGTCTTACTTAGATGATCAGGACGTTCTTTAGATGCAGTGACCTGAACTTTACCAGACAATCGCTGCAGTGTAACTGAACATCTGGAGCAGCGGTGCAACTTCCTTCTTTATGAGCTTTAACCACCTGGGAGACAATCTGGGCTGAAACTTCCATCACACACACAAAACACAATAATGGTAATAAACTAAACTCTTTGATGCCACCAGAGACATTCTGGTCTAACCCAGTGCACCACGTTTGTCGTGGTTGAGGTGGTCTCCTCGGTGCAGAAATCTCCAGAGACGTCTCTGACTTGTCTAAAACCGTGAACCGATGAAGGTCCACGGACCTCCTCGGTTCTGAAACCGTCAGCAGATGAAGGTCCACGGACCTCCTCGGTTCTGAAACCGTGAACAGATGTAGGTCCACGGACCTCCTCGGTTCTAAAACCGTCAGCAGATGAAGGTCCACGGACCTCCTCGGTTCTAAAACCGTCAGCAGATGAAGGTCCACGGACCTCCTCGGTTCTAAAACCGTCAGCAGATGAAGGTCCACGGACCTCCTCGGTTCTGAAACCGTCAGCAGATGAAGGTCCACGGACCTCCTCAGTTCTGAAACCGTGAACAGATGTAGGTCCACGGACCTCCTCGGTTCTGAAACCGTCAGCAGATGAAGGTCCACGGACCTCCTCGGTTCTAAACCCGTCAGCAGATGAAGGTCCACGGACCTCCTCGGTTCTGAAACCGTCAGCAGATGAAGGTCCACGGACCTCCTCAGTTCTGAAACCGTCAGCAGATGAAGGTCCACGGACCTCCTCAGTTCTGAAACAGTGAACCGATGTAGGTCCACGGACCTCCTCGGTTCTGAAACCGTCAGCAGATGAAGGTCCACGGACCTCGTCGGTTCTAAACCCATCAGCAGATGAAGGTCCACGGACCTCGTCGGTTCTGAAACCGTCAGCAGATGAAGGTCCACGGACCTCCTCGGTTCTAAACCCATCAGCAGATGAAGGTCCACGGACCTCCTCGGTTCTGAACCCATCAGCAGATGATGGTCCACGGACCTCCTCGGTTCTAAACCCGTCAGCAGATGAAGGTCCACGGACCTCGTCGGTTCTGAAACCGTCAGCAGATGAAGGTCCACGGACCTCGTCGGTTCTAAAACCGTCAGCAGATGATGGTCCACGGACCTCCTCGGTTCTGAAACCGTCAGCAGATGATGGTCCACGGACCTCGTCGGTTTCTTGAGTTTGTTTCTCTAAACTCACCTTAAATCTCACATATCGCTTCGTTTTGGCGGGTTCTTCTCCTGAACTTCCAAGAACTCCCACCGCCGTGTTTAGGAGCGTCTCTATGATCGATCTCGTCTCTAAACAAAACACGTTTTCTAACATTTTAACTTTGAAACTCTGAAGAATTAGCGAGCTTCAGCGCCGATGTCACCCGGAAACAATGCGAGCAGAACTCTAATATTTCAAAATAAAAGGTTTTTTTTTTTTAACTATTTCAAGTTTTTAATGCAAAATAAGAAGGAAAGAATATATAAACTGTCATAATACATAGAACTGTACACGAGAAAGTATTTACAGCTTCAGTTGGAGTTTTGAAAACTAATTACATCTTAGATGCATTCAGTGGTTTATAGATTATAAATTCACAAAGAAAATCTTGTTTGAAAAGAAAAAAAACCTTCTTTATCTTGAGTCATCTGGCAAAAAAAACAAAACAGCAAAAGCACCCACCTTAATATTTCTATTCAGGTTTTACAATACATCAGATTTTTAAATAGCCACATTATTTAACATAAAACTGTTTTTAAAAAAAGTTATTGAAACAAAAGAAGAAAATAAAACCTCAAAACAATGCTTCTAACGTGAGCCGAGTACCAATCACTCTGAATTAATCCCTAACATATTAGCAGTCCAGGTGGGTTTTTGAGCATTAAATGCTGAGCTATCGTTAAGTCGAACGTTCCTATTACAACATGTTTAGGGATTTTATTCAAAACTGTTATTTTCAAATGTGACAGATGAATTTTGATGCAACAAGCGAGTACGCTGACAGCTGATTTATAACGATCAGGTCATGTTTGTGCCAAACATTTTGAGCACAGAGGCACTGGCCATCATGTACATCCAATTAGCTGATGCGTTGACTGCAATGACGGACGAAGCGCCACAGCATCACATGACCTACGACCCGTCACAGCTGTGCTTCTTCAGCTGCCTGGAGTCGGAGAAGCCGCGGCCACACTGCTGACACGAGTAGAGCTTCTCGCCGGTGTGGATCTGCATGTGGGACTTGAGCTGGTTGGACTGGTGGAACCTCTTGTGACAGTACACGCATTCGAACGGCTTCTCCCCGGTGTGGATCCGCATGTGCCTGTAGAAGTTTCCGTCTGTTCTGAAGGCCTTGCCGCACTGGTCGCATTTGTACGGTTTTTCACCGGTGTGAATACGCTCGTGCTGCTTCAAAGCAGACGTGTGGAAAAACCTCTTCCCGCACACCTCGCAAACGAACGGCTTCTCCCCCGAGTGGCTCCGCTGATGGTAGCTGAACGAGTACTTGTTGTGGAAAGACTTCCCACATATGCTGCAGTTGAACTCTTTGTGTTCGCTGTGGCCTTTTTCGTGAACCCTGAGGGAACAGGCGGCGCTGAAGCCCTTCAGGCAGATTTTGCAGCTGAACGGTTTGACAAGCGACTTGTTTTGCCGCCTGGCCTGGAAGAAAGTCTGCGTGCCGTCCGAGTCCTGGCTCCTGTCGGCGTGCACGTACTTCTGGTGTATCTGCAGCCTGCAGTTGAACAGGAAGGTTTTGCCGCAGAGGTCGCACATGAAAGGTTTCCGGGCACCGTGGATGAGCATGTGGGACTTGAGCTTGTTGTTGTCGGAGAAGCTCTTGCCGCACTCCTGGCAGGTGAACGGCTTCTCTCCGGTGTGAATGCGCAGATGCCTCTTGAGGTTGTTGTTGAGGTTGAACCTTGCGCCACATATGTGACAAGTGAAGGGCTTCTCGCCCGTGTGGATGACTCTGTGTCGTTTCAGAGTGGTGCCCGTCCTGTACGACCGGTTGCACACGTCACACGTGAATGGACTGTCACCCGTGTGCTTCCTCTTGTGTACAGTCAGGGAGTGGGCATACTTAAAAGACTCTTCACACATTGTGCATTTGTATTTTTTGGCGTTCGTGTGAACCATCTGGTGGAACCGCAGCGTGTCTTTGCTCTTGAACTCCTTCCCACACGTGGCGCAGCTGAACGGTCTTTCCTCTGAATGCACGGCCATGTGACACTTCAGCTGGACCGAAGTCTTGCAGGTCTTCTCACAAAGGTGGCACTTAAACATTTGCTTCCACTTTTCGTGGCGTACGAGATGGTTTTCCAGAGACGGCTTAATCCTGAATGTTTTCCCACACTGATCGCAGGCAAACGGCTTTGGTGGCCTCAACTGCTGGTGACGTTTGAGGTGATTCTGAAGCGACTCCTCCTTCCTGTACGATCTCTTGCACTGAGGGCAGGGGAACGGCAGCGGGGCTTTCACCGAGTTGTGCTGCAGGAGATGATTTACCAAAGACTTCTTTTTCAGGAACCCTCTGCCACACTGCTCACAAGGAAAAGGCTTCTTGTGGACCGCCACGTGTTTCTTTAGTTCACCTTTCCAATGAAAGCCCATGTCGCAGTGCTCGCAGAAGAATCGCTTCCCTCTCTGTGACTTTATATTTCTTCGACTTCTCCCCTGCAGTTGACCCAGCTCCACTTGCTTCTCATCCGTGATGTTTTCAGGGGAATCTGGAAGTGAAAATGCACAAATCAGTCCTTTAAGGTTGCCTATCAAGCCCGCTGCCAAGCTGAGTGGTTGCCAAAGCAGTGCTACCTATTTCAGCCGTGTCCGCCGCCTCCTGAGCGCACCCTGCCGACGGGCCTTCCTCCAAAGATTTCTGAGACAACTGCAAAAACAATCATTTGGTTTCAGCCTTTACAAAAGATAACATTTACATACTGGACTACAGAAGCATGCAGCATTTTCTTGAAACACCACTGACAGTGCTGGAGTGTGGACTGGCGGCGCCCTCAAGCATGGTCTCGGACGTGGTCTCGGACGTGGTCTCGGCTGCAGCTTTCTGGACGACTGCTGATTCTTCAGAGACGGCCGATGATGACGCGGGGGGCGGGATCACGCCCACCAGCAGCACTGTGGGGGTCGAGAGGACTGTGGGGTCAAACGACGTCGGGTCTACTGCCAGAGTAGAGCTGCACGCCGCCTCGGTGCCTTCCCCTGAAAACGGAGACCCAGTCGGGTGGGTTTCCGCCTCGTCACAATCTGGTGCTGCCTCATAGGTGGAGACCGACGGCGCCGGGTCCCCTGTTCACAGACAGATGGCGAAAAGCTCAAATCTGAGTTTGATGACTGACAGGATGCATTTATCTTCAAATGTATAAAACAAATAAACCCAAAAGCTGACAAATGACAAAACTGTCGAGTGTTTATCTAGAAACAAATGCAACAGTATTAAACTGAGTTTTTTGACATAACAAATAGTCTGCATCAAATTTCAGTGAATGTTTTTGTATTTTCCAAGTTATAAATCGTATCTGCCAGGTTGTATTTCATTCTTTAAAAGAGCAAATATACAGTTTTAAAAAAACGAAATGTTAATTGGTTAATTACAGTGACAACAGTCATCAGGACTGGAGCACCGGGCCGACCGAAGTACCGAAGTACCGAATCACTGCAGGCGACCTTGTGAAGCAACATTCCTGGACTTCTTCAGTGCATTTAGACCTTTGAGCCTGAAACAAGAAGCTCCAGGAGACACAGGTGAGAAACATCTTGAGCCGTCGGGGACGTACAACCGGATTCTGATTGAGGGTTTCAGCTCCGTCTTCAACACCACCAGACCCAACTCTTTGTGTCCGCCGCCACCTGTCAGTGGATCAGCAGCTTCCTGACTGACAGGAGGCAGCGGGTGAGGTCGGGAGCGCCATGTCCAGCACCGGCACCCCCCAGGGACGTGTCCTCTCCACACCTCTATTCTTAGTCTAGGTTACCACCCACAGTCCATGACCACGGGTGGGCAACTATCGTCACCACAACAGAGCAGTAACGTGTCCACATTACTGCAGACGCCTGATCCACCTGGTCCAGATGGTCCACCTGTCATATTTGAATTCCTCAGCGCAGGAGTTGTTTAAAGTTGTAAGAAAGCAAATCGAAATCGGTATTGGAAGCTCAGACCCCCCCAGATGAATGACCACATTGGTCCACGCCAGGTCAGACCCCTAGATGAATGACCACATTGGTCCACGCCAGGTCAGACCCCCCGGCCGACTCGTGAACCTCTGGACCCACGGCGGGCTCTCACCTGTCTCCGAGTCCTCCGTCTCCAGGACGTGACTCCGGCCGTCGTGGCTCTTGCCGCCGCCCTCGCTGATGGTCTTCAGCTCCTTCTCCAGCTCCTCCATGTCTCTGCCCAGCTGGCCGACCCTGGCCTCCAGCTCCTGCTCCAGCTTCCCGGCTTTCCTCTGCAGGACATCCTCCAGCTGGTCCACTTTGGCCCGCAGAGTCTCGTTCTCCTCGCACAGGTCAGAGCAGAACTCCGCGAACGACTTGTGGAGCTCGACCACGAGACAGTCCTCGATTTTCTGGATTTCCTCGAGCTTCGCCAAGTCGACGTCGGCGGCCGGTGGCTCCTTGGCCCACACGGCCCTGAGCACGGCCACGGCGGCCCGGATGGCGACGTCCACGACCGACGCCACCTCCCGGGAGAAGCGCGCCTCCATTGTCTTTTCGCGTTAACGTTCAGCGCGGCGCGGTTGGCTGCAGCTCATCGCAGCGCACGTTTGAGCCCCGCTACGACGTCCGGACGGACAGAAACCACTTCAAGCCGCTTTCTTCCGTCTTTGCGGTGACAGTCGTTAAACTACGGCGAGACCTGTGGGCTGTCGAAAAGGGTCCGCGCTGCATTTCCGGTTCCGGTGTCACGTCTACTCTGTTTACACAATAAAATACGTCAGAGCTGTGAGAAGTAAACCGGGGTGCGCTTCTACATTGGTATTTTGTTGGACCGACTTTTAGCTTTGGTTGTAGTGTGGTTTGTGCCTCGACTTTGTTTTGGTACACCCATGCAATGTCGCCTTTATTTTTGTTCAGAGTTGTATTCGTTTACTCCTGTGACCTAGTGTTGATGATGATGGAGATGAGCTGCTGATGGAAGGCTGGGCAGGGGCATCACCTGCTCCACCTGCATCACCTGCATCACCTGCTCCACCTGCATCACCTGCTCCACCTGCATCACCTGCTCCCTCACTCTGGAGCTGACGGATCGGGGTTCTTCGGACCACATCACTTTTTTAATCTCCGTCGCTTCAGAAACCAGCCGTTAGGCGTTATTTAGCCCCACTGATGAGTGGTTTTCTGCAGTGATCTGGTCCCAAAGCCCTGAGGTCTCTTTACACGATGTCCATCTCCTGAGATATTTAACTTAACTTTCATCTTCAAGCACTACTGTGAGTTGTGCTGTCTTTTTCAGTTATTTCACCAAATGTTTCGGTGCTTGTCAGTTAAAATCATTGTAGTAAATGTTACACTGCTTCAGCTGTCCTGGGAGGTTTTTAAATAAAACCAGAAAAACAGACACCTAAGTATTAATTTTCCTGTTTTCACCTGCTCATATCTGCCATGAGATGAAATCCTGGACAAACAAAACAAAACAAAAAAAGCACAAAAACAGTCTTTCAATATCACAATCTGTATTTATCAATTCAAAGAAACAACTGTACAGATCCAATAATTTGCAGTTGGTTCTGATCATTTTATACATTATTGGTTCATTCATTCAACCTTTTTCCATGTTGGTAGTTTGTGTCGCCCCGGTATGTTACAGTGATTGTACAGTGGTGAGATGGGACTTCAAGTCATGCACAGCAGTACCGTAATAGAGACTTAAGTCTTTCATGCAACCGCGTCGCTTCGTCCTGGAGGAGGTGGGGAACGACCTGTCTTCTAGCACAAATCAACAATCACACTTCCACACAGCAAAGACATTTCCCCAGCGTCAACATGGACTCATTAATCTTCTTGTTTTTACAGAAAAAAAAAACTACTTATGAGCAAATTGGTATATTTGAATAAGATCAGGCTGCTGTGGACAGGCGTGAGCAGGCGTGGTGGACAGTGGTGCTCGGGGCTCCTGGCAGCCGCAGATCAGCTGAAACACAAACTCATATTCACTTTCTTCCCCGCGTTTTTACCGGTTAGTTTTTAGCTCCTGCGACATATTTACTAGAAGAAACCTGAAGGTGCATAACGAAGTTTGGGATCGATTCCTGCAGAAGTACCGAATGTATTACTGTTGAATGTTTCCTTATTAAACCAATCTGGAGCTCAGGAGAGGGAAATAACTGCAGGCGTTTGCAGCTGCTTGAATCGTGTCCAGAGCATATTGTGCTTTCCTTATTTTTCAGAAAGAAACTGTTTCTGGCTCTGCAGTGGGGGGCGTTTAGGTCCAGGTTTGTGTTCACGTATGGATCTGCCCCCTTTTGTAACATAAGAAGACTGAAGCTGATATGAAGTCTCTAAATGTTCAGTAGCCCACATATGACGCAGAGGAGGGTTAAATGTCTTTAATTGGATCTGTGTCTAAATAACATTTACTAGAACAGCCTCTTGGGATGTTTGTGAAGACTCCTAGATGACCACCCACCACCCTCCAATGAGAGATCTTCTTCTCTGTGACTGAGCTGGACAACATCTGTAATCATACGGACTGAACAGCTCGCGTTTGTCGACAGTAAATAAAAAAACTTAGCTGATTGTCTTCAGAAATACAGGAAACGCGTAGAAAAAATGAAACAATACTTCAGTGTCATCTGAGCCCTTTTCTAAGTTAAAATGTGTCGGGATGATTGGACCAAGCATGCAGGGCAGTGGGAGTACGTGTTTGTGTGCGTGCGTGTGCACGTGCGCGTGTACTAGATCCACGCGGATCTGGACGACCGGCAGACGGTCCGATGAGCGCCGCCGGCGGCTCTTTACTCCGAACCCGGGTCGCAGCCCGACAACACAAGTCCCGCAAGTCTTCAAGAAAAACCCCAAAACCTAAAGTTTGAAATAAAGTATCAATAAGAACCGCAACGAGCCGCCGTTTGAGTGAATTACGGATCTGAAAACTGCCATCCTGTTGATAAGCCGTCATGTTTTGTTTGACAAAGTGTCCAAAGATAACCAAGAGATGTTTAGTTTATAAAGTAACAGAGGAAAAACAACCTATCTAAGGATGAAGAGACGTTTTGGTTACAACACGTCGTAAAAGCTCTATTCAGCCATTTCAGCCTCAATCCCACTTTCTTTTTTATGAGCTGTGAGGAACAAGAAGACCCTCCGTCTGTGGTCTCCTTAGATGACCCACGGTAACCGCTGGGAAGCCCCCAGACCTGCTCCGCCCCCAGACCTGCTCCGCCCCCAGACCTGCTCCGCCTCTCTGGTAACTCCCAACGTGACCCGACCTGGCGCCTGTGCCGGATCCCCGGCACCACTGACCAGCAGACCTCGGCTCGGCGACGGCCCGCGACCCTAGTGCAAAGAAATGTTGCATATGGTTTAGATGCTACCGTGGACCTCATGGTCATCAACGTTTCCTCGTACGACCCGCTCAAATCAAATCAGACCCCACCTTACTGCACATGACCGAGCCAGACAACTGAAGCGGCTGACTGGGGATGCGTCCGCGTCTCCTGCTGGACATAGATGGACATTTCACCTTTTCATGAGCTGAAAGGCTGTTTGCTTCAGTTTGGTTTCCATGTAGACTCCTGGAGTCTCCTCATGAGTCGGAGAAACACCGATCAGGACCGAAATGTTCCCACGAAAGCAAAGACTTACATTCAGTTCTAATGAGGAAAAACGTCCGACTATAAACACATTGTCGACAAACCTAAAGGTGCGTTTCTTGTCATGTCACCTGGACGGACGTGAAGAGGACAGACGGGCGACACAACCCCGCCCACCGACTTTTAGATGCTTTGATGCAGATCTGAACTCGAGTTTTGAAGTTCAGTCTATGACTTTCAAACATGAATTCCTTCTTTCTGGGTGTTGTGACCCTGCCGTTTCTGTCGTCCCTGCAGATTTCTTCTTGCGTCACCTCCGGTTTTGCTCATTCGAACATTCACGTGTTTTTCACCCGGGTTGTGTCCGCTGGAGAAGCCCTTTCTCACCTAGCACATGTAAACACTGTGAAATATGCTTTCAAGTCCAGCTTCAATCGTAAGGTTCTGTCTGAAGTGGAAAATAGTGATTTGAAGTCAGCAAACACACTTGCACGGCGGCACTGAGGCCACGGTGTTGGGTCGCGGCGGCCTTGAATAGTAGCATCCAAAATGAAGCCAGACGAGGCGTCAAACTCATTCCCAGCAAAGCTGCTGCGTCCTGCAGTTAGAGACACGTGTGGGGACGACCCGGGACGTTAGGGAAGGTCTGGCTTCTGTTTCTGAATGTGTTTTCAACCGCTGTCTGAGGAAGTCCAGCGAAGCTGCTGCGCCGGAGAACTTATTTGGTCCAAAGACCAAATGTGAAGGTCCATTAAGAACAACAGCCTTTTCTTCAGATACACTTTAAAGACACAAGCTTTAGGGTTCATGTAGGGTTCATTCCTGATTGACCCTGCTCTGTAGGACCTTCCAGCTCTGCTCCGTGTTCAACGGACGGGACTCAACTCGTACAATCCAGACATCCAAGTCTAACCCTTCTGGTTTCAGAACAGTTCTAAAAAAAACAACGAAACTCGATTGGACTTAAACTAGAAGAGCAGAACTGCAGTGAGGAGCGTTTTCACACACGAGCCGAGCTGAAAACGGGTAAAAACGGGACTTTGAAAGGATCTCAAACGCCATCAGACCAGATGTTTCTCACAAACATCTCCAGCACCATTTACCTGCTAAATTCTTCTTCTTTTTATGGCTTTGTGGTGAGTTTACCGTAAATAAAAACACAAGCTGACGTGTAGATGTGGAGCCCGTGGGCTGCAGAGACGAGTGATTCCACGACCTTCACCCTCCGGGTTTATCAGACTCATCCGGTTTAAAGAAAACATTTCCAATCGCACTCTGAAGCACGTTTGTCAGCTCCGACATCTTCTGAGTTTATGTGAGCGTGTGTGGAGTTTTGCGCCTGTCTTTGTGTGGACCAGTTGGACCTTCACGAGGGTCAGATTTGGTTTTGGGTTCAGGTTAGAGTCAGGGTCAAAGCTGGGGAGACGATGAATCCGGGATGGAGGTGAGGATCCACGCAAAGATAGAAGCCATGTACGTGCGTGTGCGGAAGTATCTGGAAGACTGAGGTGAAGTCTGACGGGACAAACGTGTCATCATGCGTAAAGCACAAACCGACATAAATAACCTGAGAGCTGTGGAGACCGTTTCACAACATTAAACACAAAACAGATGCAACAGACGAGTGTGGACGAACCCAGGAGGACATCAAACAGCAGTCTGAGGCTGTCTGGGAATACCAGAGCGGATGGCCGGTTTTCCGCCCCGGAGGTCTCATTCATCAAAAACGAGCCCAAAGAAGAGTTGGTGCTCAGAAGAGAAGCCAAACACGATTCATGATTTATGATGAGCTGATTATGACGAAGTTCAAGTATTTTTGTTACAGATATCAAAACATAAATATCAGTCTCTTTTCTGAGCCGAAGCAAAAATAATCAACATTTTAATGAGTGAAGCCGTGAGGAGCGTTTTAACATCTTCTGTCTTCTTATCGAGCACAGCTGTCAACCGATGTCTGATTCCAGAGACGACCGATGGACGTTTGAAAGTTTCTTGTGACTCGACTGACCTGCAGAAATCTTTACAAGAAAAGCAGAAATGATACGACGGGAAGCTGCTTTGCTTGTCTACGCGTCAGCATTTTCAGAGAGATTTTCATCGTTCAAGGCCAAGATATTCAACCTCTGGATTTATTCATTTTAAACAAACTTCCCTGCTTGTGGATACGCCTCTCCAGCCCTCACCTAGGTCACCTCTCCTGTGTTGTTGAACGTCAACCCCCCGACCGCTGCCGACACGTCCACGTGACTGTAGATGAACGCTGACGGTGCTGCTTGTTAAATGAAATCAGACCGGTTTAAATTCCACGTTTGTTCGCGGCAGGACCCCGATGCAGAAGGGAAAGGTGGAGACATCCGTTACCAGAGAAAAGGAAAACAAGAGTAGTTTTGTCTGAAAAGCGTTTTGGCATCATTGACCTCCCTCGGCTGAGTGATAAGACGTAGTGCAGGATGTTCCGACTCACAGACAGACAGACAGATTCAGTAGAGCGGACAGATGGACAAGAATCACGCACAGATACGGATTATCTCGTAGAAAAAACTGACGTTGAAGAGTATGAGCTACGTTTTACCCGCCACCGGCAGTCAGAGAACAGCCTTTAAACTAATGCGTTAACATGTGTTTCTGTGCGGCGCTGACGCTGCCCCGGGTTCAGCAGCACGAAACTCCACCCTCTGCACTTCTCCAACAGCAGGTGGTAGTCGGGGTCAGAAGATACAGAAGATGGAGAGAGAGAGAAGGAAGATGTCTCCTCTCCAGATCGAATCAGTAGTGTCCGTGAGCCGCGGTCAGCTCTTCCTTTCCGTCCAAACACAGCTGCTTGGTGGACGGCGTTGGAGGCGGTGTGGGGGCGGGGTGGGGGTGGAGTTGGGGTGGGGGGTCACCACCTGTATGCAGCTCCGACTGTCATCCAGAGTTAATATACTTCAACCTGATCAGTCGCCATGCTCACTTCTTTTTACTGGACTTTTCCGAGCGCTTTGCGTCCGACTTCCCGCCCCGCTCCGACTTCTCTGACCGCTCTCCTCTCTCTCTCTCCTTCTCCTTCTCCTTCTCCGCCCGCTCGATTCGGTCGAGCCGGTCCGAGCGTTCGCCTCCTCGCTCTGACCGGTTGTCCGCCTTGCTGCCGTCTCGCCGCGTCCCCTCGTCGGTGGATGAGGTAGTTGGTTGGGGCTGGCCCCATTTGGCAATCTCCTCGTGCTCTGAAATACTGGTGGTGATGTTGGTCACCCAGGCTTTCAGGTCGTCCTGTGATGGGAGGGAGGAGACAGACCATCCCGTCAGCTGACGCCACATTAATGGAGAAATGCCACGTGAAGTGATGAGTTACACCAAAAGTTAACGTTTAGGACGTGATGGGAAAACAAGTGTCTCACCTCATCTTTTGCATGAAACAAAAACTCACTGCCATCCTTTGTTCTGAAATGAGAGAAAAGATTACTCAAACAGTAATGTGGCCGTGTGAATGCCCCACGGCTGCTTGCTGCTTTATTTTGATTGTCGGTCTCTAGATGGACCTAAATCCACCTTTTAATTCTGTTTCAATCATCTGTTCAATTGGAGTCTGACACGGAACCAGCTTTGGTCAAAAGCAGAACAGCAGCGTAGCACTTTAAAACACGTGTTTAATAGCGCAAACGTCCTTTCAAAAAAAGGTTCCTGTGACTGAAAACGTTTGTTACCTAATAAATGTCCTTGTGTAGTTAAGTCCACCGGCTTAGCAAGAAAACCAGGATCGAAACCAGTGTCTAACCACCGAATCATGGAAGAAACGTTATGAGGAAAAGATTGATGACATCGATTTGACCCGAACAATATAATACTGCCATTCGTGTGACTGAGTCAAGAAAAGAAGAGTTATTATTTAAAGGAGACATTTTATGGAAGATATATCTTTTTCTCGGGTGTCTAGAGTGACTACCAAAGCCAGAACTTTGACAGAACAATTATGTCTCTTCATTTTGGACATGTTGAGCCTGAAAATAAACCCTTCAGCATATTGTTCAGATTGGCAGGGTTTTGTGACATCACAGATCCACCTGTGATGAAACTGTCCATCCTCCCCAGCTTTAACTCCACCCAAGATCACATACGCCACGTTCAGGCTCCATTCGCCGTTCCTCTGAAGTCATGCGTACAATGCCGTGACACTAATTTTAAAAGATGCACACCCTGTGGAGGCGAAGGGCGGAGTCAGCCTGTCACCCTGACTCCACCCTCTAAAACAAAAACAGGTGCAGCGTGAACAGAGCTTTACGAATATCTTAAAAAACAACTTTTGTAACGAATCTCTGTGGTATTTTGACCAAAGTATGAGACAAACCTTGAGAAAAAACAAACATTTAAAAAAAATCTGTAGAAAAAAGTAGACAGGTGAAAACGAGCATGAAAACGG
The DNA here is from genome assembly GCA_014839995.1 of Xenentodon cancila. Lineage (NCBI taxonomy): Eukaryota > Metazoa > Chordata > Actinopteri > Beloniformes > Belonidae > Xenentodon > Xenentodon cancila. The sequence continues at coordinate 28,942,535 of CM026201.1, forward strand.
CTGCTCACTTCAGTGTGAAGACATTCTTCTTCTTCTTGTAGCCATTGGTGACGTCGCAGTGGCAGTGGGAGAGGCTGAGCATCGGCTCGTTGTTGTACGGCGCGGTCGTGTTCTTGGCGTCCTTGTAGAAGCCCATCTCCCCTTTGTTCAGCACGCAGTACAGGTTGACCCATGACCTGCTGTGGTGCGGGTGAGCGGGGGGAGGGGGAGAGTGGAGGTGGAGGGGAGGGAGAGTGGAAGTGAGGAGCAAGGAGAAGTGGGGAAGTGGAGGTTGGAGGGAAGGAGATTGGGAGGAGTCAGGAAGAGCTGCCAAGTCACTCTTGCTAAGCTAACACCTCACTCACCTGACCAGAGCAGACAGGTAGGTAGGCGGGATGGACCAGCCCCAAGAAGGGAGGCGGAAACACACTGCTGAACAAACACAGATGAACGGACGAACACACGCATGACCAGATGGAGGAGGTGGGGATGGAGGGATGGGGAGGGAGTCTACATACACTTTGTGAGCCGGTGTGTGTGTGTGTGTGTGTGTGGGCCTCATGTATGACTTACCTTGGAGGAGACAAGAGGAGCAGCCAGGAGCACAGAGGGAGACAGAAGAAGAACAACAGAGGAGTTTGGTTAAATGCCATTTTGGAATCAGCATAACTCAAAGTCTGGTCATGCTGCATTTGCTTCTGTGGGCGTCACCACATGCACACAGCATCCAGTCAAGAGCATAAAAGTTAAACAATCATTCAGCTAGAACTTTACAGAACTATCCTCTGTCACGAGAAGAACACGGAGTCCTGCAGCCGACAGAGCTGATCGCAACAATCCGGAGTCATTCTGAGATAACAAAGAGTAGAAGACAGCCCGACTCTCAAAGATGCTCCCAAAGAACTGCAGTCGTGTTTGCCCGTATCTCAGAGCAGTCTGCTGACCCAGTCCAGTTTTCTGTTACCTGAGAATTTTGCACAAAACTGTACACAGTCAACTATTTGTGCATCTTAACATCCAGATCATGAAACATCTAATGAACAATAGAACTGAACGTGGAGGATCGTCGGTGCACGTGATGGTGTCTACATCAGAAATATGGACAAATAACGCCATTACAACGCAATTACAACGCCATTACAACGCAATTACAACGCCATTACAACGCAATTACAACCCATTTACAACGCAATTACAACGCCATTACAACGCAATTACAACGCAATTACAACGCAATTACAACGCCATTACAACGCAATTACAACGCAATTACAACGCAATTACAACGCAATTACAACCCATTTACAACGCAATTACAACCCATTTACAACGCAATTACAACCCATTTACAACGCAATTACAACCCATTTACAACGCAATTACAACGCCATTACAACGCCATTACAACGCCATTACAACGCAATTACAACGCCATTACAACGCAATTACAACGCAATTACAACGCCATTACAACGCCATTACAACGCCATTACAACGCAATTACAACGCCATTACAACGCAATTACAACGCAATCACAACGCAATTACAACGCAATTACAACGCAATTACAACGCAATTACAACGCCATTACAACGCCATTACAACGCCATTACAACGCAATTACAACGCCATTACAACGCCATTACAACGCAATTACAACGCAATTACAACCCATTTACAACGCAATTACAACGCAATTACAACGCAATTACAACGCAATTACAACGCCATTACAACGCAATTACAACGCAATTACAACGCAATTACAACGCAATTACAACGCAATTACAATGCAATTACAACGCCATTACAACGCAATTACAACGCCATTACAACGCAATAACAACGCAATAACAACGCCATTACAACGCCATTACAACGCAATTACAACGCAATTACAACGCAATAACAACGCCATTACAACGCCATTACAACGCCATTACAACGCCATTACAACGCAATTACAACGCAATTACAACGCAATTACAACGCAATTACAACGCCATTACAACGCCATTACAACGCAATTACAACGCAATTACAACGCAATTACAACGCCATTACAACGCAATTACAACGCCATTACAACGCCATTACAACGCAATTACAACGCAATTACAACGCCATTACAACGCCATTACAACGCAATTACAACGCAATAACAACGCAATTACAATGCCATTACAACGCCATTACAACGCCATTACAACGCAATTACAACGCAATTACAACGCAATTACAACGCAATTACAACGCAATTACAACGCATAAAGATGATCGGATTATAACACACACAGAAGAAATCGTGGCTGACGAGCGCACCCAGACGGAGCAACGTGCTTCGGCCCGCCTCGCCATTAAGGCCCCACCCACATTGAGGTGGTACCGAACTGTAATGGCAAACAACTGAGAACGAGGTGAGTGAGTTGAAAACCGTGTAATTGGAAAGGGGCATCAGAGTCACTCTAACCACGGAGCGCAGATGTCCACCGTCCCTGCATCTGCTTCTGCTGGAGGTTTGACAAAAAGGAGTGTTTTTCTTCAGGTTTTCAAAAACTTTTGGCTCAAAAGGAAATGTTCGACCTCTCTACGTACAATGTCCTGCAGAGGATTTTTCTTGTGGCGTGATTCCATCATTTATCTTGTGGCGTGAGATAACAGAGGAAACCTACAGTGGTTCATTTAGAAGCGTAGACACAATCCACATGCACCACACCACAACACTTTAGGATTATCAGAATATAAAATGCACATGAACTGAGTCAGCGTTTTGTCAGGGAGATATGTAACAGAGATGCTGAATCTCAATCCTTCCTTAATGGGCTAACAGCATCCTTTCTTTCTCGGGGTCATTATCAAGTACAGTCCAAACGGAGAGCAGACAATCGGCTTCACGAGGAGCAGGTTGGAGAGTCACGCTTATCCAGCCATTCAGGGTTATGCTTTACCTTGCTATGTACATAACACGGCATGTACATAAGACACACTCATCGATTGCCTTGAGTGGACGTGTGAGTGGGACTCATCCACAGCAACACCTGGATGAGCTTATAGCGGTGCGGTCAGTCCGGCCACCAGAGGGCAGTGAAGAGAGAGACTTTGTCCTCTGGTGTCTCCCTGCAGGAAGCAGCATCTGTGGAAGTGAGGCCTGCGTGCATGTGTACGTGCATGGCCAGCAGCTGGACTGGCTGTCACTTCAGCAGCATTCATCAGCCAGCCAGCCGGTCTGCCAGACAGCCAACCACAGCTGAGCGTTACTCTGCAAGCTTGTGTTAAGTTAGGAGGCATCAGAAGCATCATGCATGATGTTTTCCATGCGGTGTATCTTTTTTCTAACTGGTGTCCTCACATCTTTTTAACTGATAATAAACAAACATAAAAGATGGATTAAGATGGGTTGATATCATTACTCTTTGCTTCAAAGCAACAGCTCTAATCTACCGTTACACTGCAGCCACCTTCGTTTTGGTAGCGCGGGAGGACCGGGTGTCAGCTGAGCCGCCGTCAGGCCTTGCATGCAACTCTTCAACATGTCAGCAGCTGTTTTACTCAACGTCTTAGGTTTAGCGTGCTAAAGTCATGCCACTGTTGCAACTGTCAGATCGATAAATGGGGGAAGATACACCCTGAATCCGGACATCATTACTATTTTACTGTTCTTTTTTAAAAACGTGCCTCTTGATTCTGATGCACGTGACCAGAGGGTGCATCCTTCTTGCCTATGTCATCCATGGTCTACTCCAGCTAACCGTTTCGACCCTGAACACCCACCTATTGGTGCTCTTTTTCAGGCTCTCGATGTCCAGCTTGCGGAAAAGGAAGCCCTCGTGGTGTGCTGTGTGTGTTGGTGGCTGGGGGACTGCTGGGCTGCTCTGGGCTGGAGCAGACCTGGACCTCCGTGTGGTCTCTCCAGGCTCTTTGGGACGTGGCCTGCGTCGTGGTTTGGGTCTGTCCCGTGCTCGAGGCCGGTCGGGACGGGAAGACTTCTCTGGTAAGCCGTTGGGCAGGCGGGGCACCTCACCGCGGGCCTGCGGGCGGCAGAGAGGGCCGACATGTCAATACTGCTAAATGTTTTGTATTTAAACCAATTCACATGCAGAAACAGGAACAGAAACAGACACGTGACTCTATACAACCCACTTTTCTCCTTTTACACCTTTTGTCTTGCCATGTGATTTAAAATGAGCACCGTGTCCTGGCAAACATTAAATCTCGCACCTGTGCAGCTTCTCTTTCTTGCAGCTGCTCAACAATATCTGCCATGGTGGATCTCTTTTCTCTGTGAAACAGAAAAAAAGCCAACCCATTAGACAAGAAGTCAGGCAGCTGTCAAGGCCCAACCTAGGAGACCTTCCAGATAGGACACATCGGTCCTGCCTGGAAGTTGGTATATTCTTCGAGTCTCACCCTCCTCCAGAGCGTCTGTCTGAGTGCTCTCTCCCGGTGTCGTGCTCGCTGGACTCTTGTCGGTCCAGCCGGTGCCGGTCCCTCTCTCTGCGCCGGCCCTCGTGGCCCCCGTAGCCCTCCTGTTCACTAGATGTTTGTCTCTCCAGTGTCCGCCTCTCCCGCCTCTCCGCGTGTTCCCGCCACACCTCCTGAGGCAACTCGTCCCTGCGTGCTTGGATCAGCTGCTCGCTGGACAGCTGCCGCTCTATCCTGTGGTCCCGGTGATATGTGGGTGTCTGGACTTGGGGCTCGGCGTGGCCCATGGGGTCGGTCCGGGATCCCCGAGGCCCTCTGGTGGGCTCGCTGTGCAGACGCTCTCGGCCCGGCTCCTGGAGCACCACCTCGGCCATCACTGCCACCTCCGCCCTCTCTGTTCCCATCTCTCCCATCATCAGGTCCCTCTCCCTGCCCTTCTCTCTGGCCTTCTCCAGTCTGCTGGCCACCAGCAGCGGCGTCACAGCGTCGTCCAAGTGTTTGATTTTGGGTTGCCGTAGATACGGGGACGATTTCACCTCCAGCTCCCTCCCTGGCTGCACCGGCAGGAGGTGACTCATCGCTTTCGTTGCCTGGTCTCGTGCAGAGCTGGCAGATTCTCGCGCCTGGTTGGCCGAGATTAACATGGCGGCGGTGGCGACAGACGCTATTGACGAGGGAGCCGGCTGGACCAGACCCGGAGCCACGCTTACAACAGCGCCATGCCGGGCCTCCAGGGTGTGCCGGTAGCTGGAGCCGTTCATCACAGGGGTGTAGTTGGCGACCGTAGACCCCAGCCGTCGAGCCACAGACGACGGGGAGGGTGTTGGAGTGGCGGGCGAGGGTGAGGGAGGAGAGCTGGCTTCGTTCTGTTCGTAGATGGTCTGTCTCATGACGGGGGAGATCGGGAGGCGGGGGAGGGTTGAGGGGCTGTGTGAGGCATCTTGAGGTTCCAGGAAGACCTTACGGCCCAGGAGAGGGGTTGGAGGCAGTTTACTTTGCTCTGCCTTCAGCTTTTCCACCTGCACCGAACAAGAAAAAAAACGGAACCAGTCTCACAATCTGAGAACAGCGTTTAACGTCGTCCAGCAAGTCTGCAAGTTCTCAGGTGTTGCTCAGCAATTTCAACGCTTTTAAACTCAAATACACAAAAATTATTTAGGCAAAACATTGCACTGCTGTTCCGAGCGGTGATGACGATAAAGATGACGCTACCGTGGTGAGTCGTCGCAGAGAGCTGAATCTCTCCTCCCAGGTGGCAGCAGCTTTGCGGAAGGCTTCGTGTCGGCGAATGAGCTGCTCCACCTCGTCTACGCTCCCGCCCAGCTCGTTGCTGTTGATGAACGGCTCATGAGCAGTCAGCCAGGCCTCGGCCACCACCGCCTCCTGGGCAAACTGGTGGACCTCCAACACTGAGGGTAGGACAGAGCAGCACACGTCCTTTACTTTAGCCCCATTTGGACATCGTATCGGTGGAAGATGAAGTGAACTTACACTGCTGCAGGAATTCCCAGTGCTTGTCCCATTTCTCAGACAGCTCATGCTGCTTAGCCATCACCTTGTCCAGCTTCTCCTTGATCTGAAACGCAAAACCAAATCATTAAAATCAGAGTCAGCCATCTAGTCTACCTGTTATGCACATATAAGACGACACGAATTAGGATTAAACTGATTAAAAAACTCTTTTATCTGATGCTTTTCTTCCTCAGTGTGACTCATTAAGTTTTTCAGGGCTGTGTGGACACGAGTGCGACCACGGGTGAGAATAGTCATTTCAGAGTTTTTGCAGCTATTTGCCAGTATTATTTTGACCTCTCTGCAAGTTGTTTCACACTCATAACCATGAATGTGAACCGTTAAACCTTTAACAGATCCGAAGCAGGCAGCGGCGCCGGTGGCGTGAACCCCCTGGAGTCTTGGTTATTTTTGACTTTTGATTTTATTTCTATATTTGACCTTGAAACCTTGTTTGGTATCATTCTTTTTTTAGAACAACCTCACGCGTGTCTTCACAGCTCTGTTATTTGCTGCTGGTTTTATGAGGTGAAGTCTGACGTTCCACCGCATCTGCTATTCTGCAGAATGTGTTGTTAAGCTATTTATTTCCAAAGTACAGTAAATGCAGCACGATGCATTTAAATGAAGTTGAAAGGATGTAAAAATAGTTAATTCTACTCCCATCTGGATGTATGATGTCACAGTACCCGGAAAAATCCCTTTTCCAAATCTGCGCAGCCCTAAACGAAGGTTAGTCTAGAAACGGCCTCGGCCAGGTGTCGTCATCCCACCTCCTCAGCTGCAGGGTTCCTGGCAGCCAGCAGGGTCTTCCCCATCTCGATGCACTCCAGGGTGCTCCTGCTGCGAGCCTCTACTTCGCTTTTGAGGCTGTGGTGATAGTTCATCAGCACCTCAACCGAGGACACGTCCCTGCAGGAACCACAGAGCACTCAGAGAATCAGTTCACCACTGACATCGGCCGGCTTTCTAAAGCTTTTCTTGACTACCACAGTCCTAAACCACACCGAAGCAGAGCGGCGCTTCAGCAACGCAGCTTTGAAGACATAAATGACTTATCTCCATCTATTTTCCATCTGGTCATACAGAAAGCATCTGAAAGGAAAAACAGACATGCTGTGTAGATAGGTACATTAAATAGCTTTTCAAAGTTATCTGTATTTTTGATAGAAACCCAATTTACAAATTCCTGTAACATTCATTACAAGATCAGTTTTCCAAAAGCTTTCAGAAGCCTAAATAATTTACAAGAAATTAAGGATTGCGTCATTCTTGTAAAAACCATCAGATCCATAATTTCACAGATTCCTGCAGTCGACCTTCAGCTCGCGGTGTTAAACACGACACTAGAAACGCGAACCTTGTGGTCGCTACTTATTCTTAAACAGCTGTGCGTATTCATGCGTACTGCTGACGAACCGCTGGGGGGGACACATGTTCGATCTGCTGGCTTTTCCAGTTTAAGTACCTCGGCTTTTCTCCCGTTCCTATCTGGCAGATGATGGAGTCCATCCACATGATCTGATCCCGAACCATCCCAAAGAACCTCAGCTTGTCCGTCTCGGTGGTGATCTGCACTCGACACTCCTCGCAGGACGTCAGCAGCTCCTTCCAGGACTGCATGACTTCGTGTTCGCGGCACGCGATGGCTTCAGCCTTCTCGCCCGCGTACACCGTCCTGAGCTGGGCGGCGCTCTCCTGCAGCTGACGCACCTGATGGAGCGGGAGAGCAGTTTTTAAGGAGAAAAAAAACCCCAGTAAAGATGGATGCGGAAACTTTAAAACTGACGGGGCAACTTTTAGTTTTGCAAATGCTGCACAAATCCCAGCTGGTGTGGCCGCTGCGTTCAGTCAGTAAAATATCAAACTTTTTACGTTCAGGTGCGCGACGGAGACGGAGAAAAGGAAGTGCTGGACTTTCTTCTTGACAGCAATTTCATGTAAAAGCAGGTCAAAGAGTTTTTGAAGTGCTTCCAGGAAGACTGCCGTTAGAGAAGGTGGTTTTGCAGGTGCTCGTGTGTGCGCTGCTCTACCTGAGCGACCAGGAGCTGTATGTCCTGCTCAAAGCTGTGAAGGAGTCTCTGCAGGGAGCTGGTGTTGGCAGTGCCGCCCTGCCGAGCTCGGACTTCTGGGAGCCTTCGATGCTTGTCCCTAATCTGAGCCATAACCTGAAAAAGAAAATAAAGTGTTGAAGTGTTGTTTGCGCCTGCAGAGAGGAAAAACAACAAAGAACAAATGAATTTTCATGAACCGTCTCAGTAGTTCGTCTGTGAACAGAGCGTGACTGAGAATTTGAAGATGCGTCTTTTATGTCCAGAAGAACCACAAACGCCACTCAGGTGTTTATGAACTTTATCATGTCCCCTGTACTTTAACTGTGTCTGCCTGTCTTTGCCACTCGACCTCAGCGCTGTTCCAGACGTTCTCACCTCCCGGCAGTCGGAGAAGAACTTGTGCAGTTGGTGTGAAGCGGCGAGCATCTGCCCTCGGGTCTCCATGAGCTCCAGCAGGTCGGCCCAGGCCTCATTCACCCCGTCCTTCCATTCGGCTATGGTGGCTGCCTCCGAGTGGCCATAGTCGATGAGCTCATCCACCATCTGATTGACGGCCGTCACGCGTTCCTGCCCCACACTCCCCGTCTCCGACGCGAACTCCGTAAATTTCTCCTGCAGGATCTGAACGTTGAAACAGTCAACAAACAGTTCCTGTAACGTTTTCAAAGGAACCAGCAGCAGTTTGAAATGATTCAGCGCTCTAACTTTACTCCAACTCTCAGACGTCTCAGACATCGTCTGTCAACACACTCACGGTGACGTGCTCGAAGTCTTGACCCAGTTCAGGCGAGCTGGCGACCACCTCGCGCTGAGCGATCCACTGCTCGAGCTCGTCCACCTCCCGGTTGAGCTGGTACAACCAGTACTGCTGCTCCAGGCGGCTCTTCCGCTCGTCCACCAGGTCCTTCAGAGACACGTACAGGCGGTCGATCTGCGACTGCCGCTTGCTGATCTGGTCGCTGAGGCGGAGGAGACACAAGATAGTCAGGTCGAGTTCTGAAACTTATGTTTTTCTGAACTTAATGTTATTGTTTTTTCACGCTTTTAATTTCTATGATTGATGACATAATAGTCTTTTCTGCTGTGTTTTCTAAATTAACAGTGTGGAAACTCATTAATTACTGATATGACTGTTTAATTAGCAGGACTTCAAAATGCAAACAGTTTAAGGACAAAACCAAACTTTTTGGGTCAGTATTTTTGAATTTTGCTGGATGTCTAAACAGAGCCTTATCAATTCAATTCAATTCAATTCAATTCAATTCAATTCAATTCAATTCAATTCAATTCAATTCAATTCAATTCAATTCAATTCACTTTATAGCGCCTATTTCAACATAAGTTGTCTCTAGGATCTTTCCTAAACAATTATTACATAAACAACGGCAGGTAAAAACTCCCCTAGTGGAAGAAAAACCTTAAAACCAAACAGTGGCAGGAAAAACTCTCCTTTAAGAGAGAAGAAACAGAATATCACGAAAATAAATAATTAAACTAACTAAAATAAACTAATTGAATCACAAAAACACAATAACTGGACGAAGGCTTCAGAGGAGGTAATTAAGAATTGTGATTTGTAAAACTTAAACTACTTTTGGAAAGTGACTTTTGAAAGTAGACGTGTCATCGTTTGATCACGGCGTTTAAGAGAAAGCGCGAGGTGCCGACGGCTGGGGCGCTCACCTCTCTGGATGCCCCATCTCCAGCAGCTGGCGGCACTGCTGCGACAGCAGGCCGATGGTCTCAGCGTAGTCCTCGATGGTCTGTTCCAGGACCAAGTGCTTCTTCAGCAGCTGCAGAGTGCTTGGCTCATCCTGGAGAGACGAGGAAACGACATTCACGGAGAAAAATATACTTCAAACATCACATTTCAAAGAAACGTGCATTCAATGAAGTTCTTTCACTGGCGGATTCTTTCGGAAAGAACAAACAAATGAATTGACCTTCCCCTTCTCCTCGTTCATCATGTGCAGCTCCTGCTCACTCAGCCAGGCCTCCACCTCAGCTGTGTCCAGGTAATACTGCTGCACTTGGTACATGGTGTCCAGCACCAGCTGCCTCCTCTCGGTCTCGGCCCAGAGCAGAGCCCACAGCTGGGCCAGCTGGTCCTGACCGGCTCTGATGCAGTCGGCCTCGGGGCTGCGGATGGAGGCGATGACTCCCGCTCGCTCCAGGACATCTTCGATTCTGCTCCTGTGGCCCTGCAGCTCCCTCTGAAGCGTCTGCGAGGGAGGACAAAACGGGAAGTCTGCCCTTTACTGTGAACACCGTAAAAAAACTCTAAAAGAAAAAAACCCCTTAGTCTTTATGTCTCACTGCTAGATGGGAGACTAGTTTCACTAGTTTTATGTATTCTAGTCTAAAAAATGTTCCTACCTGATTGACAGAGCTACTTTCGCTTAATACAAGACAACTGGACTGGATTTAGGAATTTTAGGCTGTTTTTTCAGTGTAGACAGAGCGTCATGAAGACTGCACGTTCTGGTTGTCTTACCTGGTTCTTCTTCATGAGCTGCTGGACGGCCTGCAGAGTGGCGCCATGCTCCTGAGACATGGCCAACGGGAGGCGTTCCTGGACCCACAACTGTGGGACAGAGAAGTGAACATCTACAACAAATGTACTTTGCTCAAAGGTTTTTGTATGTTAAACTTCACACGCACTCAAAAGTGAGGGTGTATCGTACAGCAGTTATAACAATTCTTATTTCTGCTTTATTCTGTACATAACAAAGAATTCTAAGTGTTCAGCTTGTGATGTTGATGTTTTCTGCTCTTTTCCGTTAAATTGAGGGTAATTCCTATCGTGTTGTTGGTTTAGAACCACCAGACTCACAATCTCATCCTCCAGGTCTCGTCCAACTTGATGGACTTCCTTCGAAGCCAGAAGAATGCGTCTTCTCTCCTTCAGCGGCTCGATCAGGCGCACCATCCTGGCCTCCACAACGGCCTGTCGCTCAGCAACCGTCCCCTTCATCTGCATCTGCTGAGGGATGGAGGCCGCCTGCACCTGGAGTTGGCCCACCTCCTTATACCACTCCTCCATCTGGGTTTCCAGGGTCTACGGGGGAGGAAGGTGAGGGGAGCAGGGTGGTAGAGGAGAGGGCAGATTTGATGTGTTATAAAAGTGTTGAAATATATAGAAAGACAGAAAATGATCTTTATTCTGTAGCATTCAGATTAATATGCAGCTTCTCTACAAAAGGATCTTAAACCGACGGGTACAGCTCAGTTCACGTGGATGTGGTACAGTTCGGAGCGCTACGCCCTCATCCGGTTTCTCTTTTCAGAAAAGGGTGTTTAAGTCCAGCGGCATCACATCACATCACATCACATCACATCACATCACATCACATCACACACTCGTATTACAGGATTTCCCGTCAATGAAGTCAACGAAGAAGAACTCGACTCAGATAAGAAAGATCAAAGACCTTTTAAGCATGTCTGAGCATAACTGAGAAGTTAAAAACTGAAAGGATAAATAGTTGGAGTATTAGTGGAGCAAACCAGAGAATTAAGCCCATCATGAGCTCCATCAACAGCTCTTATGGTGTCAGATTCACAAACCTGCATCTGTAATATGATCTTGGGATGAAGCAGCTCTCCGAGCGCTCCGGGTGGGACAAGTGTCAAAAATGTGTTTCTATACATCATAAACAAATATAAATTCAATTTACAAACTGCAACAGAGGAATTAAAGTAACATGGGAAATCCTCCCAAAAATAAATACACATGCTCCAGTTTTAAGTATTAAATATTTATGTTGACTTTGGTAGAAATGTCCGACCCACTTATGGGACACAAACAGCAGATGACTTACATAACCGATGCGAAAACGATGCTTCAAGGTTTTAATAACCAGAAACAGGAATCCTGGGACAAACGTCAGCTTAGAGACGCCACATTGGACGTACCTGCAGCTTCTTGAGCTGCTTGTTGACGCTGGTGAGGTCCTGCCCCTGGTCCACGTAGGCCAGCTGACCCTCCAGCTGGCCCAGTCTCTGGTCGAGGCTTTCGTAGCTCTGCACCAGCAGGTCTGCCTTGTTGGCTTCAAAAAGCTGTCGGGCCTTGGCCTGAGTGGTGCTCTCGAGATCCTGCCAGCACTCCCGGATCTCCTCCAGCTTCTTCCGGACCACCGGGCTGAGCTCCGGCTTCTCCCTGATGAGCTGCTGGCCCTCCTGGATCAGAGGGAGCAGAAAGGAAGGGCAGTTATGAATCACATGCAAACAATCGGTGAAATACGTGGAGGGAAAAGCACCGAAAAGGCAAAAGACATCAAGTTACAAAACAACGTGCTTTAATAATTAACTTGTGATGATAATAGTAATTATGTTAATGACTTTAAGTTTGTATTATTTGTAGAGGCTGGTTAAAATTGAAGCAATCTCAAAATATTAAAGGTCATACACATTTAATGTAGATTAGAGCCTTTTCATCAAAATAAAAAAATCCAAATAAAACTAAATACAAGCATTTGCTCTGATTGAATCAGCCCATAAAAATCAGTGAAGTGACCCATCAGAATAAAACAGAATAAATGAAAAAACGACAGGCTGACCATTTTAAAGCAACACTAAGGACTTGTTTTCCATATTAAAACACTTGTTCATTTTTACTTTAAGGACTATTTGATGGAACGGAACGTTAAATCTCTGATCCGGTCACAGGGCTGGTTGGAGCCAAACTACTTAAACACATCTACTGTTTTACAAATCACAACACAATCGGCAGTTAACTGTTGATGAAGAAAATCAGCACTATTGTTGGCGTGTGACAGACTCTTGACGGACACAGAAAACAAAACGCTGGCTTGTCTCCATCTGGGAGAAACGTTGTTTTGATTTCCAGTTATTTTATTTTGACTCCCCCGTGTTTAAGACTTTTTTAAAATGTCTTTTTTGGACATTTTTGTTACAAATCCACAACTTTACTACAAAACCATAACATGAAAGAGCTCGAGATGCTGCCATGACGACCCAGGCAGCGAAACCAGGACGTCCCACGACCGTACTGCCGGCGCCGGCACTTTTGGTCATTTGTGTTGGGAAATGACAGTGACGGGCCGGATGAGACCGGATTGGGCCGGATGAGACTGGATTGGGCCCGGATGGGGTCGGATTAGCCTGGATTGGGGCGGCGCTCCGTCAGTTGGACTCCCCTGTGTTTGAGACTTTGAGTCTTCTTGGAACAAAAATGTATAAAATCTGCATTTTATAAACCAAACTATTAATCAAGAAAATAAAAAATAAATACAATTGTGACCAGCTGAGCATAAAGGAGACATGAATCTGCGCCAAGTTTTAGTTTCATCACATCAACACATAATTACTGGATTTTATGCTGCGAAAATGATATGCAGACTGTGGAGGTACGTTAGGAAGTGTGTGTGTGTGTGTGTGTGTGTGTGTGAAGAGATTAAAGCCATTATCATAAACAGCTACATAAATCCCCCCCCCCATGTCTCTCTGTGCTCTGGTTTTCATACTTCTGCCTCTCTTTTGTACTTTATCCCATTCTGAAATTAGGCAGGTGCACACACGCACACACACACACACACACACACACACACACACACACACACACACACACACACACACACACACACACACACACACACACACTCTCTTTACTTTCACCTGCTCCCTCTTTTTATTCCCCTCCTCGTCTCCCCCGCAGTAAAATCCTCCCCCCACCTTATTCATATTCATCGTCTTTTAGCCGCGTTTGTATTTGTGTGAAAATACAAAGAAAAAAGAAGAAAAAGCAAAGAACAAAGATTTCAAAGAAACAAATAAAAACCTCCATCAAACTTCTGTAAAAAGCTGAAACCAGCGATGCGAAAGGCTTTAAACTCAGACTTTAAACCCGGTTTGTTTAACATCCACTCAACGTGACACTATTACGCTGTTAATAACGAGTAAATACAGAACACAAGTAATCTGTTATTGAGCACACCGCCAGTCATGTGTCTAGTGGCAGTCAGGAAACTCGCTCCTGTTATGCTTCACCCAACCACAGGGGTTAAAGTATGAACTACATATAATAAAAATTAATATTCAAATGATGTAATGAACAGAGGATAAAAAGCCACGCGAGCATGATGGACAGACACTAAAAAGGACAAATAACCACGACATCTGAGCACAGCTGAGGCTGATGTTGGTTTCAGAGGTGAAAACCGTGTTAGAAGCAGTTGGAGGAATCGTGTGACTGTGGAGGACCAGCGACGGTCAGAGGAGCATCGGAGGAGCTTTGCTGCCATAGCCAAATCAACAGCAGTGTTCAGACAAGTCACTGGTTGTGTCAGGATTGATGAATTCATATTCTGACCAATTTTACTGCCAGAGGCAAAAACCTTTCACCATCTGGTGCCTGGCAGGGGGTGATTTCAGGCGCCACCAGGACATTTCACCAGGATGGAGAAGAACCGAGGAGCAGCGACTCATCATCCACAGAGGAAGATGACATCCAGCCGGAGTGAGTCGGGAGCGTTTCCGGCTCCGGGTCTGGCTTCTGGTCGCGGGGCGGCGTGTGTTTTCATGGTGCTGGCCTCTCAGCTGCAGCTTGATCCATCTTTTTACACAGACGGGCTCTGACAACACCCATAAACATGCAGTTTAGTGACCCAAGCCCAAGTCATCAGCTCCTCCCTGCCGCGCTCGACGGTGGTGGAGATGCTGCGTTGGTTTTCACCAAACATGCCACTGGGCATTCTCACCGTCACCGAACTCCACCGCGCTCTCAGCAGTCTGAGGGACGTTGTTCCAGAAGAAAAAAAAAAAAAGAAAGCGTTCTCCTTGTAGAAGGTTGACCTTCAAACTGTTTGGAGATGGTTTGGTCAAATTGATAAAACACACAGCTGATCGCTCCAGACCAGCAAACTGCCAAAACATCTGCTTAGACAAAGATCTGCACACCTGCTGGTGATCAATTCATCCATCGATGATGGTCAACAGCCCCACGGTGGCAACTTAGCCTCTTAAATCCAATGAAAGCAGTGAGGAGGAATTTATTATTTCCACATGCCATTTTCTTTCATATTTAATTTCACTTTTCTGAAATAAAAAAGAAGGTGCAGTTGAAAAAGTTCTGTGTTGTTCATCCAAGGTTGCACTTTCCGGCTACCAAGATTATTTTATTGTGTTTTTACATTGAAAACAAAGGATGATTCATCTATGCAGGGACAGCGATCGGCCCAAACCTGCACCGTCACGGCGTGGAACTACCGGCAGCCCACACTACAACGCCGCTCTCCAACTCCCAGAGTAAGTGGGTTACGTCAGCTTTCTTTCTTTCTTTCTTTCTGCTGGTGTGCTTCTCCGCTGCAGAGTGGGAGGTCTGCGTGAGCTTGAGCAGCTTCACCCACAAGCTCGCCGCTGATTCTCCGCCGCTCGTACACTCTGCATTTCAAAGGGGGCCGTGATCTTCCGCTGCTCATGCAAACAGCATCTGCAGAGACTCCTTCAAGCAAATGGGAAAATCCACGTCCCACTTTTTTTCAAATATAAACCTGGATATTGTTGGAGAACTAGCTGAGATTGTCCTTCCTAGTGATCAGTTATCTAAATGTTGCAGTGAAACAATGTGTAATGTGAAGAAAAAAATTTAATTTATACTCCACCCTCCGTTTAAAATGGGGGCAGTATAGCTGCGCCACGTGAGTCGGTCTACCCTCACGTAGGAAACGCAAAAACGCAGTCACTCCTCAACTCAACGCTGAAAGTTCTGCGACCCAAAACCCAGAATCTGTCGTTAAAATCTCGACCTGAGAGTGCCATCGTTTTTCTCAGTTACACTTTAGTAGTTTATCTGCTCTTTTTGTCACTTCTGAACGTGCAAAAGAAAACCAGGCTCCAGAATCCAATGGGTCACCTGACCTTTGTCCGTTGCTTTCTACAGTCTATGATACGCCTACAAACTGTGAGACATCTTCATCTCATCCTATTGTAGTGAGGTCACGTTGTTGCTCGCTACCGCCACACATGGCAGAAACTGGTATTACAAGACAGGACGGCTCAAAGCGAGGTATTTAGCGCACTAACTCGGTAGATATCTCATCATGTTTGTGACGTGACTGCACTTACTTCTCTCATACTCTTGCTGTTTCTAGGGTTATTTTAGGTTTTTCTAACAAACAATCTTACATATTGCTTCTTTAAATTAAATATTCTATCATAATGAACATTAGGGATGAACGTTTTTTGGAAGTTAATAGATTTTACTGACTGAAAATGAGGGTATCTCTGATTTGGCTGTTTTTAATCCAGCTCGTCTGCTGTAAGTCTCTCAGTTTTATGAAACAGTACCACAAAATAACTCCCCATGCAAAATAGAAAATGCAATTTCATAAAATAGTGTTTTATAAAGATGATAAAAAAGTAAAGCATCAGTTGAACATAATCCAAATGCTGCCAGTATTTATGAAGCAGAACCACCTGAGAGAAAGTAGGTTGAACTGAAGACGTACAGGAGGAGCAGGCATCCTGAAGAGAGAGAGAAAGAAGACTCCTGACAGCGCTGATGCTGACGGCAACAGATGGGCCATCCTCGTTCTGCTGTCTGCTGAGTATTTCACAGTGGACATCTGCTCCCGAGTGTCACTGCTGCCACTCTGCGGGTCAGTGATCCCGACACACTCAGCCACACCAGCTACTCTGCCAAAATCTACTCACTGTGCTAAAAAAAAAGAAAAAAAAAACCATAACACGATACATGTTCCAGGTTAAATCCTGAAATAGACTACGAACCATCATGAAAGCCCTGGAGACTTTTACAGGCAATAACTGAGTAAGAAACCAACAAAAAAGAAAAAGCACCTTTCAGGACCAAATGCAGTTTGCTTATCATTGTACGGTTAAAGTCATCATACACATTCACATGAGGACAGGTGGGACAGGGTCTAGCAGACCATCATGACTCCTGATGGGATGAACTGTGTACAGATGATGGACGAATGGATGGTATATAGTGTTGACCGTTAGTGACATGTGCTTTCCTTATGTGTTTGACAACTTTCTGTTTATCAAGAAAATCAATAAAAAAGGTTTTGTTATTTGTTGACCATCCAGGTGCTCACACCTGACATGTGTGCTCACACCTGGCATGTGTGCTCACACCTGACATGTGTGCTCACACCTGGCATGTGTGCTCACACCTGACATGTGTGCTCACACCTGGCATGTGTGCTCACACCTGGCATGTGTGCTCACACCTGACATGTGTGCTCACACCTGACATGTGTGCTCACACCTGACATGTGTGCTCACACCTGGCATGTGTGCTCACACCTGACATGTGTGCTCACACCTGGCATGTGTGCTCACACCTGGCATGTGTGCTCACACCTGGCATGTGTGCTCACACCTGGCATGTGTGCTCACACCTGACATGTGTGCTCACACCTGACATGTGTGCTCACACCTGACATGTGTGCTCACTCCTGGCATGTGTGCTCACACCTGCCATGTGTGCTCACACCTGCCATGTGTGCTCACACCTGGCATGTGTGCTCACACCTGGCATGTGTGCTCACACCTGACATGTGTGCTCACACCTGACATGTGTGCTCACACCTGACATGTGTGCTCACACCTGACATGTGTGCTCACACCTGACATGTGTGCTCAGGTGTGATCAGAGGTCCTAGGATTCGATTTAATGCAAAGCTTTAAAGGCTGGATAAAAAGTGAACGATGTGTTTAACACTTTAGCGTTTCTATTCTGCTCTGGTTTGCTGTGTGAGTTGCACGGAAAGAGAACTATGTCACATTAGGAACTTTGCCACGTGACCTGGGGCACCAGCTACTCAGCGAACCATGTTGCCTAGCAACTTGCTGGAGCCAAACTGGCATCTCCCACTGAAGTTGGGACAGTGTCTCCCTCCCACTGGTGCTCCCTCCTCTGCAGCCGCAGTAAAAAGAAAAAAAAAAGCGCAAGCAAAAAAAGGAAAAAGCAAAACTGACTGCTGTGTGCGTCCCACATGGACAACCGGGTACTTTATATTTTTATTGGCATCTATTCAGCACCAACTGAATAAAGAGGTCAGTGATCTGAGATGCAGGGACGTGTTGGTGACTGCTGATCGTGCAGAACTTCTTTAAATCGTCATAACCTCGCTGCCAGCAACAGCATCCTCCTGAACATCTATCACTCTTGAGATATTCCCACCTAACAGTAAAATTCAAGTTCCAGACGTGATTTCTGGATACGTCTACTGAACACTTCCTGGTGTAGCTGACATGTCTGGACAGTCAAAGTCTGGACCATAAGGTCACTTAGAACATAAAGATATATACTGCAAATAACGTTCTTGTGAAACACTGGTGCAGAACAGAGCCACAAGAAAAGGCCGTCTTCAGTTTTTACCCACAGATACAACCTGCTAAGACAAATACAGTCAAAGTTAGTCACATGCACTTATTGTAAGCAGACACACACACACCCACACTAAACTGATGACATATTTTCCAGAAAGTGGCCAGCCAGAGGCAGCGAGGACAGCAGTCGTCGTCTACCTTACATCATGGCCTCGTCCTCCTCTGCACTGCTGTTAAAGTGCCACTTCCACTGCAGCTGAAAGGATTTAAATGTTGTTTTTTTGTTTTTTTTACTTTTGGGTTTCTCAGGATGCTGAGAGCAATAACTGAAAATGCTGGAAACGTTCAGACTACAACAGGGTTGGAGAAGCATAGAATAAAAAATTTTTTTTTTGGTTTGAAACATCCATCCACTTAATCAAAGTAAAGAAATGTAAACGAACTATGTACCAAGTCAGTCATCGCCATAAGGTTTAAACAAAATAAGAATTTAATCAGAAAATGAGATGTGTGCTGTTCTTGAAAAACTAAGACTGTGTTATGGATATAATACTTGGACAATACTGTCAGCACTAAGAGGCAGATTTTCTAAACTGGTCAGATAAGTGGTTTCAAACTTTTAAATGGCAGCAGTGTCTAGTTCTGCTGGCAGGTGCTGGAACTGTCCAAACACAAAGAAAAATATATATTTTATTATCCCCGATAGGAAATTATTGGTACAGTAGTCATGATTGAAGTCTCCTCAAAGAGAGTCACTGTAGAGGTTTATAGCTGTGTGCAGGAAGGATCTCCTGCAGGGGTCTGAGGGATCTCTGAGGGAGTATCCTCCTTCACGCAATCATCTCCAGAGGTTCCAGACGAGAACCAACCTTCTTTATCCGTTTGTTCACTTTCTTTAAGTCACTGTCGCTGATGCTGCTCCCCCAGCAGATGACTGCAAACCAAAATAATTAGACTTAATCCTGGTCCTACTAAAATCCACAATCATTTCCTTTGTGTTGCTCACGTTCAAGATGAGATGATTGTCTCCACACTATGCCACAAAACGGTCCACCAGTCTCTTGTCCATCACTGATGCATCCCACAACTGTAGAGTAATCTGAGTATTTCTGGAGGTGACTTTGACTTGCACTGGAAGTCTGAGGTGTACAGAATGAAGTCTAATGGTGAGAGTACAGACCCCTGTGGTGCTCCTGTGCTGCTCCTGTGCTGCTGACCACCTGGTCAGAGTTTCAGCACAGGGCCGAATTCCTACTCGTAATCTCAGTAAAACCCATTGTGAAAACCTCGAGAGCCGGGTTTTACACAGTTTTTCTCCTTTGAAGGGAAATTCTGGGCACATGAAAACCACTAACACCTGGACCAGCGTGTTGGTCTCGTTTAGGAAAGGACCAACTTTCTACAAGTGACTCGGTGCTTGTTCTGGATAGAAAAACAGCGTGGATCCACCCACCTGAGGGACTTTTAACCTCCCACGCTGTCCCAGGGTCCCCAAGTTGGTGAATTTAATAAATTAGCAATAACATGTCTTTTTTGGAAATGCAGGGTAAAAAAAGAGCAGTTAGGGGACTGTAATAAAAGATCAAAACAGAAAGTTGCTGGTTCAAAGTAAAAAATACTTAATGTAGGAATCAAATAATGTCTATGTTTGCAGTAGAATAACCTCTTCTTTAAATGCTTCTCTGGAATTTACACATCAAATAACTACCAAGTTTGTCAATACTTTTAATTACTGCCACTGACAAAAGCTTCTTTACAATAAAGTTTTGAAGAACAGGCGGAGAAGTTCACTGACTCAGACGACTTGGCCACAAAAATGTCCACAAAAAATGACAGAAACTGTCCTGGAGTCCTGCTGAAGTGAAATAACTTCTCATAGAAAATGATTTGTTTGAATTTTCCTTTGTAATAAGAACTAGAGTATTAGTTATTGTTTCATTTATCCAGTTTCCCTCGCAGTGAAGAGACGTGGGCTGATCTCGGTCTGAAGACGAGCTCACATGAGCCCCAGACGGATGTTCACAGGCACATCATTTCTAACATTCACAAGCCCAAAATCTTTAACCGCGTTAAAAGCTATGACAAAAAAGAGCCAGATCTAAGATGCAGACTTATAATTAAATTACTTATTACAAGAAAAAGTGAACAAACTAGATTACAGTAAAACAAAATGAATGAGTGCTGCGATGCTCTGATGCGAGGTGACAGTCTGTGTGTGGACGAGCGGGAAGAAACCCACCTGCAGTCTGCTCAAATAAAAACATCTAGATGAGTTTGGACCGCAAACATACACCACAATGTAAAAAAAAAGAGAGGGATAAAGCAGAAAAGAAGTCAGCAGCATGCCGTGCACCTGTCTACTCTGTCCTGCAACAGTCAACTATAATGGAGATACACGGCAGAAAGAAAGTGAAATAAAAGTGCCTCTTCCTCTGAATCCGGACGTTTCCACTGATCTACGAGGCAAATTAAATGAGACTGGACCACCGGTACATCCTGGATTCCTGGAAACAGAAAACGCCTCCGCTGAGTCCAATTTTGCTTCACTGGAACCAGAGAACCGCATCCACCGCTCCTCAAAAGTGTCAAAATAAAAGCCCAGTTGGTCGAAAGCTATAAAAATGTCCTGTTTACTAAATGTATTGATTGTGTGCAAACATCACTGCTTTGTTCACGTGGATGATAAACAGCTACAACTAGAAAACTGAGAAAAAAAACAAAGAAAATATTATGAGACTCACACAAAACACTTATGCTGTTGAATTAAATTCAAATATGTTGCTGTTTCTTGAAGTCGATGTGAAACACAGTTTTAGTTGCTTCAAACTGTCTAAATGATGATATAACAGAGAGAAAGTGAGTGAAAGTGGGATCAGCAGCAGCGGCTGAGCATGTCCTTCTTAGCGCATTAATGAGGTTGATTAATTATCAAGAATATATGGGGGGGGGGGGCAAAAGCCCTTTGGGTTTAGGTTTTGCAGCTGCGCAGACAAGAGGGCACTTTCACGGACTTTTCTCTCACCCTCCCATGCACACGGTTTATAACTGAAACAAATCCACCTGAACAGCTCGCGGCTTCATTCATCTTTGATCGTCGCTGAGTTACGCGACTCGGGTTCACTGCTGCTGCATCAACTTGCAGCTCCGCAAATAAAAACGATCCGATTCTATTTTCAGCTGGAAACCAGAGACCTGCGCCTGCGTTCCGCTTGTTTTTTCCTCAAGTGTGAGTTTACAGCGGCGTTATGATCCTCATATTTTCGGATTGGTGTACCTGGCTGGTTGAGTAAGCCCAGTCATGCTGCAGCGACAGAGCAGCAGTTATTGATTAAACACTGCATTACACATCCAGAACACTGCAAAGCCCAGCTTATTAGATTTGGACCCCTCTGCTACACTACATTAACACCTGACTGCTGTAGGTCAAATTGCAGCGCTCCTCCCTCGTCTCGGTTTCTTTGAGCAGATATAAACCAGGACGATATGCGTCTTGTTTTATCTGCGTAACGTGGTTTCCAACCACTCCTGGCTGCAGGTCCTCAGTCTGCTCCAGCCGCCCGGAGAAAACATGCAGTTGATCAGCAAGAAGAAGCTGAAAAATCCCAAACAAGCACGAGGAACGTGTGACCTCCTCACTGAAGGACGTCTGCCGAGACTCAAACCAACAGTATCAACCACCACACCGCCATCCCGCCCTGATACAACATCTCACACATCATTATCTTCATTTTCATCATGGTGGTTATGACTAAAGCGGGACACGGACGATTAATGTATGAATTCATGTTTCCACTTCAGCAGACGAGTCAATAAACTGCATTAATGCTTCTGCTCATCATCCCAGTCAAGCACTTCCTCAGAAGATAAAATTTGTATTTCTGGGCCTAAAGGTTGAGGTCATAGGTCGGATGGGGAGGCTGAAAGGAAGCAGAACAGCAGAATGGGACGGACAATAAGAGAAGGAGCAGGAGGGCACGGAGGGGTGACCTTCACACATGAGCTGTGTGTGGACTGTAAAGAGGGCACGGAGGAGGGAGACGCCATTGGCCGGTTGTTGTCATGGCAACCACCGCACGTACAGGAAGCAGGAGACACGTTGGTCCTGATGCAGCCAGCTGCTGGTCAACACAACGCAGCACGTAGAGAAGGTCACGTTCATCCACATGGGTCCTCCCTCCGTCTCCGGCTTTTCATCCAGTCCAGTGTGGTTTACTTTCTTTACTGCCTCTTCTTCTTCCGACGCTTCATTCTTCGTCCTTCCCAAAGAATGAAACATCCGTCTGGCGCCTGACATTAACGACCCAGATGAATGCTTTTATTACTTTGTTACGCTGCATTTTCCTCCCATCCTATCCGTGTCATGGCTTTGAAAATTCCCTTCGATAAACAAACCAGCAATCTCAGACAACAGCCGTGAAGAGGGTTGTGAGGGGGATGGTAGCTTCCACGTAGGACTTCAGACGAAGAGCGCGTCATCCTGCTTACTGCTAGACGGCCTGACGTGACTCCAGTCTGCTGGAGCTGGGACCAGTAAGACCACATAAACACCAGTTGTGTCCTATTTGTGCAAACAGGAAATCTGCACAAAGATGTTTAATCCAGTAAACCTTTTCACAAAATACTGAAAAAAAAGCTCTGATTATATCATTGAACAAGTTCAAATGAATGAAATGGAAATGATCACAAATCAAATGAAGTGTGACACAAAGAGACAGAACCGCTTCGGGGGAAACACCTTCAGGAGCCTGTCAGTCCGGGATTTAACTGACGTCCCTGCGGGGGGAGTGGTCTCCGTCCAGTAACGGTCCTCAGCTGCTCGACTCTTCCTCCAAGTAAGCGAGCGGCACAAGTGCAGCTCTCGCAGCATCGTACTGTTGCGTCTCCTTACAGTCGTCGGCCTTACATCACGAGCCCACATCGTCAGCATGCACGCACACAAACGCGCTTTTATGTACAAACTCAGCTTCTCAGCTTCTCAGCTTCGTTCGTTAACGACGACGAGTGTCTGTGTAGGACAGCTGGAGCAGGACTTCAGCAACATCCGGACTGTAGTTATGTCTTATAAGTTTGTTTACGGTACTTCACCAGGGACTCCAGTTACTTAACAAAAATCTGTCCAATTCAGGACAAAAACAATCTGATTATATTTAAAGATAAATTCAGTCTTTACAGTCCAATTATAATCTGATTAAGTCCTACCATTTTACACATAGTTTTACTGTGAATCTTTACTTTGATCCAGTTCCGCCTCCCGGACGCTCGCGCTCTGATTTTCCAGTGCAAATACAGAGACATTGTTTCTGTCCATCAAAAGACAAGTATAGAAATAGTTTTCATATTTTAGGAGCAGGAAGCAGAAAAATGCGGTTTTGTTCTATGTCGTAGCTTGATTAGCTGTTTTATCTGATTTAAGGTTTTGTTTTGAAACTCTTCAGCGTTAATGACGTCTACTGCGGTCCAGAGGCCGATTGCTGCGCGTCTCTGTTACGCTGCATCCACACTGGTTCATTTTCATTTTAAGATGCCGCTTTACAACAAAAGCCATCCTTTTTAAAATGTAATCGTGCCACATGCGTGTTTCAGCTCCTCGTCAGAAAACATCTGCAGCCACATGTACGTCACAATAACCTCTTGTGATGGTTGTGGAGGCTCTGTGGTGTTTTTCCCCTCCCCTTCTGTGTGTTTCAGACCAGGTGGATGGCAGGGGCGTGGCCAGCCGTTTCGGACACCTGCACTCAATTCCCTCATCAGCCTCAAACCTATTTACCAGGCCGTCTCACCACTCCTGGTTGCCAGGAGATCTCCGTCTGAATCCTCAAGCCAGGTCAAGCCAGGTCAAGCCAGGTCAAGCCAGGTCAAGCCAGGTCGAGCCAGGTCGAGCCAGGTCGAGTCTGTCAAGTTAAGTCAAGCCAAGCCAACTCGAGTCAAGTCTGGTCAAGCTAAGTTAAGTCAAGCCAAGCCAAGTCTGTCAAGCCAAGTTAAGTCAAGCCAAGCCAAGTCGAGTCAAGTCTGGTCAAGCTAAGTTAAGCCAAGCCGAGTCGAGTCGAGTCAAGTCTGGTCAAGCCAAGTTCCACGTTGGGGATTCTCAAGTCAGGTCAAGCCAAGTCAAGTCAAGTTCTGCGTTCCATGTTGGGAAATAAATCATTTCTACCTTACTTGGCTCTGCTCTGGGGTTCTGTTCATTCATCCATGACACTTCTGTTGCAGGTTGCAGGTTGCTCAGGCGGTGGCAGTTTTATTAAACGCATAAAAGCTGATACTGAGGGCAACAAGCACTGCTCGCCGTTCCATCGCCAGGCAGCTGTTCACGCAGCATCACGGCGGTCCGGTGTATAACGCTCACGTGATGGGTGAGCGTCAGGTCTGGGACGGATGCGTAACCGATCCAGAAGATTAAATCCCAAAACAAATCGGTGGAACTTGCAATGCATTTCCAAAACCTCTCAGTTCTGTTTGTCCACATTAAAGCACAAAAGCTGCATTTATAAACAGTAAAACCACTCGTGTTTTCCAGGATAAACAATAAAGGTTTCACATTTGAAAATGAAAGCAGGCTGGAGCGTCACTTTCAACGCTGCCCAGTGAGGAGGGAACTGCTGCTCAGTTCTGTGGACCACCACAGTGGTACAGCAAGGCTTGTAACGACTCACTACAGTGTAATAACACAAATATCCCATGTTTGTATGTGTGACTGACTGTGGCATCTTTGCCCTGTTTCTCCACTGGAAATGCAGCAGCTGCGTGGTTTTCCTCACAACAGATGAACCGCCAGCATTTGTTGGTACTAGACTCCTGGAAGTGACGGCAGCCTCGTCTGCAACAGTCCTCACGTCCATGTGTCCTGTCAAAACCGTCCACAGCCAGTCACTGTCATCATCCACATAGCTGCGTCTGCGGACACTGATTCACTTCATGAGACGAGCATCTCATCATCTATTATCCTCCTTTTATGTCACGCCTCTTGTACATCGAATTTAGGTTTTCTATTAAAGTTCTTGTTTTGACTTTTACAACTGGCTTCTAGGAATCCCAGGAAGAGCGAACCAACCGGAAACACACAGAAATCCACAGACAGCATACAGCAACAAAATAAGAGCATAAATCAGGCATGAAACCGAGACGCCCGGTGAAATGTGGCGCTGAGCTCCAGCGCTACCGACCAGCAACAACTTTACACGTCCAGATTCCTGTCACACCAGTCAGCTGGAGCTGTGAACCAGAGTCCCAAATGAGATCAACGTCTCAGCTCAGTTAAAGCAAAATCTAGAAATGTCAAGAAGTAATCAATAGTTCCCACATCTGGAGTCAAACTAATAGGAAGATTTTGGAGAAAAGTGGGATTATCTGAAGAGATGTAATCAAGAACAACGAGAAGTCTACATGAGGGTAGAAAGAGATGCAAAGTAATCTCTGAGTATCCAAGCATCCATCAGTCCGCAGACACATTATTGATTAATGGAGACGGTTTGAAACTGTGGCTACTCTTCGTAGAAGTGAGCCTCCAGTCGAGATGACTCAACGCAGAGTCCCACTGGAGTAATGAGGCAGCTCGGCCAGCATAGCTGAAGGTTTGAATGCATCACTGCAATGTTGAGGAAGCATCACAACGAGGACATGGACCTCATGCCAAAGGAAAACAGAGTCCCAGATTTCCAACATCCTACAAGGTAACGTCAGAGCGGCTGTCCGTCAAAGCTGGGGGGCGGAGCAGGACGACGACTAAAGGTGGAAGTGAATCCACCTCACAACCGCTTCAGGAAAAGGAAAGCCACCTTCTGGAGAGGAGAACTTATAACCCGACACTGAGATGCTCCGGAGTCACCTCAAGAAAGCTGTTCTCACCTCAAATCCTTGAAATGTTTCTGCAAAAAACGTACTTCGTCGTACAAACCATTTATTTATTTGTTCTTCCACTCAGTCCTGGTTTACTCCACAGCTGGCTTCAAGAATCAGTTCCTTCACAACAATCCCAAAAGCAGGAAGATCCAGCAAACCTCCACACCACAGAGAGGTCATCTACCTGGGCGACCAGCAGCGCTCACCTTCTCTATCTTGTCCAGCCACTCCTTGTTCTGGGCCAACTCAGCCATGAACGCCTGGTGCTTCAGCCACTTCTTGTGGAGCTTTTGGGTCTCGTCTCGGCTGCTGTCCCTCGCCATCAGCATCTTCTCGTGCACCCAGTCCCCCAGCTGGGCAAGAAAGGAGAGACAAAACACTTCTGTGATGTGCTGAAGTTTCACAAAGTGAAGCTTTTTAAAAAACAAGATGCAGACAAATCAAAACATTCAAACATGAACAAAGTTGCAAATAAGCGTAGGCGCATAAGAGCAACAAATATTTAAACTCATATTTCTAACATGTATGTTTTTATTATCACAAGGGAAACAATAGGACAAACAAGGTCAAGAACAGAGACGTTAACCGTCAACGATGCAGTCACATGTGGGCTGACACACGTGTACCAACAAGCACGGCGCCAGGAATCCACATGCGCTCGCCACCGAACATTTTACAGCATCCACGAGCTCAGCGTACACCCACACGGCGAGCGAGCGCCGACTCAAACACACCCCCACGCTCCTTCAAAGAGTAAAATCTGAACATTTTGCTCACACCGATTATCTGCGGACAGCAGACGCGGTGAAAACGTCTCACGCCTGCGCTGACAGCACCGCCGAAATATTGAGGTCAGCATCAGCTCCCCCCTTCCTCCTCCTCCTCCTCCTCCCTGATCGGCATCCTCACGCCTGCATGCAACGCTTCCACCCGCACCTGCATCCCTCTCCTAAGCCAACTGTAGAGCGTGTAGCTCGTTTACCGGCAGCGTTTAACGGGAACAGCCCACGGGGTTGTGGCAGCTGCAGGCAGCCGCCGCTGATGTCTGCATCCTCGCTTGTTTGCTGTTACACACATTCATAAATGTCCTTCGCCTCAGAGCGAAAGAAAAGAAATTAAAAGAGGGGCTCCTTTAAAACAAGAACGAACCGGCGATGCAAAACTGGGAGGAAAACGACGGACGGAGTAGTAAATAATAACAATCCTGGAGGAGAGACAGATGGAAGACTTCACACTGAGGCTGCGCTACCCTCTCTCCCGCCTCGCTGCGCTGCTGAGCTCTCGCTGTACGCTCAACCGGCAGAGGAAGGAGGGGCGGGGGAAGATCAGTGACGAGCACGAGGGAAAGAGTGAGGATGACTGGAGGAGGAAGGAGAAAAAAAGAAGCTTCTCCCCAAAACAATAAAATGGCAGGCAGCCCAGCTGGTCCACAGGCACCCCTCCCCTGCCTCTGAACGGGTCGTTGTAAAGAGGAGGAGGAGGAGTAGAGGGAGGAGCAAGCTTTGGACGGTGGGGGGTGGGGGATGCATCCTCAAAGGCTCACCGGTCACGGTTAATGATGCTGAGCGGGAGAGGGTGGAGGGGGAGGCTGGGTTTAAATGATGTCAAAGCAGGAGCATTCCTGGTGAGAGATGTTGGGGACGAAACAAAAGTGAGCTTCTGCCTTTCTTTTTGTTCTCTTAACTGATTCCTTTTCTGCTAAAAGCTGCACTTAGAACTCCTCTACATCCCTGCACACATCAGCCCCTCCACCCGTCTCCGCAGCAGTCGCCAGCGGCTGCACTCTCGTCTTCAGCTCGCCAGGCGCTGCTGCAGTGGTAAAGCAGAGAGAAGAGAGAGAGAGAGAAACAGCAGAGGTTTGGATGCTGTTTCTCTGAGAAGAGAGAGACTGGATAGAGCAGGGACTCATTCTGGAGGATGCGTCTGCAGTTTGACAGGTCCAAGGAGGCTCGACAAACGCTAGCGCGAGTGAGAGTGCCTCACACGCCGAGATGCAGACCGGGATGTGTCCTTGTTCTCACATGACACAGGTGTCATGACTGCAGAGGTCGTGGGGGTTTCACAGCTTCCCCCACAAGACCGTGGATGAACCGAGTGAGCACAGGGGAGGAGGAGCCAGGCCTGAAGGAAATGAATGAGTGACGGAGAACAGACGGAGAGAGGGAATTATGGTTTATGAGAGCGAGGAGAGAAGGTGGAGGAGGTCCGTTATCGTGTGGGTTTCCCAGGTTCAGTCAAACAAACGACATCAAAGAGTCCATCAAGATTCTTTTATATAAGGCGACTTGTCATTTGTTTTGTTGATGTAGCATTTTTATCCAGATTATCCAGATCCAACATCACCAGTCCATTTTAATGCAGGCTGAGCGTAGAAATGAACAATGTGCCTTTTTATGATCTAAAGGATGAGTCTGGCTTACACAGCGGATGGAAGGAAAAGGTCCTTTTCATACACTTTGTGTACACAAACATAGTTACAATGACTTTGTCAGTAGGACCTCTGACCACACTTCAGTGGAATGATATTTAGTTTTGTCACAGGTTGAAAGCGTCTATTTGCTGCAAATGCACGCACTGCAAAAGCAGCCCTACTACAAACACGTATAATATTACATAAACGTGGCCAATATTCTCCTAAAGCAACACAAATCTTTATCCGTGTGGACAGAAAGACTGGACTCACTAGGATTCTTCTTCACGTCCTTCTGTTACCCAACAAATGTTTCCACTCTTTCTCATCTAATATCAGGCCGGAGAACGTTCCTTTTGAAGCAGCGTTTCGGACCTGGACCAGCAGCGGCCGCTTTTCCAGGACACATGTATCTGCGGATACACGTTTCAGCTGGACTCTCCCTTCGAGGTTGGTCATCCAGAGCCCACTGCATCTGATCCACACTTCACACTGCGTCAACCCAGCGAGTTTCATTAAGAAGACAAACGTTAAGTAACAACAATCGGAGCCATCGGAATAGTTACTGCTCCTCCATCGACGGGAACCAGTTGGTGGTTTGGGGCAACTTTGGGAGGAGACCCTTGAAGCAGACCCAGGACATGCTGGAGACATTTTATATGTATGTCTTGTCATAATGCTCGGCTGGCCTGGGAACATCTTGGCTGGGCAGAAAAGGATCTGGCGCTGTCTGCTGAGGCTGCTGCCCGCACGACCAAGTCACATGTACGAACCAGCTGCGACGTGAATGAACTGATCACAACGTACCTCGAGGGGAAGGAGGCTTTGAGAAAGTAATTATTTTTACTTTAGACCAAGTGATGGAAACAAGCTTGATGCGAGTGGATATGGATGGAAATGCCGATACCGGGTCCAGATATGAGGGCGTCAGATTCCAGCCCGTTCAAAATCTTTCCAAATTCGAAGGCACATGAGAAGCAGGAAGCCGGAGCGGAAGAACATGCCGAGTCAGCTGAGAGCTCAGGTTCCAGCAGACTGACGGAGCGTCTCACACACACACACACACACACACACACACACACACACACACACACACACACACACACACACACACACACACACACACACACACACACACACACACACACACACACACACTCGTGGATCTCTTCAGACAAGCATACTACATATAAGCAGAGAGACAAATACACAGTTTGCTTGACGTGCACTCTCATGTGCACAGTGTGCTACGCTCTTCCTCCTTTGAATTAATGATGAGGAAGTGTGCTGCTGAATTATTCAAGAGAGCCAAGGAGAGAAAGTTGCTGAAAGTAAACAAGGTTTTGGCCCAGAGAGGAGCCGGTGCCTCTGCAGGATCAGAGAGCAACGGTCTGCAGAGGACAGGCCAGGTGAGCTGGTGTGGACGCGATCACACCAAGACAAACGATTACTGTCGACATTTATACAGAAATCCATCACTATAGGTACACAGTCCCTAAAAGGTGCACTAAAGGTGCAGTAAAAAGACAAGATTAAGATCATTATTTTTCCAGCAGCGCCCTTACACACTCATGTGAACTCGGAAGTACCCTCTCCCTCTCGTTTGGGTCTCATCTGATTTCATTTAGGAAAATACAACCACAGGTTAAAAATATGAAATATTCTACAGCGTTTCGTCTGTTCGCGATGACACACAGATTCATCTGTTGGACTACTGGCCTCAGATTTGACTCTAGAATACTCAGGTGAGTGGTTCATAACAGTTATGTCCACAGAAAGTCCATCTAGGACTAGAAGTCGGCTTCGTATCGGCTTTTTGTAGTTGTGTCAGGTCAAAGCTCCAGAGCAGGTGCAGAGCTTGGAGGCCAACCAGGTGTGAGCTCGACGGTTGACCCAGCAATGAGAAGTTTGATCTAGTTTGATTTCAGTCGGACTGAGGTGTTTTCATGCACCTTGATCCTTTCGGACTGATGCTCAGAGAACTCAGAGCTGTGACGTCACAGAAACAATAATAAATCCCAAAGTCCTGTGGTTCCAATGCAAACTTAACTCCTCCCCGCCGCTGTTCTTGACGGTTGATATGTGGCGTTTGTTGTTTTTATTTATTTATTTATTTACTTTCCAATAAGCCATACTTGTTCCTCTTGTATTTTTCTATTTGTAGTGTCATGAAATATAACTTTTGTGCAGTTTCTCAGAACATTGCGCGGCCTGACGTTCCTGTGACATCCAATCCCGAGTGAAGCCTGATGACTACTGTTGTGGAAAACCTATTAACACCTCTGTGTAATATGTTTTAACCACTAGGTGACTATCTGGACTGAGCCTGAGTTCATCAGACTATCATGAGTAAAGACTTGAGAGAAGATCCAAAGTTTAGTAGATTTAATTTCAAACTGTTGCGTGCAAATGGGTCAAAACTCACATCAGGCGTCTGGATGCAGAAATGACAGTGATTTTCAGGTTGCACAGTAATTTGAATGTAACCGAATGATGAAGACTAAACAATAACTATTTATCATAACGAATGTGCGTCAGCAGAGCAGGGAAATCGAGGACCAAATATGAATCTGCACAAACTGGACCATCAGAAGGCCACAGAACATCTTAAAGACAAGATATGAGTCTGACCACAGGTCAGGTCACCGATTAATATTTTCCATCATAACTATTTTGAATATTTTCTAGTTTTTTGTTTAATCTATTTCACTGCAGGACTGTGGACTAAAATTGTTTGAGAATGGCCTTGTAAAGCTTTCAGACTTATGGGCAGCCACAACTCTCTCTCTATGATCTTCGCTGATGTCTTTACTTGTTGGCATTGTGTTTACCAGTAAACTACCATAAGCTCACTCTTGGTATTGATCAAGTAAACTTGTTTAAGTGATCAGCATCAGCCGGCAGCTACTTACCCTCTAAACCCCTGAGGAAACAGTACGAATGTGCTTAGTTAAATACAAACACCGTAACATCTGAGGTCGAAGTCGGTCAAAGCTCAGTCCCCAGGGTGGCGTCCTACCTCGTGACAGTCTTGAAGAAACCTCTGCAGCCCCCACTGCACGTTCAGCTTCTCCAGCCACTGCTGGGCCAGCTCCCTGTTCTGGTTTCCCCTGCGAGACGGAGAGAGGCCACGGTTTAATTCAAGGTCACTGTTAACTGCAACTTACCAACATCAAAGCCCCCGTGGTTTTATGTAAATGCGTTCTTTACCGCCGTTTTCATGCATTTTGAAGATTTCATATTTTAATATATAATACTTCATATTTAATTATCTCTGACCTTTTGTTGTTTTTTTGTCTGCATGAAGCGCATGAAGATTAAACCTTAATACTATTGATGAATCCATTCAATGAAAAAAATATCTTACAGTGAAGGATTTGAAAAAATACTGGTTTTAAACTCCAATTAAATTCAGATTTTTCTGGAGGATCTGAATCCTTGTTCACATTTATTGTTTTTATGATAAATAAAAATGCGTCAAACTCAAACATGACCTCTGTGGTATCAGAACTACATTTATACTGCAGACTGTTAGTTCACAACAAATATGTGTTAATATTTGCAGATTATAGTCAACGAAGCAAAATACTGTTTACTTTAAAAGAAAAAAAAACAATGTTAATGAATCTATGAAACTCTAATTAACTGACTGGTGACAGAAAAAAATCTGACTGTTCTCATCCATCAGTCTCTGTGAGATAAACTGCAAATAAACTGTAAAGTAAACACAGTGTTTTCATTTTCCTTGATTTATGGCGAAAGCTTGAGGTCGCCCCCAGCGCCCCCCAGCGCCGCCCAGCACCCCCCAGCGCCGCCCAGCTCCCCCCAGCTCCCCCCCAGCACCGCCCAGCTCCGCCCAGCGCCCCCCAGCTCCCCCCAGCTCCCCCCCAGCGCCGCCCAGTGCCCCCCAGCGCCGCCCAGCGCCCCCCAGCCCCAACTCGTCCCGTTGATTTCACGGTCAGGCATCACTTTGGGACCAAACAGACAAAGCTCCGTTTGCCGTCTTTTGTTTCTTTCATAGTTGTGCGTCTGTTTTAAACGTTTCAGCTGATGTTATTCTTTTGTCTTGTTGTCGTTTTACTGTGTTTGAAAAGGTTCTCTCCTTCTTCATACTCATCTTGGCATGTGACCTTCAAGAAGCCAAACACTCTTAGAAGGAGGTTGACTTACGTACGGCTGAATAGTTAATAAAGGGAATTAAGGATGCCGATGTTTGAGGAGTCTATTGATCCTTTAACCCCAGATGCACGCAGCCATCTGTTGGTTTTGTTCAGTCTGATCGGCCATCCGTAGTCTTTTCCCCGTCCATACCAAGAACTAGCCTGGTTCCTCTGGATCTGGCTTTTATTTCCAGGGGGAAGCCGGTGCGCATGAAACTGCCTCTGCAACTGGATCGGCATGCAAGCAATCGGAGAAGCAAAGCATGTGATGCAGGCAGAGTGTCGACAAAGGACACCCGACATAGCTGTGACGTACGAATGCATAAGGTGGGCTTCTGCCACTGTCAGGGGTCTGTGCACCGTCTGGAGGTAGAAACAGCACGTAACGGAGGCAACGTGGGTTCTGTGTGGACTGGCGAGGCAGAAACGTGTAACTGGGGCGTGAATACTGCAGTCAGAGACCAGCGACATGAGGGACATCCTGCTGACTGTGGGCTGCATCGTCTTCAGAGACGGTTCAGACTTCTCCACCACCCCCATAATCAAAAAAAAAAACCCAAAAAGGTTTTCTACAATGAAGAAAATAAGACTGCCGGTGTAACCGTCTCGACATTTTTAAATGTATTTCTGGTATGGGAACAGTTTGATCCCACAGACAAAACCTATTTGGATGCTGCTTTTCATTAAAGATGAAGAAAATAAATAAAAACAGTTGCTTCACAACAAAAGGCTTGTGCCTGATGCAGTATGTTTGCTTCATGACGCCGCAGCGCGTTTTAACTCACATACATGTCTGTTATATATATTATATTATTTTGTCGAATGTTCTATTAAATTCCCAGTGCAGGAACTCTGACAACCTTCCTGCGAGCTCTCCATCCTCGCCAGTGGAGATGATCTCATCGTCCTAGGTGGAGCTCTGAAGAACCGCGTGACCCACCTGTTGGCGAGGGTGTCGATGCGTTCCCTGATGCGCTCTGAGTAGATGTTGCTCTGGCTGATCAGACTTTCTCCGGCCTCGATCACGGCTTTGATCCGGTGTAGGTTCAGCTCCATGGTGGTGGTGAAGTCCTTGTGCTTCTTTATGGCGGCTTCCACCGTTTCCACCGTGGTGGGCAGCTCCACGTGAGCAAGAGCCGACTCCTGGAAGATGACGATGGGAGTCGACGCTTTTAACGAGCTGATCTTTTAAACTGTAACTTATGATATGAAATATACAACATTTTCAAGCTGTTTCTTTAGTGTCAACCTGTCAAATGTGAAGATTTGCGGCTTTTTTCCTGGTTTTAGAAGGAACAGTCGGTGTAAACGAGCACTTTGAAGCCTCAACTTGAGCTGCATCAACAACTACGGAATTAACTGGTCATGAAAAGTATTTAGCAACGGGTTTAATTGACGGTGTCCCTCACCTGGTTGTTGAGGAAGGATTCTGCCTGCTTGACATCTCGCAGAAACAGATGAAAAATGTGGGCCTGGACCAGGACTTCCCTCCTGCTTTCCCACATCTCCAGGAGCTTGTTCCAGCCGACATCGAGCTTCTGGAGCCACTGCTGCAGGGCGGCCTGCGGGAGCGGCGCCTCCTCCGACTCCAGCAGCTCGTTCATGGCTTGCAGACGCTCATAATCTTCTTCATACCTGCAGCAACAGCAACACAGACATGTACAGTGACTATCCGGGAAGCTGAAGATGCAGAACGCAGAGCAACGCAAACATAAGACCGTCACCCACCGTCCAATCTCTTCCTTGAGAGCAGCGTGCTTGTTGATGAGTTTCTCCGCCTCCTCCAGATCATTGGGGAGCTGATCTGAGGCTGCTGCCGTCTGGGTCTGAACCAGCCAGGTGAGGAACGAATCCAAGTCCTGACAAAACAGGAAAATCATAGATCATCTTCGCTCCATTAGGAAACAAAAGGCCGGGCTGGGGGGCGCTGGGGGGCGCTGGGGGCGACCTCAAGACGGACTGGATTCTCTCCTTAGTGGGTTTGTTTTTCAGATTTCTGTACTGAGACTTCCGGATCGGATTTAAACATTAGACAAATGTTACTTTATACAGGATTCATGATTCTGTCGCCTCGTAGTTTAAAGTACAACAACATAATGTTGATGCTGTTCGATAGTACCCTCATAGCAGCATTTTAATTTCACGTTTGTCAGCACAGAAGTTACCTGTTGCGTCGTCATTTTTGTCAGCGCATTGTCACATATAAACCAGACATAAAATGTGAAGCATGCTGTAGTTTTATTGATCCGACCAGTTAAATTCCCAGATTTGCTGCTGCCGTGTACCTGTATGAAACTCTGCAGCCTGCTGGCCACCATCAGCGAGTCCTCGCATCCCTGCAGCGTCCGTTTCAGCTCCTCCCACTCCACGCTGATGCCGTCGAACGGCACCAGAATCTCCATGGCCCGACCTCCGTGAACCGCGGCCAGATGCTCCGCTTCCTCCTGCGTCACCAAACAGGAATGAAGACGTGACACTTCCGGCCTATAATGGCGCCACGTCTGCACAGTTTTCAAACCTGAGCTTGTTTTCAAGAACAAATGATCCCTCCGTCTTCTGCTGTACCTGTAGATGGAGGAGTTTGGGCTCCAGGACAGACAGGGCTCCCTCCATGGTCGAGAGGCGTCTCTGCAGAGCGAGGACTCCGCCCAAGTCGCTACCCACGTACTGGGTGGCGTCAATGGCTTTCCTTTTGTCCTGGATCTGGGACTTGATCTCGGCACACTCCAGCAGGTAATTCTGCAGGCGCAGCATCGAGTCCAGCTGGTCCTTCTTCTGTTCAACCAGCTCCACGATGCTGTTCCACCTGGTGCCAAAATGCCAGAGGAAAGAAATACAAAAGAAACAGAAGTTCAAAGACGGTTGACTATTATTTTCCTAGCGCCATGTATTCACAGTCCAAATATTTGACCGATCAGATTGAACCTCACTGCCAAAGATGCCTGTTTAGGTGCTAATCATGTTTATTTGTGTAAACGTAATAAGACCACGTTGCTGGAAGAGACAGTCACTTTGTTTTTCAGTACGGGTTATTTCCTGTCGCCTCATAGCAGGAAAACCTGAAAATTGAGGTGTTAGTTTATTTATATTGAAAGTAATCATTATCGTGTCTTTTTTGTTTATTTTCCAACATCTGCAGCTCAGTTTAACTGGTGGCTTTAAAACAGAATTAATTTTTGTTTTCTTTACACCAAGTTCAAAAGACCGAAAGTTGTAAAACTGCCAGTTTTATTTTGCCAGAAAATTAAGATGTAGAAGACACGTGAAGCAGCTGTGCCGTTAAAAACAAATGATTGAACTGAAAAACTTTGCTTATGTTTCTTATGGAGCTGTCTGAGATATGAAATAAGAAACGTCCTTCCATCACCTGTACACACATATTCATGTTGAGAGCTACGGGGATCTGCTGGAGCCTAGCCCAGGTAGGTGTCTTTGGGAACCTGGAAAACCTGGAGAAAACCGCACAGCGGTCCTTCAACTAGGAACCTTCTTGCAGAAGACTCCAGGCTGCCCTAAAAAAGCTAAATGTGTTTAATGTAACGCAGATGAAGGCAGATTGTGGTAAGATGACACTGATGGTGGGACACTGCTGTGGTCTGAGTCTGGTCTGAGTCTGGTTGTAATGGCAACTCCGACCTACAAACTCCACTAAATTGTGTGAGACAGTCTTTTTTTTATGTTTTTTTCGCTCTCTGCTCTGCTGAGGCTTCAGGCCAGGCCTCGTCCGCTTTGCATATCGTCATACAATATGTTCTCCTGAATCTGCTCCAGACCAGCAGGTCTCCATACAAATCCGCTCAGCCAGAAAAGACCCAGATACACACCAGCACGCACGTACACACGGGTCTTTGTAACGGGGATGAGTCAATGGCAGAACGCTCAGCAGGACGGCAGGAAAACAGCTCATTGACACTGACCTCAGAGCTGCAAAAGGTGCCTTACAGGAGGGCGGTTGGTGATTTGGACTGGGTTTGGTGCGTCTATTCCAGTACGTGGCATGCACATACAGAAGCACCAGCGTCTGCATTGCAACTTCATTTGAAGCACTTAATTCAAACTGACTGATTCTACCTCAGTTCACAGGTAAATGTCACTTTAGTTAGGCAAGGCAAGTTTATTTTTATAGCACAATTCAACAACAAGATGATTCAAAGTGTTTTACAGAGACAATAAAACATCACATAAATAAAAAGCATGATTTAAAATGTAAACAAAAAAAGTAGATAAAATCAGTGGTTAAAATGTAATCAAGTTTTGAAACTTGAAAGTAAAAGTGGATTTGTGTCTTTATTCAAATGCAGCTGAGAACAGGTGAGTCTTCAACCTGGATTTAAATAAACTGAGTGTTTCAGCTGATCTGAGTCTTTCTGGGAGTTTGTTCCAGACATGTGGAGAAGAGAAGCTGAAGGAAGCTTCTCCACGTCTGGTTCTGACTCTGGGAACTGATAAAAACCAGATTCAGATGACCTGAGGGGTCTGGAAGGTTCATACTGGGTCTGGAGGTCACTGATGTACTTTGGTCCTGGATCATTCAGACCTTCATAGACCAGCACCAGAACTTTGAAGTCTGTCCTCTGATGGACAGGCAGAAAGTGTAAAGACCTCAGAGCTGGACTGATGTGGTCCAGTTTTTTGGTCTTAGTGAGGACTGGACCTGTAAAGATGCTGGTACAATAATCAAGTCTACTAAAGATCAATGCAGGGACTAGTTTTTCCAGGTCCTGCTGAGACATCAGATCTTTTAACCTTGATACTTTTTTTAAGCTGACTTTGTTATTGCCTTGATGTGTTCTTCCAAATTTAGGTCTAAGTCCATAACTACACCCAGATTTCTGGCCTGGTTGGTGGTTTTTAGGTGTATAGATTGAAGTTCTGTGGTGACCCAGACATTCCAAAGACATTTACTTCAGTTTTGTTTTTGTTTAGCTGGACAAAGTTGTGGCACATCCGGTTATTAATCTCCTCAATGCATTTACCAAGAGCCTGTATAGGACCCCGGTCTCCTGGTGACAGTGTAATATATATCTGTGTGTCATCTGCATAGCTGTGGTAGTTTATTTTGTTGTTCTTTTTGATCTGTGCTAACGGGAGCATGTAGATGTTAAACAGAAGAAGTCCCAGGATGGAACCTTGAGGAACTCCAAAATGTGATTTTTGTCTGCTCAGATGTAAAGTTACTTATTGACACAAAGTATTTATTGTATTTAAGTGTGTTTTGAACCAATTTATTACAGTTACGTAAAGACCTGCCCAGTTCTCCAGTCGTTTAATTAACATATTGTGGTCAACTGTATCAAATGCAGCACTGAGATTCAGCAAAACTAGGACTGACATGTTTCCACCGTCTGTATTCAAGCATGTGTCATTAAACACTTTGGTCTCGGTGCTGTGGTTCCGTCTAAAACCTAACTGGAAGGCATCATAGCAGTTAAACAGTATCTGAGCTGTTGAAAAACTGCTTTTTCAGTTATCTCGCTTAAAAATGGGAGATCTCTGTACTTTTTCAGCAGAGGTTTAATTACAGCTGTTTAGTGGTTCTGGAAACACACCTGACATTAAAAGACAAGTTCACATTCTGTAACAGGTCTGACTCCAAAACCTTTGAGACATTTTTGAACCTGTTGGCAGGACGTCTAAACAGCAAGAGGAGTTCAGTTGATGTCAGATGTCCTCCGGGTCCTTGCTGTTAATGGGGGGAAACTGTGTCACGGTGTTTAAACTGGTTATCGGTGGACATGGTTCACATCCTGAACCTGCTGCTGACGCAACAACTGCTTGTCTAATATTTTGTTTTTTTGTCTGTGAAGAACTTGTCAAAGTGGTTGCAGGTTGTGGTGGACTGAAGTTCAGTTTCCACGGACACAGGAGGGTTTGTTGGTCTGTCAACTGTAGTAAATAAGACCCGAGTGTTATGACTGTTTTTGGTGATGATGTCAGAAAAGTAGAACTTTACATTCCTCAGTTGTAAATTGTAAGTTATAAATATCATAATGAACCTGGAGATTTGTTTTTCTCCATCTGCTCGCAGCTTTCCAACTCTCTTTTTCCATTTTTCACCTGAGTGGAGTTTCTCCATGGAGACTTCTTCCTTCCAGAGATACCTTCACCTAATGGGAGCAATAGTTTCCATAACATTTAACATTTTAACACTAAAGCTGCTGACGAGTTTGCTGACTGAACCCCCGGAGAGGGCAGGCGTTACAGAGGAGACCTGGTTCAAGATCTCACTGCTGTCTTCAGTTGGACACCGTCACTGCTGTTGACACATTTGTGTGACTGAAACCGTCCTCTCAAAGAAAACACAGGAATGACCAGACGGCCCACATCCGACACAGTAACCTTTGAGATGCTCAGACCCTCAGAGACCAGTAGGTCCAGACTGTGTCCCGTATTCTACGTGGCCTCTGTTACATGCTATGTCGGCCCAAAGTGGTCCAGAGTGTTACTCTGGTCTTTAGTCTCTTTGTCCTGACGGTCGTCCACATGGATATTTAAAATCCCCAACAATAATGACCCGGTCAAAACCAACGCAGATATAAACAGCAGTTCACTGAGATCATCAGAAGAGTCTGCACTCTGGACTCTGGATGAGGCCTTCAGCTGTACAGCCAGGTATAAGTCAGGGGTTTGGGGGTCTGGGGAAGGCCCTGGTCCCTGGTCCTGTTCCTGGTCCTGGTCCTGGTCCTGGTGAGTGGTGTTGTTGAGAGGGTTGGAGGCAAATAAGTTCCCCTCTTCTTGCCTCTGATGTCTCCTTTCCGAAGCTCCTCCCGGGTGGGGGCAGATGGAGGTCCTCCTCAAGGTTTCCACTGGGCTTTGTTTGTTCCTCTCTGTGAGATAACTCCTCGTTTATCTCAGCCTTGGCACCGAGCACAGATGGATGACGCGGGAAATAAAATATGTTGGAGGTGAACAGCTTCACCCTGACTTGTTAAAATCAGATCCATTTGCTTTAAACCACAAATATTAAAATTGTTGATAAAGTGTGTTTTTCAGTGTATCAGAAATCAATATATGAGATACGGAGCTCTTCTCACTTCTACTCTACAGGTAAAATAAATAAATATAACCCCAAAGAATATGTAGATTTAATGTCAAAAGCCAGTAAAGAGTCTGTTTTAAGCAGTTACAGTCCAGACAGGTGCAACCCTGCAACCCTAAACAGGTGACGAGCAGCAATAATTGTTTATTTTGGATGTTTGTTTTTTGTATTTTTGGGAGAAGTGACCTCATTTTGAGGTAGCGGGCCGGCACAGATGGTCACTGCGAGACCTCTGCTGTTCGCCAAGACGCGAGCGGTCAGTGGATGTGACAGAGATGAGTTGATGACACGTAAATGCCTGATGTGACATACACGATACGAACCTTTCTGAGACCCCAGCACCATCCCCACAATCAAAACAAAGCAAAAGTAGTTTCATACAATTACAAAAATTCTAAAAAAGTAAAATAAATATAATTGCCCAAAGTATTCATAGAGATACAACAGAGTTTTTAGAAAACGGACAAAATTGGAGGTTATTTAAGTTTGAAAGTATAATAAAACGCTTTATGTTCAATTATAATTGTAATTATCTGTGTATCATTTCATAACCTAATATATAAGCTGTATTATTATAATTAGTATTATAGTAACAGCAGAAGTATTATAAATAGCACATATATAATATCACAAGTGGGGCGCCTCGGCAAGGTCTGAATTTGTGCCTCTTGACTTTGAGACTCCTTGAAACAGATAAATGTGGCATAATCCAGGTTACAAATGCACAAGCAGCTTCTCGATGTTTCCCTACACCAGTCGGTGCTCTGTTCACAGACGGGCCTAAAGTTTGACTTCAGCGCAACATTTTATTCATCTGTTTCCAGATGTTCCAAAGAACCCAGAACGAGAGGCTTCGACCTCAGACGTTCAGGTGCTTCGTAGGCAGTGAGACGGGCATGATTCTGCAGTGTTCACCTGGAGTTGAGGTGGTCCTGACAGCCTCTGACCTCCGTGGAAGATGGATGACCTCCATCCAGGAGCTGCTGAACTATCTGATTGACGTCAAGGATCCGTCCCATCAGGCTGTTCATCTCCTGGTCCAGGCTCTCAAACCTACAACGAAGGAGCAGTGTTGGTTGTCGTGCAGCTGGACGATCGAGGATGTGTCCTCTCTCCTTCTCACCTGTGTGCCACCACCTCCACATCCTCCAGTTTCTCGGGGATCTCCATCTTGTCCAGCCACTGCTCCTTCTCATCGATCCACAGCTCGCAGGCGTTGACCTCGCTGAACATGTGGTAGACAGCGAGCGCGTCGTGAAGCCACTGCTGTCTGAGAACTGCGACCTCAGCGACCTCCGTGTACAGCTGCTCCACTTCTCCCATACGCACCTGCACCTCCTGCAGACGGGTGAGGAGAGGATTTTAACAGGATGTTTAAAACGAAACAAACAAAACAAGGAAAGTCCAGCATCGCTGCTTCTGCCCACCTCCGGCTCGCGGAACTGCAGAGGCAGCGCCACCATGTGCTTGCGCAGTGCCAGCACGTGTAAGCGGTGCTTGTCAACGGCCTCGGTGACGCCTCGATGTTTTTTCAGCAGCGACTGAGTGGAGTACTCGTCGTGACCGAAGTCTTCGCTGGAGACCAGGCGGTACGCGTCCTGCAGCCAGGCCACCAGGTCATCCATTTCCGTGGAGAACTGGAAGAAGTTGAGTGCCTCCTGCAGGTGGCTGAGATGCTGCGCCGCCTGGTCTTCCAGCCGCTTCCACTCGCCTTTAACCTCCATGATGCGCTCCTGGATCCCTGCCGTGCCGAAGCTCTTTTCACTCAGAATCTGCTTCCCCTGCTTCATGGTGTTCTGGAGGTGAAGACAGCGCACAAACGGTTACGTCGTGACACACACACACACACACACACACACACACACACACACACACACACACACACACACACACCTGCAGCAGCGACCGGTGAGCCAGCAGTTCGCCCGCCAGAGTCTTGTGTTTCTGGAGTAATCTAAGCACGCTGCTCAGGTCCCTGCCGTGTCCCTGAGCTGCCAGGATGGAGCTTTTCTCCCGGATCCAAGCTTCCGATTCTTCCAGCTCCTAACGAGACAAAACACAGCAAACAAACACACATAATCAGGTTTTTAATCAACTCTAAAAATCAACAGGTTTTAGCTTTTATTTCTAAAAAAGAAGAAAAAGATGTAGAGAAAGAGAAAGAGAAAGACTGAGGCAGTAAAAAAATGAAAACAGAAACGGGGAAATATATTTATGGAAACACGTAATCGACCTGCGATACCTGAAAAAAAGCCCACAGTTTCATGGACTCCTCGAGCTCAGCGCGTCTTTTGTCCGCCAGTTGTTTCAGCTCCTCCAGACAGGAAGAGACGTGGTTGACACGGTTACATATGACCTGTGGGTCACACGGTTGGTAACCTGGAAAAAAGAAAAATGCAGTCAATGAAAGAAAAAAAAACAGAAGTTATAACTGAGCAAGAAAAAAAGAAAAACATGCAGCTCATGTTACTCGTTGGATCTTAAAATCCTTTTTTTGTGCGTTTAGATTAAATAAATCTCAAGCTAAAGGGAAACCAATGGGATCCTTGTTTCCTGACGTTTCCTTTCGTCACGACATGAACCAAACAGACACAGTTGCAGCTTTTGCAACGCTTCTGACTTTGCATTTCACTCCTAATAATTCACACTGCATGATTCATTTAAACTCTTGTCTCCTCATATTTTTTTTCTGAAATGTGAAGTCCAATAAATACGTAAAGTTGAGGTCGAAATAATTCATAAAAGCAAACAAACACATAAACACGTCCATAGAAACGACCACAAGAGTTAATATTCTGTTTGCTTCCAGAGGAACATGGACAAGTCTCAATAAAGCTAAACTACAGTGGACTCGGCCTCCAATTCCTCAACCTCGTGCCGTCTACTATGCACGTGCGTCTCTGTTTGTACCCTCCACGGTGGTGAACTTGAGTGCGGCAGTGTTGAGCGTTTCCACTCTCTCGGCCTGCACAGCAATATCAGCTTCCTGCAGGTTGTGTTTCTGCAGCAGGTCGTCCACCTCCAGAAGATGCTTCCCAAAGTCCTTTGAGAGCAGTTGGACCTGAGAGGATCGAAGACAGAGAAGGAACCCAAGAAAAGTGGAAGAAATCCCATTAAAAAAATAAAAACACACTTTCATCCGCAGCGTTCCTCTTTCTCCCTATGACTGCATTGTTTCTTGCCTCTTTGTTGATGTTACAGACATGAATCCTGTTATACCTGTGTGTCCTCCATCCAGTCGATCATGTACACCATGTCCTGAAAAGTCTTCTGCAAGGCCAGATTCTTCTCCAGCCGCGTCCTCCTGCCGGCCACCAGCTCCTTCAGCAGACTCCACTGGCCCAGGATATTCTCTTTACGTGCCAAGATCCGTCGGATGTCGTAGTATCCTTCCACCTCCATCTCTGCAGAAAGCTCCACGATCACGCCGATTCGCTCTTCGTACGAGGCGATGTCCGCCTCGATGGCTTCATGCTTCTTCATC
Organism: Xenentodon cancila; assembly: GCA_014839995.1. NCBI lineage: Eukaryota > Metazoa > Chordata > Actinopteri > Beloniformes > Belonidae > Xenentodon > Xenentodon cancila. Next base: position 28,985,749 of record CM026201.1, read on the forward strand.
GCTGCCTCGACCGCTGGCAGGTCATAACCAAAATTGTCCTGAAGGCAGAACACGAGAGGTTAGAAGAGCAGGTATGAACAGTCATCTCCAAGAACTGCAGTTAAACCAGACTGAACCAAAAAGCTCTTCATCTTCAAGTCTGAACTGAAGCTCGGGGAAACCGCTGAGGCCTTGTGACATCCCTACCTGTGATACGAGTCTCTGGTTCTCGTTGAGCCACGCCTGCCTCATGGTGGTCTTGTGGTCGAAGCGCTGCGCCAGCAGCTCAAGCTTCTCCTGGCGAATCAGCTCCTTGCGCAGAGCCACGCCCCTTTCATGCTCCGCCTTTTCCAACCGCTCCCACGCCTGGAGAATAAATGACGGGGAGTTTAATAGAACTTCAAAAACTAAAAAACTAAAAGAAGTAGCCGGTCTGACAGATGACCTTGTTGATGTCTGAGATCAGCTTCCCATCATGAGGCACGTACGGTTTCTGGTTATTGGCTCTGAGTTTGCTTTGGATGGTGAAGAGGAGAACTTCCAGATTCCCCTTCTCCTGGAACCTGAATGAGAAACAGGAAACTTCTATAAGTAATCTTACATCCCAGCATCTCCTGTCTTTAAATGAGGGTCTGCAGTGTTGCTACACTAAAATAAACTAGTTCAAGGTGAACTCAGACGGGAGGTCAGTTTCTGGATGATGCTACAAAGCCGGGCAGGTCCTCAGCGTATTGATCAAGGGCACCTCAGCAGCACGGATGCCTGCTCACAGACGGGACTGAGGACTCGGGATGAAAGGCGACGTCTCTGCTCCTTCTGCTGCTGCGACCTCCAGTATCGACACCATGAATCTTTTTTAATAGTCGACTCTACAGCGACCTGAAAGTTCAACGCTGACTTAAAACAGTCTCCTCGGTCAGACGCATCGATATGTTAAAACAGAAGATGTCCTTCTGAGAGCAACTCCACGTAAATGCAGACATGTCTCTATCTTTGGATATGAAATACTTGGGAAATTAAACTGCATCGTCATGGAACCAAAACACAAAAATGGAACCAAATCAGCTGGAAAGTGGAGACAAAAGCAATAAGATACAAGCCGCATTTCCCAACAGGAGTCGAGGGTTCGCCACAAACTGAAATGTCTGCGCGTTTGCAGACTTTAACAGGACCGTCTGTGTTTGCGTGTCCTTGAAAAGGACTGAAGAGCGAAAGTCAGTCGCGTCTGAACACAACGAGGACAAACAAAATGTCACTTTCAGAGACCGTTTCCGCACTTTTATGTTCAGCTGCAACATGGAAGTACTTTGTCTGAAATACTAGAAATGAGATCCACCGGAAACAGGAATTAAACGCTGGTGGTTTTAAGCCAATAACATGTCAACCGCAGCTTTATACCTGTGTGAATGACATGAATGCTGTTTTACAGATGTTGTTACACCAGCTGAATGTGTTCTGGCTTCTGAAGAGTAAAGTCAATTATCAGTTTGCTGACGAAGTTTGCTCATCTACTTCTAAGCACAACATCATTGTTTTCTGACAAGGTACAAAAAAAACAAAAAACTAACTTATTTACGTGGATTCACATATCTGCATCAACTTAGTTCTGTTTATCTCCTGAGAAATTCCAGTCGAGTCATCAGGATCTGTCGTTTTCATGACGCGTTACCTCACTGGACGCCAGCAGACTCAGTAAACTGACCTGTAAGGCCTGTAAGACCCTCACGGTGGTGTCAAAGAGGAGGATATTGGGAAAGGTACAGCACAACATCCCCAAGATGCACCACAGAGCGCCACAGGAAGCCATTCCTGCCTGTGGCCATCAGACTTTACGACTCCCGACACTCAGACTTAACCAAACTCCACCGTCACATCCCCACCATCACCTATTACTTTACCTAACACCCGTCTGTATATACAAGATCCTGTGGTACTTCCAGATAAAACACAGACAATATGGTTGTGGCCAACCAAGCGGACATTGTGATCGTGGAGGAAATCCGCTGTAGCCATCCCCAGCGACGGCAACATCAGGAAACAGGAATACGAGAAACTGGAGAAACTCCAAGGGCTCAAGAAAGAGCGTGGAAGGTGCAGGCAACAGTACTGCCCGTGGTCATCGGAGCACCGGAGACCGTGTCCCACACTGGAGAGGTGGCTCCAGCGGATACCTGGAGAAACCTCTGACATCTCCCTTCCAGAAGAGCGCAAGAACAGCAAAGACCCTGAGGAGGACTCTCAAGCTCCCAGGAAGCCGATTTCCCCCAGGTTTTAACAAAGTATTCTGATTAGTTTCGTCTGCTACGGTTGTCCTGGAGACAACAAGATCCCTCAATATGTCAGAAGCTTCCACAAACAGCTGCTTATTCTTCATGCACAAGTGGCACCTCAAACGACACGAAAATGCCATTAAACTGTCAACATGCCATTTTGGAAACGTTACTAAAACGTACTTGATGGGCTTCTCTGTGGTGCAGTAGGTCGTGAACGCCTGCAGCTGCTGCTGAACTCCAGTCAGCGAGTTGGCAAACTTCTGGTTGCTGATGACCGCGATGGTCTTCTCTATCCAGTCCAGCAGGTCCGACGCCAGAGACTCGTAGCGGTCGACCACCTTTTCCGCCTCTATGCAGTTGTCCAGCACCTGAGTTGGGAGAAATCCGAGAAGTTCCAGAGACAGATCAGAGAAGAACATTGAGACAGGAAGAGGAAAACGAGCAGAGATGTTTAACTTGTTCACAGGTCGGGCAGCTCTTTTTGTTTTGTATTTATTTACCTTGCCAACTCTCTTCCCCTCCACAATAAGAGCCTTCATCTTGGAGAAGTAGTGGTAGTAGGAGACCACATAGGTAATGATGGACTTCTCATCTGGGTTTTCTGTGTTCACATCTGAGCGAGCGAGAAATGGAAGAGAGGCGTGAGAAACGAGTCGGCAGCAGAAGTCGCAGATCTGCATCAACATCTGTACAATGTGGTCTGAGTGAGGGACTCTCACCCTCGGGGTCCAGCAGCTTGGTGAGGCCCAGGTGCTGCTCAGCGATGTTAAAGGCTTGCTGGAGGTTGTGGGTTGCATTGGAGCGCGTCAGCTTGTGGAACTCTATTAGGTCCGGTCTGGAGGGGAGAACAAGAACAAGCTCATGCAACGGTGTCTGTCACGCATGTGGGGATGTAAAATTCTCCTTGCAGGTTTCAAGCAACGTTTAAAAATCAAAATCCTTGGAAACTGCACAACTGAGATGTTTCTTGTGTAACATCTAGTAAACTCCCCCTAACGTAACCATGGCAGCATGCTGGACCGGCGCAGATGTGTCGTACCTGTGTCTGTGTATGAGGGCGTTGAAGGCGAGACCGTCTCTCCAGCAGGTGGTGAAGTTCTGGATGTTGACCTCAGGGTACCTGGAGTCGGAGTGAGTACCGTGTAAGTTTACACGTTTATACATTTAACTAAGGCAGTGACTTGAAAGTCCTGGTAAGTAAATGCTGGGCTTTCCAGCGGCAGCTTCAGGTTTTTGCTGGCGGCTCACCCTGCAGTCTTCATCTGGCACCAGAGCAGCAGCGCGTCTTTGGCAGAGCGCGTTTCCCGGTTGTCCTCTGTCGCTATTTTGATCACCTGGATCTGAAGACGAACACAACAGTTGCAGTGCAGCCGTTCAGAGTTTCAGACAGACACGGAGAACAAAAGATTCTTTTTTCAGATGCATCCTGACTAACAAAGCTTTGCTGTAATTAATAAGCAAGGTTCTGCTTTACTCTCGGCTGTTACTGTGGTTTCTACTGTGTATTGATAAAACTGAGCCCTTTTATAGACATTATTACTGAGAACAAGAGAAAAACTAATAAATCATGAATCAGAACAAATGTCCACGACACCATGACAGCATTTCCAAACTCCACAAGAGACACAGTCAGTGTAAAATAAAGAATAAAAAAAATAAAAAAGAAACCATGTGCACCGCGTGTTCCCTGAGAACACGGCAGAACCGTCATGACGCCTGATGATCGGAGACAGTGACGACCGTTCATCCAATCATCTCACAGTGACATGATACGAGGTAATTGGGGACATGACACCCTGGAATCAGCTGCTGCCTGCGTCGTGAAGCGTGCACGCACGCACATACATGCACGCACACGCACACACATGCACACGCACACACATGCACACACATGCACACGCACACACACACAGTCTTGCACATAAGAGGACACACGTCTAAGCGTTGATAAAAGATGGACGAGTGTGGGTAAAAAAGGCACATATAACTGCAATGGTTGAAATGTTTAGGATTTGGCTAAAATCATAAATCTGACACTTTATGTTTAATTTCATTTTTGTTGTAGCAGTTATTTTAAGTTCATAGCAAAAGCTTCAGTATCACAGATGTGCTGGGAACAGACAATCTGGTGTATAAGCAGTAAAACCGTTTTTGCTCTCATTACGGTCGTATTTTTAATCACAAAGCCAACTTCCGAAGCAGCAGCTGTTGTGGCAGGAAGTGACCCGTATCACGCTGCAGCGTCACTGCTATTAACCACAAAACGTCCAGACCGAAGAAGAAGAATCACGAATGCTGATTTTTATGTTGTAATGTGAAGTTTGTACAAGAAAGGCAAAAAAAAAAAAAAAAAAAGAAGAAGTGCTCGCCTTGGATGTGAATATAAGAAACATTTTAATGATTAATTAAATGTGCCAGATAATCTCACTGCAAATGTATAAAACATCAGGAACATCTGCCTGACGACATCTGCATTCACAGCTAAATCTCCGTATCTTGTCAAAAACACAGAAAATCTCGGTTATGGTTCCACGGTGAGCCGATTCTCGCACAGCCGTATTCAATATTAGATTCAAAGTGTCTACAAATAAGAACAGTCGCTTTTATTTGTGCGGTTCTGTATTTACACTAGGTTCGGCCCTCTCTTCCTGCCAGCCCCCCAGCCTCCGTCCCTGCAGGTACTGCAGTGGTTTGATCCTAACTGCTGACCTGGCAAAGCAAAATTCTCACTTTCACCTCAGCGGAAGAGAGGAGAGAGGAAACGAGGGAGGCTGAAAGGAGACAGAGTGCAGGAGGAAAAAAGCCGCCTGGACGACAGAAACCTCTGTACAGCTCAAGGAAACGGTCCAAATGTGCACGTCATCTGCTTCTTAATGCACACATGCGATCCTGCCGCGTGATGCACAGGATTCTCCTCAGGATGAGCAGGAGAAAGGTGTTAATATGATTGATTGACAGCCGGCTCAGCCAATGGTGAACGTTATCGCGTCCTCATCCATAATCATCGTTCCACCGTGCATAGTGAAGCAGCCACCCATTTGTATCACCCCAGCATCCTCGCCCAGCATCTGGAAACATGTCCTGGTACCTCTGCAGATGTTCGGCGGGGGTCGGCTGGAGGAGCAAGGAACAAAGCTAAGTTGACTCACGTGTGGTGGGCTGAGCCCGCAAGAGGAAAAACGGGCTTCAAAACCCGTCTTCAGGAACAAATCAGGCCTCAAAACCGGTCTTCAGGAACCAACCGGGCTTCAAAACCGGTCTTCAGAAACCAATCGGGCTTCAAAACCGGTCTTCAGGAACCAACTGGGCTTCAAAACCGGTCTTCAGAAACCAATCGGGCTTCAAAACCCGTCTTCAGGAACAAATCAGGCCTCAAAACCGGTCTTCAGGAACCAACCGGGCTTCAAAACCGGTCTTCAGAAACCAATCGGGCTTCAAAACCGGTCTTCAGGAACCAACCGGGCTTCAAAACCGGTCTTCAGAAACCAACCGGGCTTCGGTCTATGACACTGACTAGACACAGGTGCAAACAATCAGGAACGTCAAACAGGAACCAAGAAAAAGACTTTCAAAATAAAGCCGGAACTAGATTAACAAAACCAGGAAATCTAAGAAAAACAGAAGAAGAAAACAAAACCCTAAATCACGGCAAAAATAACTAAATAAATATAGCCAGAATTACCAGGCTAGATCATTTAAGAGGAACAGTATCCAAACCAGGGTAGAAAAAACTAAATGAACAGAACGAAGCTCTGTAGAAGTTACCACTACGGCTGTAACAATCTAGTTTTATGTTATTATCTTACATTTAATCAGCTTTAAATGTAGCTGAAATTATGGTGTGCACCTCTAGAAATAAACTTTAGCCTCATTAACCTAAAAAGGTTAGTGCCTCAGCTGAAAATTCAAATTCAAAATACTTTATTGATCGCCGAAGGGAAATTAATTAAAAGGAAAAGGAAAGGGTCTTAATGAGGAAGCCAAACGGTGCATAAACACAACTAAACAGTGACACGCAGACACGTCCCAGCATCCTGCTTTGCCCTCCTGGTTCACCACATGTAAGAAATGGCGGTGCCTCTATCAGCCAGCTACAGGAGACTAAACCGTTAACGTTTCACTAACCTCAAAACAACGACGTAGAGGGAAAAACCAACGTGACTAAAAGCATTATTGGGATTACTATCTGGTCTGTCGTTTTCTGAAGCGCGGCTGTTTCACCAGAGCCAGATATTGTACAGATCTGGGGTCCAACCCAAACTTTGGGGGGTTTAGGTCTGTTCTGGCACAGTTAAGCCAAAATCTTTCAAGCCATTTTAAATAACACAATCAGGGCAACTCTGTGGATCATTTGGAAGAATCCTGATTGTTGTCCTGGAGAAAACTCTAATCATCCCGTTACACAAATCCTCTAAAGATGTGGATGTAAATGTGGTTTTAAAGTTTTATAAATCAACTCTGATGTGAGTTTACCGTTGAAATCTGCTAACTCAGTGTAACTCAATAAAAACTTCAAGGATGCTTGAAGTTTTTATTTTTATATTCAGAGTTTACAGATTCCTTTTAGTGTTGCTTTCAGTAAAAGTAAAATTTTTACCAGGAATTTGCATTTAAACATTTCCAGCGACACTCTTGGCAGTGTCCCGGCCCATCGCTGCAAAACATCTTCCTTCCCAACAGCCCCTCTATATTTACTATTCCTGTATCCTGGGATTATCTATGCACAAAGATTTGGAGTTAGCTGCAGTAGTTTTAAAGTCTGGATTTAAATAATAACCTGCCCATAAACTCTGAAAGTAACTATATCTGTTCAACTTGATTTCTAATCCGATATAATCAGATATAATGAGTCACGCTGCGCACATGGCCTGCAGCAGGAAGCAGCAGGAAACCCGGACAACGGGATTCCTCCGTTAGGAGTACTGTTAAACTTGCTCTGTGGTGGGTAGCCGGGCCGAGCGCGACGACACCGAGTCCCAGGAGACGGCTTGTGCCGCGTGAATGCTACAGCGACTCTGCATCGTGCTATATAAGCACTGCATGGCGAAGCAAAGCTGCAGCGCCGAAGAGAAACAGAGAAGCCGTGGGCTCATGTTGTACTTACATGAAAAAAACTGATCCTGCATCTCTGCTGCTAAGGCCCAGAAAACTGCATTAGTGTGTAAAACGTGTACGTCAGGACGTGAGTGCACTGGTGTGTGTGATTAGACGGGCAGCCAGAGTATGCAGGTGAGACAGCGCGGCAGTGGATACGTCTGTGTGTCCTTGCCGAAGAGCAGACTGGAGGACGACCGCTACTTCCAGGCCTCTGAGTGACATTCACATCCATCCAACAAGCGTGGATGTCGCAGCCGCCCACTGATGACGCGGCAGCTGCGACAGCCTTCGCCAAGCTGAGCGACTGAGGGCTCATCCTACAGCACGACACCGCCGATGGACTGCAACGGTGCCCTCCCATATGTAGCCGCCAACACTAGAAATTAACCAACCAATCAACTGCTCGCCACTGATTGCAAACGTTTTGCACAATACTGAGGTGTTGCAAAAATAATTAAAAAAAACAAAAAACTATGCTGCGATAAAATGTCAGGCAGTAATTTTCATTTTACGGCAAAATTGCACCCAGGTTTTAAGCTTACCTGGAAGCGAAGGATGATGGTCCAGATAAGGCCCAGGGTGAGGCGATGGTTCCCATCCACGATGTCATGGGAACCAACGTTTTCCAGGTGAACCCTCTGCTCTTTAAGGAACTGCAGGGCTTTGTCAACATTTTCCAGGCAGTGGATCCGCATACGGCCCCGCGTAGGTCTTGGCTTGGGGAAAAAAGAGGGTTTGTTGCCGATTTAGATGATGTCAACCTTATCTCGTAGGTAGTAAAGGGACAACAGCTGCACAAGCATCGGCAGACGTTTGTCCTGCACTGAAGACTGAAGACAGTCTTCCATGTTCTCTGCTCTAACCTGTGCTGCGATCTGATCATCAATACTTAAACATTGAGCTGACAGCACCAGCGTTTGTAGAAGATATCAGGACATCACCCTGACAACTGGAAACTGCCTTTGACGCAATTTACGATTTGTGACCGAACACTAATTACATAAGGAAAGTAAATATGGGCCAGAATCATATGCTCAACGCTAAACTGGATTTAACATCAATTTTAAACTGTCAAACAATTGACTTAAAAGTCAAACATTTCAAAAGCTTCGTAGCACAAAAGCACCAATGAAGGTCCTTCAGTCAGCGATGAAGGTCCTTCAGTCAGCAGGGAAGGTCCTTCAGTCAGCAGGGAAGGTCCTTCAGTCAGCAGGGAAGGTCCTTCAGTCAGCGATGAAGGTCCTTCAGTCAGCGATGAAGGTCCTTCAGTCAGCGATGAAGGTCCTTCAGTCAGCGATGAAGGTCCTTCAGTCAGCGATGAAGGTCCTTCAGTCAGCGATGAAGGTCCTTCAGTCACCGATGAAGGTCCTTCAGTCACCGATGAAGGTCCTTCAGTCAGCGATGAAGGTCCTTCAGTCACCGATGAAGGTCCTTCAGTCAGCGATGAAGGTCCTTCAGTCAGCGATGAAGGTCCTTCAGTCAGCGATGAAGGTCCTTCAGTCAGCGATGAAGGTCCTTCAGTCAGCGGTGAAGGTCCTTCAGTCAGCGATGAAGGTCCTTCAGTCAGCGGTGAAGGTCCTTCAGTCAGCGATGAAGGTCCTTCAGTCAGCGATGAAGGTCCTTCAGTCACCGATGAAGGTCCTTCAGTCACCGATGAAGGTCCTTCAGTCAGCGATGAAGGTCCTTCAGTCAGCGATGAAGGTCCTTCAGTCAGCGATGAAGGTCCTTCAGTCAGCGATGAAGGTCCTTCAGTCAGCGGTGAAGGTCCTTCAGTCAGCGGTGAAGGTCCTTCAGTCACCGATGAAGGTCTATCAGTCAGCGATGAAGGTTCTTCAGTCAGCGATGAAAGTCCTTCAGTCACTGATGAAGGTCCTTCAGTCAGTGGTGAAGGTCCTTCAGTCAGCGGTGAAGGTCCCTCAGTCAGCGATGAATGTTCTTCAGTCAGCGATGAAGGTTCTTCAGTCAGCGGTGAAGGTCCTTCAGTCACAGATGAAGGTCCTTCAGTCAGTGGTGAAGGTCCTTCAGTCAGCGGTGAAGGTCCATCAGTCAGCGATGAAGGTTCTACAGTCAGCGATGAAGGTTCTACAGTCAGCGATGAAGGTTCTTCAGTCAGCAGTGCATCTCTACACTACCTGTATAAATTAAGGATGCAGACTTGTTTCCCAACAGAACCCACCTGAAAACTGCAGAACATTTGTCCCCCGACAATGTGGAACCCTACTTTGTGTCATGCACCACTTCAGTGGAGACGACTCCGAGGCTGAACCACAGCCTCCACACCTCGCCAACACGTGTTTTCTTACCAGCAGCTCTCCGCTGAGGACCTCCAGCAGTCTGGTGAGCATGTACCCATCCCGCAGGTCGTTGTAGAGGTCAGATATTCGGCAGGACACTCGGGCTAGGTGGGAGTTGACCCACTTAGTAAAAGTCTTCTTCTGCACAGCATCTCTTTCATCTGGAGGAGAACGATACAGAAGTCAACTTGGCATCGATGGCATGGCAGAACGAAGGAACAGAAAGCAACGACGTGTCACTTTTGTCCCGTTCTGACCAATATTATACTGAAAAACCGAATGCTCCTCTGAAACCGACGAAGCTGCAGTTGTGTCTGTATCTGCGCACGTGCACAGATCCGTGCGTGACGTCTGACCTGCCAGGGCCTTGATGCGCGAGCACTCGAACAGCTTGGAGCTCGTGCACTCCGTCTCCCAGAACCCAGAACTGATTGGTCGGTTGTTGTTGTTGAGCTGGCGCTGGGCTTCGGCGTTGTCCAGGTCTGGGGAGGCATTAGCCATCGCGCCCAACAACCTGAAACACACGGAAAAGGCTGTCAGGCCATTAAATTAAAAAAAAAAAGTATTTATCCCCAGGGGGTAAACAGGCACGGAGAGCAGACGTAAAACACAGTTTCAAGACTTTTAACATGAAATTAAATAAGAATAAGGTCAAATCCAAACTCTATGTGACCTTTATTAGGCCTGATTACGGTCAGTTAACAGGTCACAACTTTAAAGTACAGTTTCAGAACCAATGCACAACAACAATATGAGCAATATAAACCCAAATCCACAGTTCATAATTAAACACTAACTGAACTCAATCTCACATCTGGACTGAAACAGTCACTGAAAGATGTTTCGGCTCAAAACGAAGTCTTAAACAAACAGAAAAAAACCCAAACTCGTCTCATACTGAATCCTGCATCTTAATAAAGCAGCACCTGTCCTGGGAATCAGAAAAATGTTTTAACAGCAGAGCTTAAAATAAAGCTTCTCTGATGTTAACTCAAAGGATGGTAGGACACAGAGGACACGATATGAGACATTTTCTGTTTGCCACTTGTCAAAAACTGATAAAAATAACTTCTAAACGTCTCAAAGACACAGCACGTGGCAAGAAAAGAGGCGGCAAACTGAAACGTAAAAGACTTCAGCTCAGTTTCAGCCTGACTTTTTGGTTAAAATTAAGTTTAAGATGAAATACTGAATTTCCCAGAAGGAGTCATCCCAAAGGATCAATAAAGTTGAGTCTAAGTCTCTAAGTCAGCTAAAAAACTGAATCTGCCGACGTAAACAACACACTTCAAGCCCTGTTCAAACCCCACGTTTACGGCACGGGCCAGAAATTCTTAGAAATAATCAAACTAGATGAAAGTGGAATCGCCCAGCTATTAGAAAAGCCTGGTGGCTTTCGGATGAAATGTGGTGAAAAGACACTTTTTTTCCATTTGTGGGCAGATACTTCAAAGACATTCTTCTTCTGTTGACCAGCCTTAAAATTAGTGTTTTATCTTAATCCTTTCCTCTTCTTAGTGCCCTTCCTTCATTTAACTGTTTTTATTTCCTAAATCCATCCACTGAAAACCTAGTAAAAGTATTTTTAAAATAAAACCCAACTGCAATTTGTTGGACAGCTTCTTTCCGTAGAAATGCTTCAAAAACTCAAAAATAGTCTCAACACCTGTTTTCAAAACTTGCGCTTTGATTGTAAGACACAAGAAGAAGAAATGTAAAATTTTAAATTATTAGCAAAACATATTTCTGAGTCATTATTATACATATTTTATCCACCAAACTTAGTAAAAACCTCTTAAATCAACGTTGCTGTGCTAAATTTGATGTGATACAGCAACCTTGTCCCTGATTGGCTGAGAGCCTTTTATGGGTGTGGTCACATTCTTCCAAACGTAACTCTGTAAAACATAAATTTACTTCATCTTTACAACTAAGAATCCAAATTAAACTTTTGCATCTTATTGTTTTTGCATTCAAATCCCAACTGAATTCAATTCAATTTATTCTTTTAATCCCCAAAAGGGAAATTAAAATGTGTCAGTATGTCAGTCAGAATTATGAAAGTCACTATGCAGAACCCTTGTATGGAGTCATCGGTGAAAACAGGACTAATCTCCTGTGGTGGTGAAGACTGCAGCGAACCTGAAGAACGTCGGCTGCGTGTCAACGTCAGTGTCTAGAGGACGAGCAGCGTTGTCCAACGCCTTTAAAATTCCAGGCCACTTTATCTGGAAAGATTCAGTCTCCTATACTCTGTAAGAAACTCCAGAAGACACACGTTGATGTCATTACAGTTATCTGGATTACTGATGGCGAGTGAGAGAAGTAAATATAGATATGATGGTTTGATGTTCCATCCGGTCACTGATGGTCTGACGGAGAAATGGGCATTATCAGCTGCAGAGTCCCGCCTGGGAGGAGAGGAGATGTGTTTCCAACATCTACAAGGCCGTGTTAAGCGTCAGCCAAATATGTTGCTGTGTCCTTGATACTTAAACGTTATGTAATGCCAAGTTCTAAATACCTAAAAACACACGTACAACTTCGCTTGCACTGAGAATAAACCTGATGAAATCGATCCTAAGTCCTTACTACCAGTTTTTCCCAGTTAATCTTGAGGACATTTTTCCACAACACTGACTTCCGGACAAACAGACCCGTTTGTGAGACCGGGTGGTTGTGTGTCTGAGCAGGTGGTCAGCAGCAGAGGAGCACCACAGGGATCTGCACTCTCACCACCACTCCTGTATATTTGTACACCTCAGACGTCCAGTTCAAGTCAGAATCCTGTTACCTTCAAAAAAAAAAAAGCTAATTACTCAGCAGTTTTGCGGTGTATCAGTGATGGACAAGAGAACCGGTGGACCACATTGTGCCATGCTGGGGGAAACAATCATCGCATCTTGAATGTCAACAAGACAAAGGAAATGATTTTAGATCTTAGGAGAGTCAGAAGAAGGAGGTTGTGGAGGAGAATAAATACCTCGCTGTTCAGCTGGACAGCAGGCTGGACTGGGAACTCAACGCTGTTACTGTCTAAAAGAAGGACAGAGCAGACTTTAGGTCCTTCTGGGTTTGCATCAAGATGTTAGAAGTCTGCTGTGAAGAGCCCAGCAGCCTGCAGCATCTGTTGGTGCAGCATCATCAGGGCAACTGACTTATTATGATTAGAAGTAGTATTATTAGAGAAAAAGGCAAGTGTGAGCCTGTTAAGAAAAAAATGAATGTAATAATCTAATTTTAAGGAATTGTAAATAATCATAGGCATTATCTTACTAAAGTAGCTCATGTAGTATATTTTCCTGTAGAAAATAAATACTTTTCTCACATGTGATGGATAGAAAACAAACAATGCTTTCTCTCAGAAGAGCAGATGTCCCCGCGGGACATAAGATATGCCATTTGGTGCTGGCGTCCAGATCCTTACAGACGGGGGATGGCAGCGTTTTACTTTGAACATATTCAGTCTCCAGTCTTACTTTATAAGTAAAGAGATTGTATCTGTTTGGCTCAAAAATGACTTTTTTTTTTTTAATTATTATTTATTATTTAGAAAAGAGCCGGTCTACTTATTTAGGCTAAACAAAACAAAATGAAAATGTCTGACCTCAAGCCACCGAGTTTATCTGACTGAGGCTTCAAGTCCAGATGATGTGCATGTTGGGAAGGTTTGCTTTAGATCCCCTTTTCCCCTACCAGTCCAACAAAAGTCTGCTGGATCCAGCGGATGGAAAACCTTTAGGGAGGGGAGATGGGTGGTAGCCATATCGAGTAAATGTCAGCGTCCCCTGCAAGACCCAGAGAAGAGGGGCAGTGGAGCACATGCACTTAGCCACCCTCCCTGGGGGGAATAACAGCAAAGCATTATGTGCTTTCTATCTGATTAAGACGCAGACGGAGGACTGCAGTTGAACAAAACAACTGAAATGAACAAGAAATCAGTTAAAATCACAAGTGTTTAAATGTTGTAACAGTTATGGCGTTTACAAGGTTTCAGCCGGGGATGCAAAAGAAAGTCTGAAAAAGAGCAAAGTCATTAGAGCTCAAGCGGCACAGAGCTAAAAGTGTGTGTGTGTGTGTGTGTGTGTGTGTGTGTGTGTGTGTGTGTGTGTGTGTGTGTGTGTGTGTGTGTGTGTGTGTGTGTGTGTGTGTGTGTGTGTGTCCTTGTCCTTGCTTGTCCCTGCTGTGCCAAACCTTTCCTTGCCGAACCTCAAACCACCTGATGCCCATCAATCAATCAGAGTCACAGAACACAGGCCTGCTTTGACGTGTGTGTGTGTGTGTGTGTGTGTGTTTCCCTTTAATTATTGGACTCAGCTGTTGAAGAGTCAGTCAGCCCCAGGCAAAAGAGAGCTGATGCCGAACCTGAAAATCACATGTACACATGCAAACACAAATGTTTGTGCTAGTGTGGGGGGGGGGCAGATGTCCTCATGAGGACCTTCCATTCATTTTAGACAACATAACCAAACCTCAGTTCTTCAGCCAATTCATGCCTAACCCTAACCTCAAACAGGCCCCCAAACATCCCTTCAAGCCTTACACAGAACCCCAGAATTAATAAAGACTGACATAATCAGACTTGGGTTTGGACCTAACAAGCTCCGTGATAACCAGGAAAAGATCCCAACAAGATAACCAAAAAAATAAAGAAAAGATCACACATCTGGCTATCCATGTTCTAGTCTTTACAACACAGCTGATGGTTCAAGGTCTTCCAGTGTTTTTCTATGGAGCTGAAAGCTACAGATGTCCGAGGTCTGGTCCCTGTGGAACTGATACACCACAGCCATTGGCTAATTTGTGTTTGAGGGGCGGGTCTTACCGACAGGTCAGTAATCCAGCCTTCCGTTCTGCACCTCCACAGATGCGCTGTTACTTTTTTCATTGAATCCACACATCCTACTGTGTGGATATGTGATCCATCCCTATGATCATATTTGTTCTGTTTGAAGAAGTGAACAAACAAACAAAAGAATATCGAAGCCAAACAACAAGCCTGCGACGCGTACAACAACAGCAACACTGAACCTGGATCAAAATTCTGTCTGGGCCTTTTTGTACCTTCCTTCACAGATGGAAAACTAATCGACATCTGGTTCTGATCTTCGTCTGGGTAGGACGCCACAGGGTCACAGAGTTTGTATGTTTCCTCCAGTCAAGGATACGAAGTCTGCTGTTTCAACACTGACAGATCAAACATGCAAACAGCAGCACCCTCTCTGATCTCCGCATGGCGCTGGACGAAAGAGCAGGACTCACTTCTGTGTCTGTGTGTTTGTGATGTTTGAGCTCTGTGACGTCCCACGTACACGCTAAAGCCCGGGCGCTGCCGAGGATCGCCGTGGTGCAGCGGGTAGTCCGTCTCCCTCCAACTGGAGGGTTATGGCATCGATGCCCGGCCCCCCAGGGATGTATCTGGGCGGGACCCTGAACTCCAGCTCACTAATCCCAACCTAAAACACAATGATCCGCTGCAATGGGAAAAGCTGATATATATCTATATTAATCCTATACTGAAATCCAGCTTAACTACAAATTTATTCTCATATTACCTTTATCTCATAAATTTATAACATAGTTCCCATAGTATTTAAACTTGTTTTATTGTAATGACTCTCCACATAACACTATTAATTTAATCTCAATTTATTTGAATTTTTTTCTCTTAAACTGGCCCTAAAACTCTTAACAGCTAGAATGCAGCAGGACATAAAAATAAAGGAGATAATTATATTCCAATAATCCACCGTGGAACTCACAAGCTGTGATGGACATGTTTTTCACAAGTCTCTGGCGTTTTCTACACGACGCGTATATTTAATGAATCGAGACACTGATCAGAAACTGAGCGATGTTTCTCAGGTGGAGACTGAACTTTGACCTTAAAAAGGGAAGGTGGTTCTGATCCCAACTCCCATCTACTGACAGAGCAACACAAAGAACGCTGTCGTAGAAATCCTTCATCATTTAGCACAGAATGTAAATCCTATGAAGCATCTTTATTATTCTCCAGGTGGACCTGAACGTTTGTTTCCTCCCGGGTGAGTTCACGTGGAGACTGTGTCGCGTCTCTCTCTATGGCTTTCTTTTTCACTTCAGTTTCTTAGTTTTGCACCAATTCAAAACCAAAAAGCCACGTCAAAGCACTTTACAGATAACATAAACAGATTCAGGGCAGGTCTGTTCGATACAGGTTTGACGTGTCTCTCCAACAGCATGAATCAATCAAAGTGTGTTTGCAGCCTGAAGTCAGAACACTTGGTCGTGCCAGGATTCATGAAAGCATATTTCTTGCTTTAATAAAAAGTAAACCTTTGCTTGGAGGGAGGTGTTTTTGAAAGTATGATATACATTTACAGATACTTGCAGCAACAGTGCTTGTGGGTTGTGTAATCCCGGTCTCCTACTTTCACCTTCTTTGACCAGTCCTCTCGTGTTCGTACTGCAGTACCCATCATGCTCCTCTAGAACTGCCTGCACCAAAAGCACCGTCTGTTGCAAATTCAGCCAACGAAGGTCCAACATGCTGTTGGAGAGACACGTCAAACAGGATGGACCTGGGCGGTCATTCTCCTGTGAGGTCCCTACTGGCATAAACAGATCTCAGATAACTCGGGACTGATTGCTCATTAACACCAGATGATGTAATCCTCAAACATTTCATAACAATGCCACATTGTGTGTTATGTACTGAGACCATGTCCTCACTCAGAAAAGGGTTGAGTTGGCTTAACACAACCAAACCTTAAAAAAACAAAACAAAAACAAACCATCCTTTAACGTGACTGAAGGTCTCAGTGATCTTCACACATTCAAGCTGCATGCCTGCAGCACATCTCCTGCTTTGATACGTCCACCTCGTGTTCCTTTATGAGTTCTTCAGACATCGTAACAACTTAAAAGATTTCCTCCAGCCAGATTACAGCACAAATCCTCCAAGAAAAGAGCTTCAAGTATGAATGTTGGAATGTCCATCACTTTTTTGCAGAGGTTAAATTTAGAGATTGTGTGTGAGAGAGTGGGCGGGGGAGAGACAAAAGACATAATCCAAAGGGATGGAGTTAGACTACGGGAGTGAGATGGGAAAGTAGAGAGCGTGACAAAAATAGAGGGTGATGTTAAAGAAGAGAGCTGTTGAGAAAATAAAGGAGGGCTCACATAGAAAAGGGAGCTGAAACAGGGGGGATTAGGTTAAAGGAGGTAACAAGTGAGACGGAGGGGCAAAGATGAAGAAAGCGAGGCAGCTGTCAGCGTTAATCGGCCGTTGGCACCAAATCCGTGTCTCTGAGGCTCAATCGGAACCTGGCCATCAGTTTCCTCCCCCCGTTTTATCCTCGTCACTACGAAACCATACCGATCAGATGAGCACACTAATTGTACCCGCTGTTGTCTAGCTGATGTGCCCCGTCTCTTTTCAGAAGCATGCTCACTGTTCTGCTATTGATCGATGCAGTGATCAGGTATCAGTCAAATCTGAGGATAATAAAAGGAACACTTGTTTCTGGAAACAAAAACGTAACATAAAGCCTAACTCATTTCTTACGATCCGTTAAAGGTGTGTGGCGGTGTATTTCTACACAGAGCGAGTGTGTGAGGAAACACCAGCCAATGACAGGAGTGAAGACTATAAAATCACATTGATAAATTCAAATCGTTGTTTTTTTTCTGTATGCTGTGCTCTTTAGTGACCCGTTCAAACTCCATCAGCAGAACGTGTTCTGTCACATAAAACAATCCAACAGCTTCCCAAGAGGATGTGTATGTTTTTTATTTGTGCCATAGAACATGATCACTGTGAGACCGTTGGTAAATGTGCTTTTATCGCTCTGATTTATTACTTTAATTTGGATGCGGCAGCCTGTCCTCCTCTTCCCTGCACAGCTGCTCCCTCGCCGTTGCAGCGGAGGGGAGGGGTATCCAAGGTAGAATGCTGCATTTGGAATCACTCGCTGAAAACGCCGCGATGGACTCGTGACCCGTCCAGGGTCCGCCCTGCGTTTCAGCCCAAGACAGCTGGGATAGGCGCCAGCAGACCCACGGGACCCTGCGTACGTATAGATAACGGGTGGATGGACCGCCTCGATGGCCTTTTAAAAGCAACAACAACTAACTCGCATTCTTTCACATATATTCAAATGTAGAGTTTATTCTGTAAATACATCGATTCCACAGAAGTCTTTGAACTGTCTGTGTTTTGTTTCCTCTTTAATCCTGATTTCCATATTTTCAACACTATTTGGACACCAATGTACTTTGGAGGGTAATCGGTGACATGTTAAACTGCTAGACCATTTGGATGAAACAAATCTGGATCCCAGCCCACTCCTCCGTGTCCACTAGGGTTCGGTATCGTTGCTGATTTCATGAATCCACTCGTTTCCAATCCACAAGGTTTAAATCAATATACCAGTGGAGTATTTACCTGTTTTTGACACCAAATTGTGCAGACTGGTTAAGTTTTGTTATCTGGTCCAACATAAGGGTTGGTATCCATGGGTGTACGGCCGGTTTGATGATTCAACAACACATATAAATACTAGTCATAACAATGCTGTGACTGCAAGTGTGCTTCAAAGTTTGTAATCCTGCTCTGAAAGGACAACTTAGCAATGAAATAACAATAACCACCAAAAAATCGTCTGTCCAGGCAGCATCCAGAGGCCTCGTTGTGCGCTGGCGCAAATCACGCAAATCACACAAATCACGCAAATCGGTGCGACGAGAGTGGGATAGAATACTAAAGTATAATATTCAAAAGACCATCCACGAAATGATGACTCGATATTGTATCGTTTCCATAAAAATCGATACTATTTTTACCATAATTGGTGATTTTTTTAAACCGGGCCTGGTGTCCACAGCTTCACATGTGGAGGTGTCTGATGGCCCAGATGTTTCAGGGCGCCCGCCAGAAGACGTTTGTTCACACTGCGGCTCAATTACAATTTTTGCCCGTACGTGACTCATATCGGATTTTTTCAGTCTGAACCAGACAAATCCGATTTTCTTCCATATGTGGCCGTAATTCGGATACACATCTGCAGACTGCAGTCGGAATGGTCGTGTCGCATTTTATCCACTTTGACGTCACAACAGATGAGTGTTTTGTCTTGAAAGTCTAGAGGAGATGTGCTGAACACCACGCACTACACGACTCAAAAAAGAATTTAAATAAATAAATAAAAATCGGATTCTCACTGCACTAGGACCTGCAATGTGAACCTAGCCCAAGTATCAGTCGCTGGAGTCCAGACCGCTTTAGGGCTTTTCCCGCCAACAGTGACCGCTTTGTGTCATTTCTGACCTTTTGAATTGGTCGTCACTTTTCATACCAAAATAAGTGAGCACAAGCAAGATAAACGTTTGTCTTTCATAATTTTATTTCATAAGTTTAGCATTAAACATTTCAAGGCAAACATACTACATGATATTAATCACTATGTTTTAATTGTCTTAGACAGGTCAACTTAAATCCAAAAAGACGGCGTGTTGCGCTTGTCATCTCTTTACGAAGTTGCACTGTCATGTTACTGCAGTTACGGCAGAAAAACAACCCAAACACTACTTTTGTAGGTAGATTTCAGTCATCTCCAATCTGCAATCTGAACCAAAACAAGTAACTTAACCAACAAGGTTTATCTTGAAAACATAAACCAATGATTGTGGACATCATCTTTGATATGTAGTGTTTATGTTAATTATTTTTTTTCTTGAGTTCTGTCACCAAAACTTGATTGAAGTGTGCGTTAGGAGAGGTGATTGTAATCATCAATCAATCAATATGGAAGTCAGTAGAAGACTTGTTTTTATGGCTTTTTAAACTCAGGCTTCTGCCCCAATGTTTCTCTGCAGTTAAGTTCAGTCTTCTCTCAGATGTGTCCTGTTAAACTATGTACAAGCGTAGATGGGGCTTAAGCTTAAGCGTGTGTCACATCAATGTTGTCGCTTCACAACAAACCCTCTTTAATGTACCAACTGATGTCACACTTCATCCACAGTTACCTCACTTTGCAAGCATGTCTGAAATCTAGATCATTCTTGGAGGGATCCAGGCGCCGACGCTTCCTCTGCCTCACACGCACAGGATCTCTAGCTCTGACGTCACACGATACGCACTTTACACACTGCACTGAGTCACTTTCACTCACTTCACCTCGGCGGAGTGAAACAACATCTGTAAGCAAGAGCAGCAGCCGACGCCCAATTGTGACTCCGCAAGAGCACGAGTCTTAATCAAACCAGTCACCTTGAGCTGCGAAAGACAGCCGAACAGCAACAAACAGCTTCAGCTCATCTACCTACCATCCTGACAGCATCAAAGGTCTTTACAGCTGGCCTGTATACTACAGGGTAGCATTTTTTTAAAATGACAATGATGTGCAGGAGTTTAGTCTGAAGTTCTGTTAAAGAAGCATCTGACTGGGACCAAAAAGACTGGAGGATTTTTAAGGTTCAAGATGTGCAAACAGTCATTGAATCCACCTAAAGAAGATTAGGGAGTGCTCTAATAAACTGTATGGCCCTCTGATTTCATAATCCTTCATTCAGTCCAGAAATACACGAGAAGACACTAAGACATCTGTGGGAACTTGCTAATTAGTTTTTATAACTAACATATAAATCAAGGGAAAGCGGAGCCACCTTAAAAGTAAATGCTTCATGCAGCATGTGAGGTTACAAGCATTTATTTAGAGTTCATAATGTAATATTACACACAAAACAACATACCGCCATCCTCCCACTGTATGCTGTAAATAGCTGCATATTTTTTTATATTTCCACATCAGAGAAAAGGGTCGACATTGTGTTTTTTTTGTCCTCTCAAAAACTTTGCGCATTCAGAAAGTATGATCTGTTCACTGGTCAACAAACTGCTGATCGCCACACATGTAACGTAATCACTAACGGGTCACTTGTTGTTTTTATATCTTAGAAAGGGAAATTAATTGACTAGAAGAAGGTCATTTTATTTACAAGAAGTATGCCATTGATGGAAATTACATTAATTAGTTTAAGTAATAAAAAAAATGCCTATCACTGCTCAGACTGTCTTTTTACAGAAAACAATAATTTTCATGACCTTTTTCCCTCTGTTGTGCAACACCGGCCCTTCTAACACAGTAGACCAACCGCCCAACACCTGCCTGCACACCTCAGATCAAGACGGCAACTTCATTCAATGGTTCACGGTGTATTTTAATAGGGATAAAACGAGGTCACGGGCCATGTGAATATTATACAAGCTGTGTTTGTGCAGCCATTATACCTGACTAACGCAAATCAATCAGTATAATTGATATGTCCTCTGCAGGACAGAAAAAACCTTTCATCATCCCGGAGTAAGTCATACTAGAGACACCACACAAAATTAGTGCTATCCAAGAAAAGATGACATTCCCAAGTCTTGTTACAGTTTACAGTTTTCCAAAAAGCCCCAGAAAACATCACAATGGTTCGTAAGAGAAAGTTAAAGGTTTAACAGGAGCCAAACGGAGTCGCTAAAGCATGCAACAACATGCCAGAGTCCATACTACACTAGGCCGCTATTCCGCTTCACAAGTATTTGTCCTTTGAGATGAGACAATCAAAATTAATAGACATCATGGAAATCTGTGCACGCATGCATCCGCTCACTAACACATGTGGGTGGGAAAAAGGGACGTGAAACAGTGTGTCCCCTCGCCGGATCACTGCGGTATCCTGCACCTAAACGCAGGCCGGCTTTTCTACAAATAAAGAAAGAAGAAAAAACATGCATCTCGGCTTCTTGCTTTCACGCAAGAAATGACAAGACAAAACCGCGAAGACGTGAATAGTTTTGTCGTTCATTTATCGGCCTAACCTTTTGGATCGCTGTCCGTTTTGTTGATTAGATTCGTCCTCCTCTAAGGTTGGTTGAATCAATGGAGGAGGCTGACGCTCCGCTTTTATTCCACCTGGGTCTTCCCTCGATTAGTCCTTATTGCTGGAGGTTTATCTGGCTGACGGAGGCAGGCTGAGAGCGGACTCCGCGGCAACGCTGCGTCTCGGCGCTGTATGCCTGCAGCAGCAGCCGCCGGCCGGAAGACGTGGTCGGTGCTGAGGTTGCGAGCCGGTGGAGGGTGATGGTGATATCCATAGAGGTCCCGGTTTCCACCTGACACAACCTCTCCTTCCTCCTCCTCCTCCTCTCCGCTGGTGATGCTGGACAGAAATGTCAGCATCAGTGCGGCGAGCAGGGAGAGACGGAGACCGCAGTGATGGAAGTGGCCTCTAGAGGGCGATCAATGTACATGCGATCAATTTATATAAGCAATTCATGTCCAAATGTAGGCAAACCCAAGTTCAAACACAGGTTGACTTTAAATATTTCCTTTAATTTTTAACTTGTTCATTTTAGTTTCGACCATTTCAGCCGAGATCAGAAGCACTTTCGCTGAAGTTTGACCCTCGTGGTTACAACCAATTGAAGCTAGCTGGAAAAGATGCTGGATTTCTAAATAACTGACAAGTTAACTCGTATATTCAGGCATTATTGAAGTTATCTCACCTGTTAAAAGGTTGCCTTCCACAAATTAAACCAAATGTTTGTGCTACTGTACTTGCTATGTTTGCTTTAATTTAAATATGAAATGTGACACTCCTGTGTTAAAATGCACACAGGAAAAACACAACACAAAAAAAGGAAAAAGATCCTTTAAAACGTGTGTTAAAAAAACAAAAAACAATCACGGGTGGGTGACATCACAGACCGCCTGTTCAGTGCTTTTTACTGGTTTTATACAAGTGCAACAACCTAACTTCCAGATTAAAGCAGCATGGAACTAGAAAAGGTTGCAGTTCATTTACTGACCACTAGGGACATTGTTCAAAATTTGATGTTGGTTTTTTTATAGCTAGAGTTTACGACCACGACAACTGTACGGTAGGTTTTGACTGATTGACGGCATAACCGATAGCTATCATCACTTTCTTTTTCTGGCAGTTTGTGCCAACCCAGCAACAGCTTTGAAGCTGTCATTTCTGATTTTCTCACCGAAACAACATTTGAAATTGAATTTTTTTATAGCAAAATTTGGCTGGGAGATCACAGGAGGAACCGGGAACCATGACTCACTGTGATTGACATGATGTATGAGGTGGGCGTGATCCATGCAAACTTTCTGGGCCTTTTCGTTTGATTGCTTTTTGGTTTTGATGCTGTTCTTAGATTATATTCAGAGCTTAAATTCCTATATAAATACAAGCTTATATTCAGATTATAAATCAGACGCGGGTCCTTTAAATGTCTTCGGGGGAGGAGTCTGAGGCGCGGAAGCGCTTTAACGTGCTTGTGACCTGAAGGAGCTTCACATGTCCAACATCACTTCTGACGTTCACACGTCTTCTGCCGCGGTCACACATTGACAAAGCTGTCGCGGTCTCGTGGATCTCGCTTAGTGCCAGCGATGTCGGAATCCGTAAAAAACGTTGCGATATTCGGAGCCACGGGGATGACCGGCCTGGCGACCCTACCGCAGGCGGCGGCTGCAGGTGAGCGGTGGGAGGGACGGAACACGTCAAACCTGTCACGGCATATAAACGTTTCTTTACGTAGACGGTTACATTAGGTTGTACGTGCTTTACTATATATATCTGAGATAATTTCATCCATAAACTCAGCTTTTGAAGTGATTCTTTGAGTAAACTTTTAATAAATTAAGTTTTTTTCTTTTTATTTTCTTCGTATATGTTTTTTTTTTTTATTTTGCTAGATTCACCTGGGACTATGGCACAGAAGCACAAGCCCCTACTGTAGTTTTCTATTGATCATCATTTCTGATGTAAACTTGCATACAGAAGCAACTGTCATGCAGTTAAAGTGATGAAGCAGCATTTTTCCTTCCCTTTCCTCCTGCTCACCCCTGACCAACAACTGTTGAGTCATGTAAGCCGTTACAGGTTTGCTGAGTCATCCTAGTCTGTCTGACAGCTGATAGTAGAAAACTATTAACTATCTCAGCTGCACATTCAGGGCGGGATCCCTGGCACGTAACTGGTGGAAAGTAAGTCAACGCAGCTCCAGTTTAAAGAAGCTGGAATCCTGCTGTGAACTGTGACAGGCAGCAGTTACTGGCCAGGTGGAAGTCTCCACTGTCGGTGTGTCACCGAGACAAATCCTTAATTATTGTTGTAAAATAATGCAAAACGAAAGAATCACAGCGATACACGTCTCCTGCAATGCTGCAACACCGCACTGTCATCACAGATGCAGAACGGCAGCGGTGTTTGGTCTTTGGTTCATTTTCCTGTGTCTTCCCTCAGGATATAACGTGACGGTCCTCGTGCGCGACCCTGCCAAGCTGCCTGCTGACCACAAGGCGGCCAGAGTGGTGGTGGGAGATGTGTTGAATAAAGACGATGTGAAGAAGACTCTGGAGGGTCAGGATGCTGTCATCATCATCCTCGGCACCAGGAACGACCTCAGTAAGGCTCCGTAGTGTCCTCAGAGTGTTTTCCTGCTTTTGGACGCGTGTTTTTTGTTTTGTTTTTTTTTTTCTTTGTATTGCAACTGGTTTGAATGGTAAAGTTCATGTGCAGACCTGAACCTGCTCAGCTTATGGCAGGAATGCTGTCATGATGAGAGACGCTCACTAGAGGTCACCAAACCCCCCCAACAACGCACGACACCGTCAGGCGTCGTTGACGGACTGTAACTGGTTCTGAAAGACACAACATGTGCATCAAAGCTCTTTGAAGAAAGTCACTGCTTTCCAGGAATCTGACAGCAGCTGGACATCTCGGCGTCTTGCCAAGATGAGCTCATGGTGCCTTTTCTGTAACTTCTTCTCAGGCTTTCATATGAACACAGAGTTTACACACAGGGGAAATCAGCATTAAACTTAAGTTTCATGTCTTGATCTTAATATTTTACTTGAGTAACAGCCAGTTTTCAGTTTTTATAAAGTCTGATCGTATTCGTGCTCCTCAGGCCCAACCACCATGATGTCTGAAGGCACCAAGAACATCGTGGAAGTCATGAAGGCGAGAGGGATCCGCAAAGTGATCGGCTGCATGTCAGGTACGAGCCTCCGATGAGAACGTTGTCAGGGTTTGGGCCGCGTGCCTCACACGGGCCAAGAACAGGAGAACAGGATGTTCAAGAGTGGGAGTTGAAACTAAAAAAGACGAAGAAGGAAACTTTCCCTTGTGTCATTTTCTGGTGTGAAGAAAAAACAGATAAATGCGAGGATTCACACAAAGAAGGGGGTAGAAAGGACCTTGTAAAACACACTGACTAGATCAGGCTCGTGCACGGCTGAGGCTGCAGACACGCACGACTACATGAGCACACAAGTGCTGTTCAGGTCTGAGAAGCAGAATCCGGCCATGAAAAGTCGTCTCCGACAAAGAAACAACAACAGGAAAACTGATGGTTTTCTGTGGTTTCTTACAAATAAAACTGTTCTGAAGCGGTTTTTAAATATTTATTTTTGATACATTACCGGACTGTGTAGTCAGGGAGACATTTAGCAGTTCAGGTCCGTCGCAGTTTTACACTGAACTGCAAGGTTAAATTACTTAAAATATATTATTCCCCTTAAGTCAGTTTTCTCCTAATTATTTACATTTGGGATATTTACCTTAGGTATTTACATGTGCTATTGACTTTTGAAAGCTAATCAAAGTAAAGGAAACTGATAAAGATCAAACTCATAATTAAATTAAATTCAGTCTCTTATCCTATTCAAATAACTTTTTATTTACCCCCAGGGAGCAGTTTTAAAGGAGTGCTGCAGCCGTTTCATGTAGATCACATGAACATGGATCACAAGAAGGTGTCATTTAACGTTAGAAATGTATATACGAAGACGGGAGTGAAACACGAAGCCGTTTGAGTAAAGTCCAAACCGGATTTACACGAACGGTGGTTGTAAATTCACGTGAATCATATTTTCAGTGCAGGTGCTTGGGTTAGTGCTTCTCCTTATCTTCTTCTCATCCAATTCATCAGTCCGTTAATGTTTCCCCCGTGCACTCATCTTCATCTTTCCAGCCTTCCTTCTTTGGGATCGCTCTAAAGTACCGCCCCGCCTGATTCCTGTGACGGAGGACCACGACAGGATGTACACCGTCCTGAAGACGTCGGGGTTGGACTACGTGGCTGTTATGCCTCCTCACATTGGTGGTTAGTAGATCTGTATCGTTGGAGCTGAAAAAAAACAATAACCGTGAATACCTGCTGGCCAGTTTTATTTAGATTGTTTTAATTAACTTCCACTTTTATTGCAATCTAGAAATTCATTATTAAAACCTTTTAAATTTATAAAAAAAACATAAACGTACTCTTTATGCTGAAATAAGTTTGATAAAACATTAAACAGCATATTCTGATTGATCAGTATCAGTAATGATGTTAAACGTGAGCTGCAGCTCGTTTTAATCCGTGAAGATAATGAACCTAAAAAATAATCGACTGGGTCAAAAAAGATCAACTTGGTCATCAACATTCATTTTTACAAAGTGAAAAACTTTAATTAGCCTCAGAAAACAATAAAATGTCTTTATTAGGAAGGAAGGTTCAGGCAGAACTATACAAGAATGTTACTGATTGACCTGCAGATGATGTGTTGTGATATTTATTTATTTATTTATTTCTGTTAGATTGGGTAAATGTGGTTTCCGTGTTTCCCTCTGCAGGTGACCTTCCTCTGACGGAGCGCTACATGGCCACAGAGAACATGCTCCGAGGAAGAGCCATCTCCAAACACGACCTGGGACATTTCTTTGTCAAGTGTCTGTCCACCTCTGAGTGGGATGGCAAGACCGTGGGAGTCTGTGGAGAGTACAAATAGTCCTGACCAGCGTACCTTTTTGGACCCGGACAGGAGTTTAAATCCTGATCGATTAAGTGCCAGTTTGGATTTCCAGGGAACCACAAAGAAAAGAAAACACTGAGACGTAATTCAACAGTAAATTTTATGCCTAGATTTTAACTAAGATTGTTATTTTTAAAAAATAAAAATTATAATCACGTTTTCTGTTGTTTTCATTATTATGGCTGCACAGCTTATACTTGCTGTTATATTTTAACTTTCAAGTTAAGTTGTGATCATAGACTGTATACGACGATGGACGGAGCGTTCGGTCACGTGACCCGGTGGTTTCTGAAGACCGGTTTGGTTCTGAAGACCGGTTTGGTTCTGAAGACCGCTTTTCCTCCGCAGACCGGGGGCGGACCGAGGACACGCCCACAGCATGTCGATCAAAGTTGGTTTTGCTCCCAGATCTTCAGCCGAGCCGCCGATGTGTCTGCAGAGCTGCAGATATTTGAACCGTGTCATAGGTGGACTCGAAGGTGGTTTCGTACAGACGGATGGTTGCTTCGTGACGGGCGGGTGCATGACGATTAAAGGCCTAATTAAAGTGAAGCAGGTACAGTTTAGTCAGAGTTCTCTCGTGACTTTGACATCCGATGAAACGGACAAGCAGTAAGACGACGTGTAGTTATTTTGCAACTCCTTCCCTGATTAAATGGAGGGAGAAGTTGGAAAATTACAAAGAGTCAGAGATGAGGTTCAAACGGAAGCTTATATTTTACAACTTCAAAATAAAAGGGTTTCTGAGTATCAGGCCAAACATTCTCTCTGAAACAGTTCACAAAAAAGTAATTTCATTTTAACCAGTGCAGTTAAACACAGCCCAGCCCAATTATGTTCCAGTCAAGCCCAAAATGTTACAACTGCTGTCAGTCTTTCCGATTATAATTGCAATCATATCTTAATTCTAGTTCTTGGAAAAACAACTTAACTGAAGAAACCACTAACTGTGTTTAATCGTCAAGTGAATTTCTGATTCCTGAGCATGCACAAACTGTGCTGGAAACAAACACATCTCCATTAACAGGAAGATCAGAGCCAAACTCGGGATGGGTTGTCATCTCACTCAACTGGTTCGGGGGAAAAGACGGAACAGAGAAGCCAATGCACAAAAAACACAAGGCAAAGGAAACCTGAAACTAAAGTCAAGGTGCCAAAATGAACTTTTCCCAGTTTTATTATATATAAGATATCTTCGTTTTGTAACCATTGTTGTATGTGTGATGTCGAGAGTAAAACTTTAGCTAAATGTTTTTTAAAAAGTAAAGATTTGCAGTTTTCCCCACTTGACATGAAAAATACACAGACAAGTAATTGATTTCTGGTAGTCTACAAAATATAATGGCACAAAAACAAAAAGTAGTTGAGTTTTGCTCGTACGACAGTTAAAATGCGATTGTTGGGGCGTACAGCGTGAGGGTTTTATTTTGAAGAGATTGTAAATGTTTTTTACGTGACTCTTTCTGTCCAATAACACGAGTCGAAGATGAGGAGGGGCGGGGCCATCGCTGCATTTGAGTCGCCGGAGCCGCTTCATGTGGTTCAAAGTCGACAACAAGTTTGACTTAAAATCGAAACATGAACGTTGTCATGTGGGGTCTCGGATGCTGCTTCTGACCGACTCAGAGTCAGGTAACGGCTGACATTTCTGCCCTTCATGTAACTGCCTTGGACAGTTGCTCCTACGTTAAAATCGTGCGCCTTGCGGACGTGCACGCGCTGTAACTTTTCCAGAAATCATCAGTAAAATGTTTAGTCTCATGCGATTATTTTCGATTAATTGTTTTGTTGTCTCTATCGGAATACATTTTAAGAATCTGTCATTGACCTTTTGAGATTTAAGCCGTGCATGTTAACGTTTGTGTTTTAAACCAGGTTAAAACTATCGATTTCGCGTCTCAGTGACGTAATCAGTTAGAAATCAGAGCTATGTAAATTATATAACAAAAAATGAGAGCCTGGATCGTAACGGCTGTTTTTGTCGAAACACTTACATGAGTTAATAGTATGATGTCTATATCGTGTTACTCGTGCAGGGTTATATCAGGTTTTAAGATTTTAGACATGTATTTTATCGAAGCGTCGCTCACAAACTATATTACCCACAATTCCTCTTAACATCCAGCATCCAATAGCAGCCCGTGAAAGTCAAATCATGGGCGGGAGTCGGTTAGTCAGCGACACGAAGGATGCGTGGGTTTATTTAAACGGTAATAACTCCAGAAACTCTGCCTTTCATTGTCTGGTTTTTATTCTTTTACTCCAAATAAATGATATAAGCGGTAACGTGTAATCTTATCTCGGGCTCGTTGGTATAGAAGCGCGACTCGAACAACTGCTCCGACGAAAGTCGCCGAGGAAACCCGAAAAGGGCTTCGACAGGTCTGTTTGCTTTAACGTCCTTTAAACGACTTTAAACTTCTTTGTGGTTTGGTTGCTTAACTAAAATGGACATTTCGCTTCTTTGGTCTCCGGTTCGTGTGATTGTGAGGGACTTTACCGAGCTTTTACTCGGCGGCCTCCGTTTTCCCTCCTATTCGGGGACGTCGCGACCCCCATCCTGCGTTTAAATTCAGCTCCCTGTGGTTTAGTTGGAGTCCGTAGGAAACGTTGTTTAAAAGAATAATTTGAGCTTTTTCTACATTAGATTCAAGTGTATCATGTAAAGAATGTCGGTTAACGAAATTAAAGAAGTCGCCTTATCAATTATCGGTTTAAAAAGAGAAAGTCTCTTTATCACCGACCTTCCTTTAAATCTACTCTGTAATCATGTTTTCTTTACTCAATAATTTCCACATCTTCTGAGTATTGTTACCGTTTTTACAATACTGCTTGTCGAATCCCGTAGTCTTAATTAGCTCTGTAATTTAAGACAGAAGTTAAACACGTGGGAAAATGGTTAAATTTAAAAGTAAATGGGGCCTTCCCTGACTTCATGGTCCGCAGCCAACAGAACAGATTTAAAGAAGAAACGGTGGCAAACTTTAACTTTTATTTCTCTGATCAGAATGCCATTTATAATTTGACCCTCCTATCAATTATCTTGATCAATAATTTTATTTTTTAAATTACTTTTACAAGTTTTTTCTTTGGTCATATTTTTTTTAAACGTTTCTGTACTACTATATGGTCCAGTCTCTATATCAGGTAATGACTTCGTCAGCTAAAGGAAACTCCTTCATTCCTGCAGCGACGTCCAAAATAGACCACCGTCAGCACATCTATGATTACAGTATAGCCTGTTATAACATCACTGTTCTCAGATCAAATAAAAAGCATGCTGATGTCGTCTGTTGAAGGTTGCTCTTTTCAATCAGCTCAGAGAATTGTCAGTTTGGGGGGGAAAAACAAAAAACGTCACCATAGAAAATGTAGCAGACATTTACTCTTTGCATGTCATTTCCCAACTTTGTGGAAATGTGTTTGTTTGTTTGTTTGTTTATTTATTTATGACTGAGCAAGATGCAGTCAACTTGGATTTTAGAATAAATGACCCCACACGTCAGACCTCCTGGGGAAACATAACGGCACAACGTGGTTTACACAAACGGTAGATTTTATCATAGTGACATGCCACCAAGCCTGTGAACCTTGATAGATGGATAAAATAGTTTTTGAAACATTATCTTTAGATTATTTTATACAAGAAAAAATGTAACTGTTTCTACCTTCTTCCGCAGCTTCAAGATGATTATGAAAGGGCAAAAACGCAAACTTCCACCTGAAGACGTTGAGGTTTCAGACAGGAGCAGCCCTACCTGGGAGAGCCAACGGCAGTTTGTCTTCTCAGTGTCCTTGAACAAGTATCAACGTAGCCAGGAGCTACCTGAACCCAGTCTGCGGCGATCTGTCCTCATAGCCAACACTCTGCGGCAGATCAGCCTGGAAGCTTGTAATGAGTCCTCTGTAGACACGGAAGTGTCACAACCTACTGGTGGCTGCCCATCCACATACCAGGAGGCCAAGGAGCAGGACAGTATTTCAGCTGGAGTCCATGAAGCAAAACATCATGTAGCAGTAAAGGTGGATGGAGGTTACATAGTTGTTCCCAGCAGCTCCTCCGTGGATTTGAACTGCTTGTCAGATTGTGCTGCAAGCAGGTCTTTGACAAGCTGCCATTTAAGTGAATCAAACGTCCCTATAAGTGTGGAGGATGAAGACGAGGACTGGGGATCGATGTCCATGGAGTCTGATTTCTCCCTTTCAGCTGCCATTTCCTCCATTGTGACTGCACTGGACTCCACCATTGATGGAAGTCCTCAGGCAGCTCCACGGACACCTCTCAGGTCTTTGGAGAACCTCCCTGGGGCCTCTGAGGGAGGTGTAGCTTGGATGAAACAAGGAATCAGAGACTGTGGCATCAGCTGGGAGCAGCAGGGGGAGGGCAAAGTACGAGAGAGCAGAATGGAGGCGACGAGGTCCAGCTACCTGAGTGACGTCACGGTGGAGGACCTGTTTCAGGATGTAGACACGTCCCTGTTAGAGCGGGACTTGGGGGTCCTAGCTCTTGGAGCCAGTGGAGGTGGTCTTCTAGCTGGGGAGGATCTGCTTCGGTGCCTGCCACCCTTCTCCCCCTCTGCTTTGCAACCTTTTCCATTTTCTCTCAGCCCAACCCTGAGATATCTGCCCTCATTCTCCACATTTAGTCCTTTATTTCCCTCTTCCCCACCTTCTTTACCATCTCACATGTCCCCCTCTGGTCAGAGTCAAGTCAGAGAAGGATTTGAGCTTGATCATCTGATGGAGATCCTGGTGGAGTCCTGATGGCCTTAACTTCATCAAATGAAAGGAATTCACATAAACCGTGAAACAGCAATTCAGTCAATGGAAACACAACTGAATTAATACAGCTGTGAGCTTTTTTATTTTATTGCTAAAGAAACAGGGATTTTATTGTTTAGAAAGTTGTAAAAATGCTCTTGATAAGTAGAAATGGTTGATGTCCAAGACAGGAAATGTGCCACAAGAGGCCAGACGCACGAAGTTTTGATGTATGTGGCGGCGTTTAGACAAAATTATTTTTAGGTGCAGAAGTGAAAACGGAGACGGTAGAAAGCACAGGTGGCGTCCCCCCACTGTGGACCACGAGCCGGTGAGCAGCTTTGGGCTGGTTTTGGAGGGAGAAAAGCAGAAACACTAATTAAACGTTGAATCCGTTAACCTCGTGTTTCATAAGTGAACTGGTCAGACGGAAGCAGAGTAAAGGTGTGCAGAAAGTCGTCGAGAATGTTGGCTTTTTCGTGTCGGGATGTTTGGCCAGAAGGAAATTTCCAGAAAAACCAGTAGTTTTGTTACAAAAAATTCTTGGATGTTTTAACTCTGAATCTCTTGTATTTTCAGTTAATTGTTATCTTGAATGAATGAAACTTAAAGTTCGTGCTAAAGCTTCCCCAGAAGCTGAGTGTCTGTGGCCCAGAAAATCCACGGTTCTGCGTGATTCTAGGCACAAGTTCAAGTTTTGACAGAATCTTTTAAAAAAAAAAAAAAAAAAACTTCTGTGCATTAGCTTGAAAAACGGCACAGATCGACTGCAGGTGTCACACCTGGTTATTACCAACAGAGTCCAAAAAGGTGTCAGTTGGTTGGTGTTTAAAAGTTTTGTTTCTGAGCCACAAAGGCTGAGAAGTCCTGATGGTGCTACAGCCGTTCCTGGGAACGGGTCGGGCTACTTGTTTTAGAAGAGTTTTCTAAACTCTTTTTATGGTTGAATTATTGCACTTTTGTCAAATATGCATTTATGAATCTGTCATGTGAGGATACTGATGCTATTTATAAAGCGGTAATATTACAAAGGAGAAATGCATCAATGCTTTCTTACATTTCTTTTTTACATGTATTTAACTGTAATTGTGCCTGATATTGAACATTTTCACCAACATTGTTGAAATCTGACGAGAGAAAAGCACAAAGTTCTGGATTCAGGTGGTTTTCTGTGCAGATCTCTTCTGCATAGAAAATATCTAGACGTCTGGAACTATTTATATACGGTATGTTAACTATTAAAATAATGGCATGCCTTTTTGACAAATCACTGATTTATTAATATAGCAGTTATTTCCTTTTTGTTACAAATATTTTAATGTGGAAAGGCAAATGCCTTCATACTGTGTATTTTTATTTTTTCAATCCTGCATGGATACTTTTAATAAAATTTTAAAAAATAAAATGATGTGCTTTATCTTTTATTGTTCTGTATTTGGAAGCAGAAAGTTGTAATGATGCGTTAGACCTTATTTAGTGGAGATGGTTTGAGGCCGGGTTGCACATGGCTGGAAGATGTCCACGAACGTCCTGCAGGACCTCCTGAAGACAAAACTACTAGTGGGAAAAGGTGAGATTTTACTTCAAAACAATATTGGAAGTTTAGTATGTACATTTTATAGAGTAAGTAACCTTTTGGGGGGTGTCCGGGGTCCGTGTAACCAAATGAAAAAAATACAGCCAAAACGCAAACGATGGAAACGTGCTGCATAAAAGTATAAATGGGTGATAAAGCAAATAACACGCGCTTTACTTTGAAAGAGCATACCGGAAGTGTCTGTTCTCGGTATGTCTGGAATGCGAACCGGGACCGGCCAGGACCTACCGGGACCGACGGTCGGGGCCGACCGGGATAAACCAGGACAGACCAGGCGCCGCCAGTCTCACTTCCGGATCGACGCGCTTGCAGTTCATCGACTGGCCGCTTGAGGCTCCAAAAGAGTATTGACTCCTTAAAATATCCAACTTTAGAGCAGAAATAAACATATTTACAGCCTGAGGAGATCTGAAACACATACGAGCAGATGTTTTGTTTAGAAATGGAAACATTCACGTTGACACCACTCAACCTTTTTATTTGTAAAACTGTAGCATGAAAAGGTACCTACAAGATAAATTTTAAAATGAGCAGACAGATCTTTTGATCTGGAAACCTTTTGGTAAATTATCAGTCTCACCAGTTCAGCGAGGCGGCGCTTGGAAGCGCTCTGCTTTTGAAACGCTCCCCGTGGGACTCCGTTCGTCCTGGAAAAGGAGCAAAGCCGCCGTGCAGACGAAGCTCGGTGGTCCTGCAGCCTCGCCAACCTGCTGAATACGCCGGAACAAAAGCAATCAACCTACGCCTTTCCTGTTGTTGTTGAAAATAACTCATACAAATACAAATCTTTTAAGTTGCTTATATATATATATAGTTGACAGAATTTCATGGGCTTTGTTAAAATTACATGGATGTAGATCAAATGTCATTTATTCCAACATCTGCTGGCAGCAGTGGGTTTTAGGGCCGGACCGAGTCCCTCCACATCTCCCCTACTCCTCTTGATGTATATCATAGAAACTCTTCCTTGTACTTACATTGATGCTCATGTACTCACAGATTGACACGTGCACGCACCCAGCATCAGTACATGAGCATCGAAGATGCTTTGGAATATTACACATCATCACCCACTGCAGAGGTGTAGAAACTGTGCAGCAGGGTATCAAAGTGGGTGGAGACGACCCTGGAGCTTTGTGTTGTTTCATGTCATCAGAAGGGAGTTTGCAAACCTCTGGACCTCTACAACCTCCTGACTGAGGCCATTAGTTTTGCGTCACATGAACTTGAAAACTACTTGATTTATTTAACATGATACAAGAGCATCTTAGCAGGGCCGAGTCTGGAAGGAAATGAAGTTTGGACGATTGGAAGTGAAACTGTTATATCATCTGAACAGAGACTGGAAATCTGGACCTTCAGATTAAAAGTCCGGTGCTGATAAGAATTAAGTAGGTAAATCTGGACGTGTGTTAGCAGCTGACTGTTGTTTCTGTTCAAAACATCACAACAGGTGTCAGTTTGTGTTTGTGGCCTCACACGAGTGTTTTTAGAAACTTCCTCTCAGCAGGCCGGGGCATCAGTCCTGTACGCACAGGACATTTTATTTCTTTTTATTTGAGCTTCAAACTGTTTTCTTAATTTTTAAAGTTTCAAGTGGAGCCTTTCATGGGTGTACTTTCATTTTTTAATGTAAGCATTGGTTGTTTTACTCCTCTTAAACAGTTGAAGAACAGCTTCATTTCCATCAGTTTGAACTTTTAAAACATCCGTCAGCGGAAAGATCAGAATAATTTCTGGTTTAGACTAAACGATCACAGCTACTGTTATCGACTTGTGGTGGTATGTTACCCATGACCCTGATACACAAACTAGACCATATTAACCAGAAACCTTTAACTAGAAGACAAACAGACAATCTACAAATGTATGAAAACTTATTGTTTGATCATATATTTAATCACGTGTGGGTGTTAATCTCTTGGTGTTGTGGCTTTAAAACATCTTTGCATGTTTAACTGTAGGAGTTAGTTTGTCTAAATAAGCTGTTTTTTGTTTCCATCTTTGTCCTGAGGTGGATTTGCATCCTTCACTTCTCCGCCAGGACATTTGGGACAGGCTCCACCCCCCTCCCCGACCCTGGCCAGGCCGTTGTCTGTAAAATGAATGAATGAATGGATAAGAGTTGATGCTGTTGATGCATTTGTGTGTAACGGACGCGTGCGCGGATGTTCTGTTGTTGGAGTTTATTCCCTCTAAGATGAAACAAATGTGACTTTATGTCGATACCTGCGTCGGGCCTTTGGCTCAGAACCTCCAGCTAGTAAATCCGTTCTTGTTTGGGATTTTAAAACGGAGACACCAAATGAAACAGACTTTCTTTCACCCTGGAGAGGAAACTCACTTAATTCTTCGTGTATTTGTGATCTTGTTCTTTCAGAGCTTTTTGGAAAGAACGAGATTTCAGTTTCAAAACAGTTGAGATTTGTCTTGTTTTTTATTTATGTTGTTCCTCAATCCCGCAAGTGAAGCATTTATATTTACATATTTTATTAATTTACAAATCTCTATACTCTATTAATCTGACTCAAACACTTCAAGTTTCGCTGGACTCAGGAAAGCAGCTTAATTCTCACTTTTTGTTTTTATTCCGTCTTCGGGACATCTTCCTGAAGTTGGACTAGAAGACGTCTGGTCACCTTGAGTATCAAGAGGTGAAGGGAGCAGGTGAGTCCTGCCGCTCGGAAGGAAATGCACAGCTTGTTTATTTTGGCTGCATTTCATTTTGGGACATTTAGGTTCTGTTTTAGTTTTCTGGCTCCATTATTGTCAGGACAAATCTGACCAGCAGGTGGCAACAAAAACACCTGAAACGCGTAATTTCCTCACGATAACAAGCGGTTTTACTGAACCAGGGTTGTAAAAAGCTCAGTGTGGATGAAGTGCTAAAACCAGCGAGGCAGCACTTCATTTGTGCTCCAGACTTTGAGACTCAACTCGGGTTTTTTTCTCTGGGTCTTTCGAAAGGATTCAAACCTCATTATTTGATGTTCAATAAGTTGCTTAAATTCCATTTAAAAGAAGAATTGTTTACTTTCTATTCTTCTACTGTGGTAAAACTTGAGGAAGCTCTTCAGAAAAACCTCTGCACCTTCCTGGTGAGGTGATTTCTTCTCACCTGAGGTTTTTTGTGTTTGCTGACACAGGCAACGTAGTGGCTGATCTTGTGATGGAGCTGGTCGAACTGAGGTGCACAGAGTCTGACAAGAGCATCAGTGACCCCGGATTTCTGTACCTGGTGGTAAAGCTGGAGAGCATGATGCGTGAGTGAGGGTGGTGTCGGAGTTGATGGTGACAGCGGTACCCGTCAAAAATGAGTCCCATATATTTATAATAAACGTTAAGCAGCCACTGTGTAAAATGATAATCCCAGAAATATTCTAAACATTTACGTTGCAGAAATCGGTGGTCTGCTGTGGAGTTGTGTTGCAGTCAGCGGACATGAAATAAGAAGGAATGGGTTTAACTGGACACCAGCACGTCTCAAAGTCTCAAACAGAGCCAGACACTTTCTCTTTAAAACCAGCTGTGAGTGTAAGACGGCCACCAAAAATCCCGTCAATTTTACAAAAAGCGATAAAACATTAAGATCGACTAGAGGAAACATGTTTCTTCCACATCTGGTTTGGGTGCTGCGACACCTGTTGATGCAGCAGGGGGCGCTGCTGCACCCTCAGCATCCCCACCTCCCACGCTGTGGTTGAAGGGATTATTTATCAAACATTTCATGGGGTCCGTCAGGTAAAGGACTGGTGACCTGTCCCGGAGAAACCAGAGCCTCTGAATATGATAAAGTATAAAAAATCGATCATTTTGCTGTGTGAGCAGAGGACTCTTTGCTGGCAGAGCCCACGTAGATCTCCAGGAAAAACCTCCTCAGTGGGAGCAGATGGAATCAAAAACGAGAGCAGCAATGTCAGGAAATAAACTAAAGGTCAACGACAGGCTGAAGTCTGGCCTTGGCTTTTAAGTAACGTGTTGATTGAAGGATTTGCCACTAAATATAGCACAAAATGATGAAATAAAGAAAACAGTCAGGAGAACAGAGGTGGCTGTCAACGGTGCATGTACGCAGCGACCCACCGACTCCCCTCTAAACGGGGGGGGGGGGGGGGGGGGGGGGGGGGGGGGGGGGGGGGGGGGGGGGCTGGATGATTGACTTGATCTGGGTCTGTGATGTCACAGAACCCTGACAATCTGAACATCTAGCTGGATTATATACTTTCAACCTTAGGTAGATCCAAACAAAGTGACGGGGTTGTGTTTTGTCTTGTTTTTATATCTGATGTTGACCTTTAAAAAAAACAAAGCTTCCCCCTCTGAGGTGAGGCGGCCACGGCTCAGGCGACGAGTCGCTGAACTCCAACTGGAAGAACAAAACATTCACACAATCTCCGTACAACCAATTAATTGACATTAAGAATTATTATAAATCAATAAAAGGTGTAAAAGCTGGTCTGGAGGGGCAGGATTCAGTTACAGGTTTGTGGGTTTTGAGGGGTTCTTGTAGTGGTTGGAGTATTTATCTTATTTTTGTCATCAGAAAACTTTTATTTTACTAAATTTTAATTGGTCTGCTTTTGTTACTTTGCTCAAATTGTCTTTGCTGACATTTTATGTGATGAGACTTCATAAACGTACAACAAAGTCTCGTTTTCATCTGAGACAAGTCATCAAAACACATTCGATTAGTTTTGGCTGCTCTCAGCTTTGCAAAGGAGAAGTTTCAGTAACTAACAAGCAACACTTTTGTCCTGAGTTGGATTCAGAATTCAGTCAAAAATAAAAAGTTTGAGTGTGCTGACAACTGTAACTACTGTAACTCAGCATTCGTATTTGTGTGCATCACCAGCTACATGTGGGACCCGGCGTGTTCAGTCCATTCATGAGTTCCTCCAGCTCAGATTAATTATGACTCAGGCTGTCACGACCAATCACGGAGCTGCTGCGCTGCACTGAGTCACATGACTGCATCAAAGCGCACCGTGGCCAGACCACGGTGCGCTTTGTGTGCTGCTGCAGGCTGCAGTGACACTAATCTTCCAGGACAGCCCGAGTGTGACCTACTTGTGGAGGTGGTCCTGGCAGGGATGTGGGTGACCCTCCACAGCAGCCGAGCCGCCTCACGGCAGATGTGACGGACGACGCTGGAGCTCAGCCTTTCTGGTTTATGAGGCCGGTCTTCTGGGTCAGTGGTTCTCCAGGAGGGCTGGACTGTGCCATAAATCACCAGTTTTTTACATTAATCAAGAGTAGAAATCAATGCACATATAAGAAGTTTTGTTGCCTATATGTGTGGACTCACAATGTGAGTTTATGAATCCCCAGAACTACTTTATTGATGTTTGTTTGGGTTTTTTTGTCCTTTTTTTGTTTGTTTTTGAGATTTTTGCAGTAAAAGAAGTTGCCTAACCTGCAGGTAAAGGATGAATTTGCAGGATGACGAGGTCATCCCTGGTATACACTAGTTTCATCACATAAGTGGAGTGTAAACGAGTATGACGACCCAACAAAACACAGATGAAGCAATGTGAGTGATTTGAAGCTGGAATAGACCAAAACCTTTTCTTTTCTTTTGAAAGTCTAACTGTCTATAAATACGTGTCCATCCAACCTCTATACCTCCATATGTGCGGAGTACCCCAGGGCTCAGTTTTGGGCCCGGTCTTGTTCCTTTTACCTGCTCTTCCCTTAGGAAAGTTAATCCAGGAATATGATGGTGTCTCTTACCACCTGTTTATGGATGATATCCAGCTGTATTGTTCTTTTAAGGCCTCTGAGACCCAGAAATTGAAATGTTTATTGAACTGTCTTGTGGCTGGCCCAAACTCGCTGTAGCTAAATTCAGATAAAAGTGAAGTACTGAAGACGCTGTTCCAGATATCAACCAGTACTTGGGTGATCTGAGCTTGAACATTAACACCAAGATTTCTGAGGCTTGATTTGTCTTTGATAAGGAAACGTAATCAGAGTATACTTGTAAACAGCTGACAAGAACTTGTTTCTTTCAGTTGAGAAAAATCTCCAAACTCAGGAGAAGTCTATCTAAAGTTTATCTGGAGCTGGTTATCCACGTCTCTGTCTTCTCCTTCAGACTATTGTAACAGTTTGTTTTCTTATCTGAATAACAAAGAGCTGTCCTGTCTGCAGCACGTTCAAAACTCAAAACAGTCACGTTTTATGACCATCATGTTATTTTAATTTTTAATCTTATTAAAAACTGAAATGTAAATACCAGCCTCTGGACACGGGCGCCAAGAGTTTAAACTTTAAATGACATGTCTATGGCGACCTCCTGAGTCTGGATGTGTGCACTAATCATTCATGAGTTGATGCTGTGTGCCTCACATCCTGCGTGTGGTCTGAATTTGTCTTTTTCTTTTTAATTGTCGAATATACCTCGCTGGTTGCGGATGAATTGTTTGTTATTAATCTATTTTTTTTCAGCGGCTCAAAACTGATTTATGTCAGACTCGCAGAGCTTCATTGTTTCAGCAGCGGACGCGAAGGTAGTTGATGTATATTCATGAGCTGTCTGAGCCTATAGCGGCTACCGGAGATAGTGGCTTGTCAAGGTGAGCGACACTAACAGCGGAACAAGGTGAGGTGTCCTTCAAAATAAAATACAAATACAATCTCAAAAATTGAGGGGTGAAAGTAGATCGACGTTGCATGAAAAATCTCATCTAAGAAACAACGTTGAATGCTTTGATGCTAAAATAAATGGAACCTTTAGTAATTACTTTATTCTAGATTATCTACTTTTTCAATTAAAATATATTTTTGATTGCTTCTTAACTGTCATTGCTCATTCTTATGCAATACAATACTCTTCAATAGCAGTTCTTTTTCACAGCAGCACAAAATAAATAAATAAATAAATAAATATCAGGAATAAAATTGAGAGAGTGCAAATTTAATCTGGAAAATGCTGCAGGTTCACAGTTGTTGATTTGGATTTCACCGATCATTGTGCAGTCCAGTGAATTGCTGCCAGTCTCTCCTCTCCTCGGAGGTGTACCCGGAGATCCACATTTCTTGTGGGAGCTCAGTTTCTGTGAGGAGTCTCAGCTGGGGCTTCTTCACCTGCTCCTTCTAACTTATACGTCAATCAATCAAATTTTATTTGTGTAGCACTTTTCATACAACTTGTGCAACACAGTGCTTTACAAAATTAG
This sequence comes from Xenentodon cancila, assembly GCA_014839995.1. Classification (NCBI taxonomy): domain Eukaryota; kingdom Metazoa; phylum Chordata; class Actinopteri; order Beloniformes; family Belonidae; genus Xenentodon; species Xenentodon cancila. Next base: position 29,025,769 of record CM026201.1, read on the forward strand.
AAGGCATAATTTAAAAAACAAATCCTCCAGCTCCGACCACTGCAACACATTATTAAGACGCACACGTAAAAACAACAAAGTACACGTAGACACATGGCAAAAATATTAAAAACGGCAATAATGGAGGAAATACTATTTTTGAAAAAACACTAAAGAAAGACAACTAAAATGCATAAAAATACTTTATATGTAAAATTAAAACTGAGACGTTAGAACAGAAAACACATCCAACACAACGAAGAGACGCTGCAGCTGCGCAGTACTGAGGCGCTTTACTTTGAAAGGCGCCCCGGAAGCGCCGCTCCTCGCGGCCCCGCTTGGTGCTGGGTCCAGCCCGAAGGAGCGGCCGGTTCCTCCCGTTCACAGGGAAGCTTTTCTTCTCGCAGCAGCGGTGGGATTTTCTGACTGCACACACCGGATATTCATCACATTGAAAACGCGTCTCAGCAGAAGAAGAGGAAGAAGGACGCTCTCCCGGGTCGCGTATCCCCTCCCCAACCCACCTTTCCGATTTGGACCGTCTACGGTTTTTCCGTTTTAATTTTTTTTCTTTTTTTTTTCTTTTTCTTTTTTCCAATTGTGAACGTTGCCTCCTGACAGTCTCTCTGTGGCGCACTCGGGTTTTCTTTTGCTGACATGGTAGATTATCACGCTGCCAACAACCAGTCGTCTGCCACCGGAGTGCAGACCTACATGGAGCAAGAGAATGATTGGGACCGGGACCTGCTGCTGGACCCGGCCTGGGAGAAGCAGCAGCGGAAGGTAAGGCGGCCCGAGTCCGGCCCAGGCGGGCCGAGCGGATCGGAGCGGAGAGAGAGGTGGAGGAGGTGGCGGGCTGAAAGAAAATGGCAGTGGAGGGATGGGATGCAGAGTGGAGGTCAGGCACCGAGCACGGGCCTCGGTTGTCGTCCACAGAACCACAGCAGCCCTCTGGGTCTGGGCCCGCCGCCCCGGGGCTCCTGCTCGCGCGGTTCCTCTGCCCCGTTTCGCTTGAAAGCCGATTTCTTCCCCTCCAGTTCAGTTCATGGGAAAGTCTTGGCGTGCGTGCGTGCGTGCGTGCGTCTGTGTGAACGCGCGCGCGTGTGTGACATTAGACTCTCCACTCCGCTTCAGAGATCCCACCCGTGACCGCGCAGACCTTTCAGGCCCATCATAACATGTGAATTACGGCTTTTATTGTCCAGAACGTCCAACTTGTCTGGTCGGCGACCAGTGAAATTGACCGAGGCCCGTTTCTGCTGCTGGGACACGTGACCCACACAGCGTCCGGATGAAATGTCTGTCATATTTGAACTAAAATATAACGGAGGCAATACAACAGCACGCCTCCGAGCCATGTACGTACAACCTGGTTCATAGCAGCCCGTGTAAATGGGAAGAGTTGTCGTTTGTTTTAATGTACTCGGATACAGATGTAAAGACGGAATCCGGCGCGACACATCAACTCTGAGCTGGTACCATATGAAGCCAGAGCTGGTCTCCCCTTCACGTGAGTTTGGACTTCAGAAACCTCAAAGTGACAGTTGTTCTACCTCCAGAGTCTTACAGTTGGCAGTCCCTGAGACGCTCCAACGCTGCCATGAAGCTTGAAAGGTTTTACGTGTCGCAGTACGTCCCCTTTCAGAGGCTGATATGTTTGAGTTGACCAACTGCAGCTGTTGTTTGTTTGTTTTTTTGTTTTTTTTTGCGTAAACCCTGTGTGAGCTTATCTGACAGGTCAGGTGAGACCACAGGTCATTTAACCCCTAACCAGTATTCCTGGCTGGAGTTGTGGCGTTTTGCCGAGCGTCCACATGCTGCTGCGGATTTTAGTCGGCTGCAGACGCTCGGGTCCGGCGTGAAAATCAGCAACAGTGAATTAAACAGTTTAAAACTTGTGTTTTTGATCGCCGTCCGTCATCTCGCCATGTTTCTTCCTCGAAGTGCTCCACGCCTGCTGGAACCTCTCCCCACGTCTGATCCTCAGAGGGAGTGGACGTGCCTTCAGATGAAGAGTAATTGTCTCGTGGCATGCCAAGCGTGCCTTCTTGCATTTTTTAGGAGCAGCTTTTTAGTCGTTGCCATCGTCACGGCGCATTCCTGCCGCTGCTGACCGTCAGACCTGCCGGCTCCGGTCAGCAGGTCCGTGCTGTTACCTGGGTAGTCGACTGCGTGAGCGCTCTGTTTGTCCAAGAGATCACGCAGGTCAAACTTAGTTGGTGAGGGAGGTCTAACCGGGCAATCATTAACAGAACCTGTGCTGAGGTTCCCCCCTCCGCCTGCGTCCTGGACTCGCCGGACGTCCTGAGCCTGAGCTGACGCAAGGGTGGAGGGGAAACCAAGGACGCATTCCTGCAGCAGCGCCATGCTCGCTGTGCCAGCTGCTGGTGTGGAAATGCGTCCCCGCAGTAGCAGTGAGACGGAGACGAGTGTGGGAACGCCGAGTCACATGTGTCATGAGAGACACGGCTGGTCCAGCCTCTGGCGTTGGTTTCAGCTCACACGCCATTAAAGCCTCAACTATCAGAACTTGACTTCGCTGAATTAAAGAGGTCTTCCAGCACTTCTTGGGATGCAGCTGCTGGGGCTTCAGCCCGGGCAGACGGACGGTGTTGCTGACTGTCGGCTCCCTGAGCGACATCGCTCCGCGCCCAGAGCTGCTGAACCGAGCCCAGCCGAGTCCAGTTAATTGCAGTTTATCGCAGGCGAAGCTCCTCGCCTGACAAACATGTTATTAAGTCTCGGTTGCTGCTCGGGGATCCACCGCATGTTGAAACATGCACAGATCTGCACGGTGATGCCACCGGAGGCCTTATGGCAGCTCATCAGTGGAAATGTTCAAACCACGCTTCCTGGTGACAGTTGATCGCCTTCTCATGTGGCGGGAAGAGCGAGAGAGGAGAGCGGCGAGGAGGGCTGGGCGAGGCCGACGAGGAAAACGCTGCGAGTCGGCGACTCGGCGGCTGATGCAGTTTTACTGCTGTCCTCGTCGGCCTCGCCCAGCCCTCCTCGCCGCTCTCCCCTCGTCATGACTGAGCCACTAAGTAAACCTCGCCGAGCGGGAGCAAAGGTGAAACCCGACCTGATATCTGAGGTTTCCTCCCTTTTTGATTGTGTCAGGCTTCAACAGCGAAACTCTTCCTGGTATAAATCACGTGACCTCTGGTGGCCACCGTGTTTTCACTCGCCGACGGACGTCTGCATCAGGCTGTCGGCACAGATTTCAACCATCAACTTTTTCTCAGCATCTTTTTCCACGTGTACGGTAACTAGGTGACCGTGGCCCAGCCTCCTGTTTGACATCACACCTGATCGCCACCGTTTTAAAGTGCTGGAATCAAAGCTGATCTCGCTGAATTCCCGGCTCGTCTGAGTGCTGGCCTCGACGGTAGTGACCGTGTGGTTGGTTCACGTGTTTTCGGTTATAACGTTCACTTTAGTACAAAGTTTGTGCCCATAGCTACTGGAGCTGGTGTCGTCCTGGACCAGGACGCTGTGGAAAAGAGACCTTCTGGTTACAGTGAAACAAACTAACTCCCCAAAACCTGGTTCTAACCATGATTTCGGCTCCACACCCGCGTCCTGCAGCACCGTTTTGTTTGCAGCCAGCCTCCACCTCCGCCAGCATGCATGTTGGTTTGTCCTCCACTGCTGGCGGGGCGGGATGGGCGGCCCGGCGCAAAGTCACTTTGTTCTCTGGACACAAACTCTCACATGCGGTCTCTGCTCCTGACTGGTAGCAGCAGCTTCAGATGGCCCAGTGGACCCATCATCCCGGCTGGGTCACTGCACCACCTCTGATCTGGCCTGCTGTTTTTGTCACTCCTCCCTCCTGCATGCATGCCTGCCTCCTCCTGCCTCCGTCCCTCCCTCCCTCCCCTCCCTCCCTCCTCCTGCATGCATGCATGCCTGCCTCCCTCCCTCCTCCTGCATGCATGCATGCCTCCCTCCCTCCCTCCCTCCTCCTAAACGACATTAACAGAATGACATTAACAGTCTCTGCTGAGCAGATATGAATGAGCTGTTCGTGCTGATTGCAGAGCTTTATCTGTAATCCTGTTAATTCTGTTTTCTCTGCCTTACGTGTTTAATCCTGATCGTGCACTGATATGCGCACGTCGTGTTGCCGCCTCTAAATATGCAGCAGGCTTAACGTGATCATCTTCTTACTGGTGTGTCTATAGTTTTTATTGAGGGGAAACGTGGCGCGCGAGTGTCTCCACCATGTTTCAGAAGTTATTCTGGTGATCGAGCTCGGTGCCGCTTTGTTTACGCCCCTCTGACTCGTTTATTAAATACGTTTATTAATCCTGACCGTTTTGGAGAAAAAGGTGTAATCATAAGTGCGCTTTCAAGGACGCATCCCGCCGGCTGAGGAGACGGATCGGCTCTGAGCGTGATGAGATAAAGGTGTCGTCTTGGCCTCGCCGCCAGCTGATTTCAGGTCAGCTGTGGGAAAGCCCTCAGCTGACTGAGATCCAGGATCCGCTTGTGTGCCTGAACAACGAACCAGTCAGTCAAGCAGACAGCCAGCGAAAGGACAGAGCAGGCAGGAATGTGAGCCCTCTCCCCCTCCTTTGTCTTTCCCTGCTCTGCCACTGGCCTGTCTGAGAGCACGCAGGGAAGCATTCCTTTGGTGGCCTGTTATAGCCCGCCAGGCCCGTGGGAGGGGCTGAAAGGGGGGTGCGGGGTGGCCTGTTTTTGCAAGACATGGAGGGAAAACAAAAACAAACAACAAAAAAAGTCTCCATTGTGGCACCAAACGCGCTGCTCCAAATTCGTGTTCAGAGCAAAGTTCCTGGTCGCCACCGTCCTGCGACTGACGGCTTCACTTACCAGCAGACCGAACGGGTCCAAAGTGCTGATGCACCACCCATCCGGGTCAGGTCTGCGGCGCTGCGTCGCTGCGGCGCTGCGTCTCTGTGCCAGGATGTGGCGGCGCTGGGTGTTGTCTCAGTGAGGTTTCTGTACGGTCTGTTTCTACGACACGGGTTCACCTGAATGTCAAAGACGCGGGCTCGGTCCTCATTGTGGCGGTTCTCAAGCTTTACTTGGCTGTGCTGCATAGTTATGAGGATTAGTAAACGGCATTTCCCACTGATGAATTGAAATTGGCACCAACGCAGACTAAGAATTTCCCTTTTGGGTGGCTGCCAGCGTGCGTGCTGATGCTCAGACCCCCCACCCCCCATCCAAAGATCCCCTTAAAAATGGGCCTTTTTTTTACAAATAGTGAAAGTTTCTGTCTGATTACTGACAAATGTGGACAATTAAACATGAAACTGACCTGGAATAATTAGTTGGTGCCCTAAATCAGACCAACGTGTCGCTGCGCTCACATTGTCGAACTAAAGTCTGTCCTGTCATTACATCACTGGTGTCGGTCACATCTGAAGGGTCAAAACGGGTCACTCTGCTGTCCACACTGGACACGGACCAGTCGCAGGTCGTGGGTCCTCCAACGGGACGACGACCCGAAACGCACGACGAAGAACCAAACACTGGTCAATCCTGAAGTGTCCGGAGTCCTGGTCTAAATCCCTGGACAGATCTGGAGGACGAGCCCGTCAACCTGAGTCGTTCACCGGGACCAGGTGCACACGTCTCTCAGACCTACAGAAGTCACTGCGGCGCCTCACTTACTTTTGTTCGTTTCAGGTTGTGTCAGTGAACATTTGTTGGCTTTTCTTCCGTTTTGATGGAAGTGTACCAACAAACGTATCCACCTGTGTGTTTGAGTAAACCGTGGTGGAGCAGCTGAACCGTCTGACGAGTCCTTCGTTTAGAGGCGGTTCAGTGACGGCAGCGCCCGGGACGCGGGGGGTTCTGTGTCATCGTCCCGCCACGTCTGTCATCTGTGTATTTCAGCAGAGATTTTGTTTTTTTGTAAGACGCTGAAGTTGTTGGACGGGGGATGTGCGTCGAGGTGTGGCAGCCCGACGTGGTGGGCCCGTGGCGCCCGCTCCCCTCAGTTATCGGTTCTGTTAAAAAGGGCGTGTCTATGGTTCATCTGAGCGGCGCAGTGATTCTCGAGTTGATGACTAACGAACTGGTTCGTTGCAGTGAACTCACACGCCAACCGTTTGGTGTCAGGGCTGCAGTTTTGGCGCCACAGAATAACCCGCCACCTTTTCCACATGAGGCACATGAGTTTTTGCATCAGCGGAGCAGATTTGTGTTGTCGGATGCAGATTTCAGTCCTGGCGGATGATTTGGCGTCGCTGTCATTTGTTAAATGGAGACGCTGTGAACGCTGGTCTGTGTGGCGTGATTCCCGTAGCCCGTCTCTGAAAATCTCAGCTCGCCGCTGCGTCTCTCGCCCGTCTCCATGGCTGCAGAGAGCAGATAGCGTATGCTGGTGTATCTGTGAGGCTGCAGCCTGTCTATTCTGAAGCGCGGCGCTCTGCAGGGTCGTTATTTTTGGAAACACCACTTCAGAGCTCTGCTGCCGTCCTGCATCTGAGGGCGAAACGGAGTTCAAATCCAATGAAAATTTGATCAGATAAAAATAAGCGGAGAAACGTGTTGTTCTTGTTGCCGTTTCAGGCTCATGTGAAGCAGAGGAGGAGGCCAGCGGACAGGTTGCTCTCACGTTCGGGGCTGTAGATGGATGCCTACACCAGTAACGGCTTTTTATTTTGTTTTTTAAAGGCATTTTTAAGCTGCTGCTTGACACGAGGGTGTATTTTTATGTTGTCGGTGTTGTTTTGTTCCTGCAAAGATGTGCAGAACTAAGCTGTTGGAGACTTCCTCGTTGTTTAATTCGGCAGGGAAGCAAACACAAAAGACAAAACGCACACGTCCTCCAGGTTCAGAAATTCTGCTTCTGTTTTAGAGACATTAATGAAATGTTTTGTTTCACCGGGACGGTTGCAGTTGGACACATGTTGTGACACTTCTCCATCATTTAAACGGTGATCTTTACCCCTGTCCTTTTTTAAAACGGTTCCCATCAACAGTCCCGACCTGTAAACTGGCCTGTCTGAGCCTTCAGAACCAATAAAACCACTAAATCCAAGTGTTATGTGACGCACTTTCCTGTGACGTTTTCTCCTGTTTTACTGGAAACTTGACTCCACTCTGACTTTTGTGAACATGTTTCAAATCAGATATCTCATCTGCTCTGTATTTAGAAATAATTTAATAAAGGATGACAAAAATAACAAGAACTTCAATTCACTTGACTCAGATCAAGAAAATCTGCCGAATCAACTTGACTCTTAACGTCGTGCGTCTTCATCTTCGTCCCCGACTCGGACGCTCGGTTCATGTTTTACCAGGAGGAAGAATTTCACCAATGGCACAAAATTTAAAAAAAAGACAAAGATCTAGGCTTTTTTTTTTTTTTTTTTTTTTTGTCAAATCAGTGCTGCCAATGGAGCCCGTGTTTTCCACACGATGCCTGTTGCTATGGTAACAGGGACTGTTGTGAGAGATGCTCTGCAGTTTAAAATACAAACTCAATGTCAAGATAAGCTGGTAATTCATTTATTAATTTGGAGCGCAGACGAGTGGTTTTTGTGAATAGTTCTGTATGGTCAGACGGGTGAACGCTACCTCAGTTGTCATGGCGACCCCGCCGGGGTCACCCGTCTGCTCGGTCAACACTGATGTGCATGTTCACTGTGTGGCTAAAACCTGCAGACTGGTTTTGTGTTCACGCCATCTGGGGCTGCCCGCAGTCAGCTGGAGGCCGTGCTGCTGCCCACAGGTCACATGACCAGGTGGGATCCACATCTGATCTGACCTGGGCGGAACGTACATGCATGTACGTTTATTCTTCTTTTCACGGTTCACTGCTTTGTTTAAAGCCGGTGAGCACGTGTTGGCATCGTACTGAGCATGCTCAGCAGGCTGAGGGCGCTTTTCAAACGTTGCATGAAGTTTGTGGCTTCGTGTTTGAAACCCCACGAATTATCACTGTGGAAAACGTCCACAGCATTGCATCATCGTGATGTGTATTTTCAGCTCATAAAAACCAACATAAATAAAATGAACATTTTTGAAGCTGTGCATGTGAATCACTGAACGGAGGAAAAAACATCGTAATGGCAGCAGCCAAGTTAAAGTAAAAGATATAAAAAAGATCCTTATCACCTGGGATGGTAAAGGGTTTCTCCTCCCATTGAGGTTAATCACAACAGGTCCGTTTAGTGCTCTAATCGACCGTCGCAGATCAGGAGAAGAATGAATTTCAGTTTCACAACGAGATTAAATCAGAAGTCGAGCTGGAAAGAAACCGGCTTGTTGTTTTGTAGGTAAAAGCTTGACGACCACACCTAGACAGGTTCTTCTCCATTACTGAGGTGTGTGTGCCGGAGAGGCAGCAGCACGCACGTGCACGCACGTGCACGCTGGTGTAGTAACAAAGGGGATCTGGGAACGTCAAGCTGCCTGCTCCATGTAGGACAAGCATGCGCAGATGTCAGACATCTGAGGGGTTTAGCTGCCCCCCGTCTGGCCGATCGGACTCCTGCTCTGCACCAGAATTAGACCAGATCTTCCCTTTTCATCTGCTTCCCTTCAGCAGATATGTCGAGTGTGGAAGAGCTTGAAACCTGTAACCATTTCTGACTTCCCCGTAAAAAAAACAAAAAAACAAAACGGGTCTCCCGAGGTTTCGTACACGCCACGATGAGCTGTTTGTACGGTATGAGATGACGATTGTTTGTTAAACCAGCTTCTCGGATCAGATCCCCATTTAGGTCGGAATGTGGCAACTTAACACAACTTGGTGTCTGTAGTTTAGATTTAAGAGTTATGCTTGTTGTTAGGTTTATTTTATGTTTTTTAAAGTTCTGAACCGAACTGGAACAGCCGGGAGGCTGCAGGTCTGCCAGCTGGTCTGATCCAGCGGCTTTTCAAGGAGAAACGGCCCTGGAGGAGGTGCTGGTGCAGTAAACGGACCGGGATTCAGAGGAGCCCGACTTTCTCCGATTCCCTCGCAGAGCTTCTCTTGTATTATTTAATGGCTTCCAAACTGGGGCACTGGGAGAAGAGGTGAAGAGAAGAAGCCTGCCGGGAATCACGCGAGTGTCTGGAAAGTGTCTGTCTGTCCGTGAATGTGGACCTTCACACACGCACGGCGACTGTGTCCTGTCAATCACGGGTTGCCAGAACCGGATGAGCGCGGGCCGCTGTCGGTCTGAGCGCTGACCGTTTTCCAGAGGTTGTAGGGTGCTGAACCCGGTGTTTGTGCACCTGAAGGCTGTCGGTGGGGCGTCGGTGGATCTGTGTTGCTTTCAGGCCGCAGAAGGGCAGCATTAAATATTTAGCGTCTGTGGCTGATCTTCAGGTTCCTCTGCTTTCAAAGCAGGATGCTCTGCTCATCAGATAATCTGCTCTCTCTCTGGCTGCTTTTGTTCTGTCTCACATTCCTTGATTCGCGCTCGTCTTCGCCAGTGTTGTTACGGCAACATGCTCAGGCAGAAGAGGATGACTTGAACCGGTAATCCTGTTCTCTCTGTTTTTATCTGGTCTGTTCACTTGTTTGAAAAAAAGCCTTGTGGTCTTTGTAATGTGGGGGATGCACTGTAGGTCAGGCACCTCCTGCAGCAGCCTGGGGCCTGCTCCTCACATAAATCTTTTTTTTTTTTTTTTTTCCCCTGTGGTGGGGGTCCCTCTGAGACCGTTTTTCCAGGAACACACATGGGGGGTGTAAATCCTAAACTGTAAGAACACGTCCAGGTTTGCATGAACACAGCCAGACTTGTGTGCAGCTACAAACACAGATGCTGCTTCTGGGTTGGGACTAAAACAGAGGAAGCAGGAGGGTTTCCTTTGGTCTCCCTCCTCCCTTTTCTGTCACGTTGCTTTGATCTCATGAAGACACGACAGAATCGAGACAAGAGTCCAGAGCTGGTTTTTCATTAAGTGTCTGTTGTGAGGAAGCGCTGATCTAATTCACACCAGACAAAAGTGTTAATATCTGCCTAATTCAGGACCCGCCGCACAGAGAAATGTCTGCTGTTCTGAACAAATCCCGGGGTTTCACACGAGGCCCAGCTGTAAAGAATAAACTTTAACCTCCCGTAAGATCATGGGACCCAGATGAGTGGGACCCGGGGGACGGCGTCACGGCCACGGACTCCGGGGGGGGGGGGTGTCGGCGTCATGGCAGCAGGAAGAGGAAGGAAGGTTCTGGGGTTTCTGTGGGGTTTCTAATAAAGACGCAGACGTCAGGCCGCGAGCACGGGTCTGTGTGTGAGCCAGATCCCAGCTGGCTCACAAAGACTCGGGCCTGCAGAGCCGCGTCGCCGTGCGCGACATCCAAGTGCCCAACAAAGAGCGATTGTTGTCACGCTGACGACATCAAAGCGTGTCTGGACACCGCGTCAAGAGAAGCGTGCGTCCGCGCCAGCCGCTGGTCCCGGTGATGGTCAGGGAAGTCCTCTGCCCTCACTTATCAGCCACAAGCCAACGATCTCCTCTGATCCAATCAAAGCTGGCCCGCAGGAGATTATTGAGCTCGCGCGGACAAAGGTTCCCGCGCGGCCCTGTCCTGGTCGCTGCTCTGCGGACTCGACGTGCACGTGGGGTCGCGCGGCTCTGCTGCGTACGAGCTCGGGTCTGTGGGTTTCACGCCACCTCAGCTGGAGGCCTGACGGCTCGTCGCTGCAGCACTTCCTGCCGAGCAGGACCACGAAACCGAGCATCTGTGACGCGGTGTTGCTTTGACCCGTCTTATTAAGAGGGACGTAATGAAGAGCAGACTAACGTGCACGTCTCACGTGTGGACATTAATAGCTCGGTGAAGTGTATGCTGAAGCGTAAAACACACTTTAAACCCTCTAAAAATAAGATGCTGTAGCCTTGCGTTGCTTAGCAACAGCCTGAACCAGAATCACTGACTAATATGGCCACCGTGGCTGAAGTTTGCATGAGGATTTCCTCAATAAAACCCGAAACTGATAAAAACAAGTGAAGGCGGTTGGCAGCTGCAGCACCACGGATGTGTGGATGCGTGAACCTGCTGCGGCCTCGGTGAACGCTGACAAACGCGTTCTCAGGGAAAACCCGGGTGACACGCAGGAAACCAGCAGCTCTGAGACGAGCGAGGTGCGAAGATCGCTGTTTCCTTCCCGGGAGCTCTGACGTGCAGCGCCGTAAAACGTCCTGCTCTGAACTCTGAAGATGCATTTCTTCATCAACGTGTAAATACACAGATTCAGTCTCTCATCTCTCCGAGCTCCGTACCAGTTTCAGTGTTTTGTTTGGTGTATTAATGTGGGTTGGAGGATCAGACTGTCACTGATTCACATGGCATCATGGCATAGGAAGAGGTGGGGGAAGGGGTGGGGGTGGGGGTGCTCCGCTGTGATATTCAAGTCATTTTAAAGGGATTATAGTGATCTGGGTCTGGGTCCACCCTCTCAGCCATAAACCTGCATGCGGTGGAAGCTGCTGTGACCGAGTCCTGCACCCTGAGGGGCTCGGCGGGGGGTTGTGTGTGTGTGTGTGTGTGTGTGTGTCTGTGTGCGTGTCTGTGTGCGTGTGTGTGTCTGGACCAGGAGGATCACTGCATTAAACCAACTTACGTTTTTAGGTTAGTGTGTCAGGGACGTTTTGATGTGTGGTGACAAGGCAGCGTGGATTGATGAGCACATGACCTTTTTTGGTTTAGTGAGCTGTTAGTCTGTGGGCGGGGCCACCTCACTTAGTCACGTGTTCTAGAGATGACTCTCCTCTCATCAGTTTGTTGGCGTGCAGGGTTTTGTGAAGCTGCTACAACTCTAAAGTCTCTGAGCTGCTGTCTTCCCGTCTGCAACACTCAGCTGCTGCTTTCTGCCTTTGCATCCGCGTGTGTGTGTGCGTGCGCGCGCGCGCGTGTGTGAGAGACGGCGTAGGGCCAGTGAATCATAAAGGGCAGGGTGAGCTCTGGAATGTGTGACGAGCTGGACTGAAGGGGCTCGGTTTAGGCCAGACACGTGCGTGTGTGTGTGTGTGTGTGTGTGCGTGTGTGCGTGTGTGTGTGTGTGTGTGTGTGTGTGTGTGTGTGTGTGTGTGTGTGTGTGTGTGTGTGTGTGTGTGTGTGTGTGTGTGTGTGTGTGTGTGTGTGTGTGTGTGTGTGTGTGTGTGTGTGTGTGTGTTGCACGGGTCATCAACAAGCGGAAACTCAAAGCTGCTTTACGACGTCTGAACGACTCTGCAGCACCGAGAAGTTTGTTAAAAAACCAGAAGCTGCCGACACGATGCAGAACGGAAAGCTTCACTTGAGGAATTAGATTTTCTTTGAATTTAAAGAATTACTTTATGGGTTTTCTCACAGAAACTGCCTACGCTTGTAGTTTCTTAATGTCTTATTTAAGTAGTACCAGGCAAAGTTTTAGCGTCTTTTTTTTTTTTTTTTTTGTCCCTTTTCATTTGCTGAACCACATCTTTAACACATTTTTATTGTCGGGACAGCAAATTTAAGTATTTTAGTCTCGTCTGGCGTAGTTCTTCTTTGTATGCAACCTTTTTTCCCTCCGCTCTGATCGGCTGAGCTGCAGCCTGACCGTGAGCTGCATTTGTGAACCAACGTTCTCGGTCGTTGTACATAAAAAAACGCAACAGGAGTTATTTCAGCAATCATTTCTGACTCGTTCTACTGTCTGCAAAAATAAATGTAAAGGAGAACTTTTAAATTGGGAATTGGTTTCTCCTAATTATCTTTAGAGGATGAAACTAAAGTTGTTGCACATTAAAGTCTTTATTTCGTCTTAAATGAAAGTGCCTTCGCCTCCTGCACGTCTGTACATCCGGTCTTACTCGACTATTTTCTCTGTTCATCTCTGTTTCTTCATAGGAAGCAGATGGGGGGGATAAGGAGGCGAGTGTGTCTTTTTTTTTTTTTTTTTTTTTTCACATTCCTGCGCACAAGAATACACTTGCGAACACTCAAAACGGACATGGTAACTTTAAAGGGTCAGCATTCTCAGACTTGTGTGAGAGTTTGTGTATTTTCTTTTAATTTTAAGCTTCTCATCTGGGTTCATTGTTTGTGGTTGTGTGTCAGCGGGGGGCTGCACCTTGCTGCCCTCTTACATCACTGATGTCGCCATGACAGCCACTTAAATGTGTTGCCTTATAAGGTAAAAGAGTGCAAGGCGGTCAGAAAGGAGGAGGGGCAGGAAGAGACTGTTACCGTGACGATGATTTATGCTGCCGGGTAACTGGGCCGGCCTGAAACTCCTGTTCGACTTCATTTTCTCAAGCAGATGCTCTCACACACAAACGGCTGGCGGTGCTGCTTTGTCCTCCCGTCATATGTGTGTCTCAGGAGTCACATGACCCCCTCATGTATTCGATATTTTCTCGTTTGACTCTCTAAAGGCGTTTGTGTGCATGTTAGATGTAGTTTGAAAAACCCAGCAGTGCACGAGCATCAGCGACTCCAAGTATGAGGACTTATAGCTGCGGGAGATGCCATGCTTGTCATGCCACACATTCAGAAGGCACTTATGCCGACAACGGGCGCCTGTAGACCCGACTTATTTGTTCATGCATACTCAAAGTGGCCTTCTCCCTCCTGCTCGCCCCGAAGGTCGCTGTGGAGGCGTCACATGAGCGGTGAGCCACCACCTGGAGTTTGTAACTCATTATGTGTCCGAGTTGAGGTGACGGAGAGGCAGGTACAGTGGTGCTGCCAGCCCGGCACGTTCGAGCCCGTGGGTCTGGTGTGTAGATGTTTTCAGGCTTAAAATAACCCAGCAGTGACTAACTCCGTCCTTCCACTGAATTTAACGCTTACTCATTTTATGTATAGTAGCGTTTACTCACAGGCAGGTGGACTCATTTATGTGGTTGAGGCAGATAAGGTTCCTGTGAAAGCAGGTCAAATGGGAGGAAAGTGGCAAAACGTGCGTGTAGGTGTGGTTTTTAAAAGAAAAGGTTTAATTTCCCTGCAAGTTGAGAAATAAAGAAGTTCAGTTTCCTTCTGATTGTGCTCGCTCAATAATGACCTCTGTTTTCTGACCAACAACTTCCTCTATTAGGTTTCAACTAGTTTCAGATGGTTTTTATTGGTGTTAAAAGGAAAAACCGCACTGTGAAAATAAAACGGTGGTTTTACTCGTTTAAATGAAGATGTGATGCGAGTCTGTACTTTGCAGCGTTGGTGAGGTAACCGTTTCCACCGCTGTCATGCGGCTGGACTATAAAAGTACTTGTACCTGACAGAACTTTAGTTCATCGGTTTCTCATGCAGTTGTGAACAAAAGTCATACCGTCTTTCAGTTCTAAGGTTTTGCATACCTGGAATTATCAAGACCAGAACTGGGTCCTTATATGTGGTGATTAAAACCTCGAACACATCGTGTGTAACAGAGGCAGTTTTTTTTGTTTTTTTCTTAAAAGAAAGCAAAGCCGAAGTAAATGTGTGGAAAAACTAGAAACGGCCCGCGATTCGGATACTTGTAGAACCACGTTGGCAGTGAAACCTAGAAGTAATCGTTCTCGGACTGTTATCAGGCTCGCGCATCAGCGTGCAGGAATTCCTCTTTATCCGTCGTCTTTGGGAACGTTTGTCACGGCCACACGGCTTCCCTTTGGTCTTCAGTCCAAAGGTCTTGTTTGTTGAGATGAAACTTTTCAGTCCTGAGCCGTGGTGTCGTGGTCTGAGTGACAAGAGGCTTGTCCTGGGAGCCCTTCTACACAAACCTCACTCGGGGCTTTTCTAGACCTTCCTAGACCATCTAACATGCTACTCGAGGCCTAATCGAGAGTCTGAGCTCTTAGTTTAGTTTCTCTGGGCTTTGCCCAACCCTGGGAATGCTGGCAACGTGTTTTCATTTGGACGATAATGTTTCTGTTGAGTTGTGGCAGATTGTTCCAGATTGATGGGCATCAACACTTCTCTTATACCACTGCTGATGTCTTTCCTCACAGGTATTCTGTTAACACACTGGAATGCTTCGGACCAGGCAACTTTCAGGCAATTTAAAAAATTTCTTTCTCTCCTTCAGCATGTGGGCTTTGTTTTTGTTAACTCGGTTTGATAAATCCCGGTTTTTGAACTTGTAAAGACCGGATCGTTTTGATTGAAGGTGAGTGGTGTTTTCTCCTCGGCGTTACTGCAGTTGCTCTCCAGTGTTTAGGTAGTCGTCGCTCTGCAGAGGCAGGTTGGTCTGAAGCCGTTAGTTTCACACGTACCTCCCACTAAAAGATCAGAACCTCCAAGGCGTTGTCCCAAACTCTGGATCTCAATCGGGCATCTCCGGGAGTCCAAAGGATCCTCCTCGAGACCCCCGGGTCCAGAGGCTCGGCGCGGACCGTGTCCCGTGGGTGGGAGCGGGGTTTTGGGTGTGCGAGCTGGACCTTCTCAGTACTCCACATGTGGTTTTGATGTTGTGGATGATCATAAACGGACCGAATCACTTTCACATGCCACTGAATCACGTTTGCAGAAATTCTTGGATCTTTTTACGATAACGGGCACCTGGCAGTCCAACAGCAGCTAATGAAAGCCTCGTGTTTACACCAAATAAATGTTCATAATCACTGACATTTTCAGGGAGTATTTTGGTGTCGGTTTGAGCCAGACTCCGTACGGTTGACTCACATTTCCAGTTTAGATGGGTGTTTTGTTCTGTATGTTCTAATCCACAAACTTCTGTTGCATTGATGTGGTAAACTAAAAGTTTAGCCGATCCACCGTGATGCTGCTGCAGGTCTCAGTCCTGCTGTTGCGGACCAACCAACCACATATTCTGTCCGATGTGTTTACATGTCCCAAACTGCTGAAGACCAGAAAAGCCCTCGCCAGAGTGAGTCTGGCTGCGAGCTAACGGTATGCCTTCAAAACAAAGGCAAGTTGATGCGATTCTGTTTCCTGCTGCCTGGTCTGATCAACAACAGGACCGCAGAACTGTCGCGGGGCTCTGGAAACATTCAGCCAGCGGTTTTAATAAAAGCCCGACTCAAACAGCTGACGCGTCGGCCTGCCAACTGCTGTCGGGCCCTGCCAAACTCCTGATTTGGACTGTGTTAAAAACGCGCTCGCACAGAGAAAAGTGGGTGTGTAGTAGTAATAATAATGACCTCAGCTGATTCGGTGATTAGAGGGCTGTGGTTTAGACGCGGGAGTCGAGGCTGGTGAAAGACGGGGAACACCGCTCCGGCTACTGGCGGCTGCTCCAAAACCTCCTCCTGCACTACAGCTGCAAGTGTGAAAAATGAGTAACGGAGAGGCCAGGCCTGTGCGTCAGAGCGAGGCAAAGGTTAACCCCATCAAGTTCAAAGCAGACATTTCAGCACTCGCCGTTCCAGCGTTCCAGTTATATCAGCCACGTCGTGCTTCCAGCTTCCTCACTGACGTTGTGATAATTTAACTTGATTTGCAGCAGAGTCGAGATATGAACAAGCCGATGTCGAGGGGTGAAGTCTCTGCAGTCGCTGTAAATATGTCAAGGGCGTCCCGGGAGGAAGCCGGTCCGTTTTTAACGCTGCATTCCTCCTGAAACCTGGAGTTTTTAAATAAACGGGAAGATTATTGTGATCTCAGCCCCGGCTTTGTCTCCAGCAGTTGGTCTGAATGGGATCTTCATCACAAACGTCTGCATAAGAACTGGGTTACAAAAAAAAAATGACAGATTACGTCTGTTTCTATTTGCTTTTAGGACGTAAACTGGGTTTCAAACAATCTGTTACAGATATCACACCTCTCAGATGATTCGTGGCGTCGTGACGCATCTAAAGATGATTTTGTAGCGACTAATAAAGCAGTGATAAGCTCATTTCCAGCCTTGAGACGTGCGTCCAGCGGCGGCCGGACGAGGCTTCTTGACTTGCTGGTTGGTGTGAAGTGACGAATCTCACTCTGAGGCGACTCTGAGGCGACTCTGAGGCGACTCTGAGGCGACTCTGAGGCGACTCTGAGGCGACTCTGAGGCGACTCGGAGGCGACTCGGAGGCGACTCTGAGGCGACTCTGAGGCGACTCTGAGGCGACTCTGAGGCGACTCTGAGGCGACTCGGAGCCTCTGATGGTGAAATGGTGTCGGCGTTTATAAAAGGGC
Organism: Xenentodon cancila; assembly: GCA_014839995.1. Taxonomy (NCBI): domain Eukaryota; kingdom Metazoa; phylum Chordata; class Actinopteri; order Beloniformes; family Belonidae; genus Xenentodon; species Xenentodon cancila. Next base: position 29,042,744 of record CM026201.1, read on the forward strand.
TGCGATGTCCGATAACCTGTTATCTGTTAACCACTGGATGGGCGAGCGGGCAGTAATTTAGTTTTCCACTTTTCTGACCCGTTTCAAAGCAGCGTGGACATGAATGTACATTTGTGCTTTAAGGGTTTAAATGTGACGTCTGATTTCAGCTCTGGACCCCCCCCCCCCCCCCCCCACCCTTTTTTTTTTTTTTTCTTTGACTCATGAGGACGTCGGGCTTTTACAAACTTCCTGTGCACGTTCGTCGGTGGGCTCGGCTGGGGATGCGTCAGCGGGAGGCTGTAAATGGTCGGATCGCTGATCCGTTTTCAGTCGCTGCGCCGACTGCTCGCTCAGAGGTTAATGTTTCACATCTTGTACAGTTGGATTGATTCGCTGCATTCCTGGGGAATTAACATGGACATCCTCCGCCCCTGCTTTTTCCTGTGTTGCACCTCTAAATACAGGAAGCGGGTTTGTTGGCTGCTGATTGGGTGAGAAGAAAAAGAAGCGATGGTGTGATATGAGAGTCGCAACCGATGCCAACTTCTCTCGACTCCCTCCGTCAATTAGATCCACATGTCACCCGTCCCTCTTTTTTCCCTCTTTTCTTAATTAAATGTGCTACTTCACAGCTTTGCACATTAGATCAGGGTCACGTTCTGCCTCTTACAGGATCTCAAATATTTCAGGAGTAAACTGTCCTGATGGACGAGGGCGTGTTCAGTTTTACCGCCAGCTCCTTAGATTAGGATCCTCCATCTTTTACGGTTTGATATTTGAGGCTTTTGCAGTTGAGATGCACATTAAAGATTACTGGAAATTAGAAACATCTTTAATGTCTGCAGCCATGGAAAAAAAAAAAAAGCATACAAAGACATCTTGAGGCCACATCCAGATCTCGAGGGCTCGGCTTTCTGCTCCGGGCGGAGTTGTTTGTGGCATCTGGTTGAAGAAGCAACTCAATATTTGTCTGCGTTAACGTCCCCGTGGGCCTCGCTGATTCGAGGAAAGTACAGAGGATGAGCTGAGATCAACTAGATGAATGTGGAAGGAGATGAGGCTGGCGATGTGAGGAGGAGGAGGTGGAGTCGGAAATTGTTCAAGAGCGGGAGTTGGAGGGAGGAAGAACATAGCAGGCATTCCTGACATCTGTGTTCAGCAGAGCTGACACATCCACAGACTGCGGCCTAAAAAAAAAAAAAAAAAAGGCAAATTTGAAGCGAGACGCTTGTGGTTTATGTCAACTGAAGTAGGTGGAGTCTTTCACATAAGGCACAATGAGTCCAGAGAGCCAAAACTGCAAAACCAATCTGACTTTTCTGTGTAAGAAGCGTATAAAGAAGCGGAGAAGGAAAACGGCGCTGGGTAAATGACATTAGCTGCAGACTTAAATTAGAGCAGTTACTTTTGGATGTTGGGATCTTCTTGGGGAGAACTCCCAGCTCCGGATGCAAGATCAAAGAGTGATTCGCCCCTCTTCCTCCTAATTTAATCCTAGAAAGAGTCCCAGCGTTTCATTAAATCTCCGCTCCCCCTCAGCTGTTACACAGGAATTGGAGCCGGTGCCACAAACTCCATCAACTCTTCCTCTTCTGCTGCTTTCAACTTTTTACCTTTGATACTCCCCCTTTTCCTCGGATGAGAAAGCGGTGGGGGACACTCCGTCTTCATGATGTTTGATGCTAACTTAAGAGTTTAGTCTCATTAAACATTTGACGCCATCTATTCCTGACGCCGTGGGTGGCCGTTACTCTCCGCTGCGCGGGACGCTGCGTCTCCCAGGGCGGGAAGCTCTCCTCTTCCTTGGCTGTCGCCTCGTCTGAGCCGGCGTGATGGCGCGTCTTTTAAAGGATCAGTGTTTCCGAGCTCTTGGTGATTTCCTGGTGGGTTGACGTCGGAGGGAGAAGAGAAGAAGAAACGCTCCGTTGTCACATGAGCAGGTCTTCTGAGGCGTCTCAGGTGATCTCATGTGACCGTAATCGTGAATAAACGAGCGGCAGGGCTTCTGTGGCCGGCGGTGTCGACACGCCGTTTCCCAACGTTTGGAGTGGAGCAACGCGTCCGAGCATTCTGCTCTTCATTCACAGCCGATCTGTTTTTAATGTGGGAATTTTCCTTCTCGGTGGGTTTAACGGAACGAGACGTCACGTTGGAAGTGAGCGTTGATTTTTGGGGGCTGCCGCTCGCCAAGTGAGGCGCTTTTTTTTTTTTTTTTTTGTTTTTCATTTGTCAAGAAGTCAGAAAACCAAAAACAGATTTCACAACCAGATGGAGAATTATGTGCAGCAGTTAGACTAACGTTTCGGTGTATTGACTTAATTACTTTTTTAAACTTTATCCAGTAGTTCACTCCTGCACTGCTCTTGTGTAAGAGGACCTTGCAGGTCGTAGAGGAGGTTGGAAAGTTGCCCGTCGTGCAACCCGACCCCTGGACTCTGGCAGCAACAAAGACAGGAAGAGACATAAATAAATGAACAAATCGGCCCTGCCCCTCCTTCCTCCTAGAAAGTTATTTGTCAGGTAAGCGGTCGAAAACGACAACACCAACCTTTCTCTGGTAGACGTAAACGGAGGAAAGCGCCAACAAAAGAAGCAGCAGTGGCTCCGAGATTAGGACAAGTGTTTTCCACAAACCTGAAAGTGCTGCATTTGTACTCTAACAACCAAACGTGAGTTCGTTCAGTAATAAAAACTGGGCATCCAGACGTCGAGCTGACGTCGGCGTCCGTCTCCTGTCGTCTGTTTTCACCTCAGAGGTTTGACGTTTCCATGCTTGACGTCAGAAAACAGCTGATGATCTAGTTTCAGGAATTTCACGGCTTTCCTTGTCAAGGCTTCATTTATCAGCGCTGGAGCTTCTAGTGGAGGATAGAAGATGCTGCAGGATGAGAGCTGGTCGTGTTTCTTTATTTTTAGTCCAGTTCAGGTGGAAACCGTTTTGTAGTTGGCGAGCGCCGCGTTCATTATCGCCATGCCAACGAAGCTCAAGTAGCAGAGTTGTAGTTTGACAGCAGGTGATGGAAACCATCTCGATGGACGTTTTAATGTGATGAGTTGATGCACTTGGAGTCGGTCGGAGCAGCTCGAAGTGGACTTTAACGTGACCGTTTCCTGAGCGGCTCGAAGTCGACCCATCACATCCGGCCTCGCTGGCCCCCCGCTGGCGGGTTTCTCTCTGTTTAAACAGCATTTGTCAAACCAGGTCACTTTTCTGTCTCCGTTTATCTGTCTTCCTCTTTACAACCTGTAATCGCCCTTTCTTCCTCCATGCTCTTGATCATCTCCTGAACCTCCTCTTCCTGCCCTCCTCCCCTCCTGTCGTCTTCTCCTCAATCCTCCCTTTCCTTTGTCTCTGTAGGCTGTTATCTTCAGGCTCCTTTGGAGAGCGGTGCCTCTGGCTTCACAACGTCGATGAAGCTCGTTGGAAACTATCTTAACCGTGTTTTACTGTCGTGACGGCGTATCTGCAGGGCTCCGGGCCGGCCGAGAGCGACGCTGAAACGACGCCGTAGTCGCCCCCCTCTGCTCGGGGGTCTCGCCCCCGTATTTACAGACTACCTGTCAGCACATGAAGCTGGAGGGAGGCTCCACGCACACGTTAATGATCACCTGTCCAGACTTGAGAAGATGAGCAGAGCGGCACTGCAGCAGGGTTCTGCTCCGCCATCCCGCCTCCGCACCTCACGATTAGCAGCACGCTCGTATTTTGGACGCAAGCATTTGTCTCCGTCACCTCGGAGCTTTGAGCTGCGTCTCAGTTCATCTTCATCTTCATCTGTCCTGGTTTCTCTCAGAAGCTGCCACTAGTGTGTTTGTTCATGAGTTCATGTTTTTTGGTGGGAGAATGTCGACCTCGAAAACAGCTGTTCTGTCGTTCAGCTCGAGGGCGGTTCCTCCCGCCGTCCCTCAAATCATGACTAGTTCCTCTGCATCCCCTGAGGGACGGTGTCCTCTTTCTGCACTTTGCACTTCTGCACTCCACAGCCTCCTGGATGTCCTGCAGCAGGTCCTGCTTGGATGTCCTGCAGCAGGTCCTGCTTGGATGTCCTGCAGCAGGTCCTGCTCGGATGTCCTGCAGCAGGTCCTGCTCGGAGGTTCTGCAGCAGGTCCTGCTCGGAGGTTCTGCAGCAGGTCCTGCTCGGAGGTTCTGCAGCAGGTCCTGCTCGGAGGTTCTGCAGCAGGTCTCGCTAGGAGGTTCTGCAGCAGGTCTCGCTAGGAGGTTCTGCAGCAGGTCCTGTTTTGATGGTGCTGCTGGGAAACGGAGCAGCCAGTTTTTATTGTCTACTTTCTTCGCCTGTAATTATGTTTTTGATGGTTATTTTTATTCAGCTCAGTTTGAAGTCTTAAATGGAGAATTTTTATTTTTTAGTGTGAAGTGAATATGTAAGTTTGTTCTGCGGTATGTTTGAGCGTGAATATTAAACAGTTTTAACATGTGAAGCTGGCGTGTGGGTGGAGGTGTGTGAGGGTGGGGGTGGGGGACAATAGTTACCAGTGCTGCTGTGGTTCACAACACAGCCTTTTTTTCTTTTTTAATTGGTGCGAGTCTAAGAATAGGAAGCCTTCTGTCAGACCAGACCAGTAACTGGTCTTTATTCGCGGGGCCAGGCCAGCATGGTTTTGGCCCAGCTGA